>ML660219.1:1457426-1562757 GCA_007570785.1 Antilocapra americana | reverse complement strand
AAAAAAAAAAAAAAAAAGAAAGTGAAACAGGAGAGTGAAAGAGTTGGCTTAAAGCTCAACATTCAGAAAATGAAGATCATGGCATCTGGTCCCATCACTTCATGGCAAATGGATGGGGAAACAGTGGCTGACTTTATTTTCCTGGGCTCCAAAATCACTGCAGATGGTGATTGCAGCCATGAAATTAAAAATGCTTACTCCTTGGAAGGAAAGTTATGACCAATCTAGACAGCAGACTAAAAAGCAGAGACATTACTTTGCCAAAAGGTCCATCTAGTCAAGGCTATAGTTTTTCCAGTGGTCATGTATGGATGTGAGAGTTGGAGTATAAAGAACACTGAGCGCCAAAGAATTGATGCTTTTGAACTGTGGTATTTGGAAGACAGAGTCCCTTGACATGCAAGGAGATCCAACCAGTTCATCTTAAAGGAGATCGGTCCTGGGTGTTCATTGGAAGTACTGATGTTGAAGCTGAAACTCCAATACTTTGGCCACCTAATGCAAAGAGCTGACTCATTTGAAAAGACCCTGATGTTGGGAAAGATTGAGGGCAGGAGGAGAAGGGGATGACAGAAAAAGAGATGGTTGGATGGCGTCACCAGCTCAATGGACATGAGTTTGGGTAAACTCTGGGAGTTGGTGTTGGGCAGGGAGGCCTGGCATGCTGCAGTCCATGGGGTTGCAAAGAGTCGGACACAACTGAGCAACTGAACTGAATTGAACTGATAACTGGTTTAAGCAAAAATGGACTTGCAAATGGTCACAAATATTTCACAGAAACATTGGCAGAGCTGAAGACACAAACTTGAGCTGAGTTTCCAGAAATAACTATGAATCCCACACCAAAGAACTGGTCTGCCAAGGAACAGTTGCTACCGCTCCCACTTTTAGGGAACTAGAGAAGATTCAAGACAAGACTATCTCTGCCATGAACAGAAAACTGCGGAATCAGGAAAGTTATACCAGGGGTCCTAGATGCATTGTCCCATCATTACCATGATCCTTGCCAGCAACATGACCGCCCTATATCCTTCCTCTCTGTGTAACTTGGTTCTGTATCAAGGACTTGTACAAATCCATCTCACTGGTGAAGCTCAAATCACATTTAGACTCACCACAAAGGGAACTGAGCAACATAGTTCTTTCACTTTTCAAGCTATCATGTCTAGAAGGTAGGTTGTAAGGGGATCCGAGCTGTTGTCGGCAGCTAGGTGTCTCATGCCGGGCACATGTTAGTTTATGACCTTATTCAGCCTCTGCAGAAACACTGTAAGGTAGGTGCCAGCTATTGAGAGACTCTTGTGTCTTCTTTTTGGAGTTTATCAGCATCCTCTTTTCAGCTGCACAATTCAGCAATCTTTGTTTTGTTTGTGGTTGAATACTTTAGAGTTAAAAAGCAGACCATAACACTGTTTTAAAAATGTAAAGCCCAAGGGGGTACAAAAATGCCAATTTGTGAAACTCCTTCAAAAGTGTCTTGCTGACTTTCAGCAGTGTTGCAAGTATGAGTGAGGTAGTTTTGGACTTTCCTCCTGTAAAGGTGGCATCTTGGTGTACCTCCATAATAGTGATCTAGTTCTCAGCTCTGCAGATACAAAATTTTCATTTTTATCAATTCTTTTTGGATGATAGACTAATAGGCAATATTTTACCAAGGGCATGTCTGCTAGTTTTATACCAAATTCATAAGAGATGGACTTAAAAACCAAATTAAATAAGAATGGACTGCTAATAATATTTATGGAAACTTTAATAAAAGTTGAATAAAAGTGCCTGTGTGGTAGGCACTGTAGTAGGTATTTACTTGTGGATTTTCATTATTCCTCCTAACACTCTGGAAATTAGGGTTCCGTCATTGAAACAAGTAGGTGATACAAGGCTGGATGGCATGCTGCCACACCAGTTTAATGCACCTCAAGTAGCAGTAATTCTGCCTCGTAACGGGCCGTATCTAAAAATAGCTGTAGATGTGCTTTTGGCATCATGGAGTTGTTGGGAATCAACTTAGAAAACCCATAGAGTTTTAATACAGTTGTATTGCTCAAAGTGCTGCTGACCTAGAATAACAACAGGTTGATGCTGTTTAATAAGTAAACAGAGCTCCATGTTCCCAATTTTCTACAGACGGAAAACAGGCAGAGAAAGCTACTCAGTGACAGGGCAGATTAACTGATACCTTCTTTTAGAAATAACAAAGGAGCTGTTGGAAAAGGGGAAAAAAAAAAGCTTCAGAGGCTGGACCCAAGAGCTGTGGAAAACAGTGACCTCGTATCTAGTAAAGGAACTTGTCTACCCTCAGTGGAGAGGGACATGGACTAGTTGCTTAGGATAATCTCAGAATTTCTCCTGGCCAGTGACTACTGTAGGCCTTTTATTTCTTCTCTTCCCAAAGAGGCGTGTTTATTATAGTTATTATATTCATATCCTGTTGTATAGTGATATGTGTGGAGAGCAGGTTGTCCACGAATTTATAGACCTATGGAATCAGGTGACCCTTATATTAACATGAAGTAGATCAAGAGATTCTGAACTTCAAGCTTGGGGCTAGAATTGTATAAGACTTTTAAGGATTTTAGGATGGAGTGAGCACATTTTATGTGTGGAAGATATGTTAGATATGAGTGAAAGGTGTAGCGTGATTATTTAGATTGCTTTACAGCAAATGTTTGCTCCCTTCTTCCTTCCACTATAGGCAAAGTCTACTTCCCTGCATGGCTTCCTGATAAGGTTTTGGCCGTGTGACTTTTTGACCAATGTGATGTTAGTGTATCAGATGTTGGAAAAGGCTTGAAATGTGTTTGTAAAGTGGATCTTGTCATGTTACACCTCTGCCGTCTCCGTGAGAAGAACATCAGGTGGAGTGCCTACTGCTCAAGAAGGAGGAAGGTATGCAGAGACGACCTAGACGTAATATGCAACCTGAAGACAAGTAAAACTGTGCCCGGTTTAGACCAGAGGACCCTCAGCAGTTCCACAGGCATCAGGTTAGAAAAAATACAGGCAGGCCACAGAGACCACAGTGCAGGTTTGGTTCCAGACTACTGCAAGAAAGAAAATATTTGACAAAGAGAGTCACACAGATTTTTTGGTTTCACAGTGCTGGAGAAGGGATCGGCTACCCACTCCGGTATTCTTGAGCTTCACTTGTGGCTCAGCTGGTAAAGAATCCACCTGCAACGCAGAAGACCTGGGTTCGATCCCTGCGTTGGAAAGATCTCCTGGAGAAGGGAAAGGGCTACCCACCTCAGGATTCTGGCCTGGAGAATTCCATGGACTGTATAGGCCATGGGGTCACAAAGAGTCTGACACGAGTGAGCAACTTTCACCTTCACCTTAAGATCTGCTTCATCTTAAGTGCATGTAAAAGTTATGTTTACACTGCCCTGTAGTCTACTGAGTGGGCAACAGCTTATGTCTAAAGATGTGCATACCTCACTGTTAAAATATTTTATTACTAAAAATGCTGACCGTCATCTGAACCTTTAGCAAGCAGTGACATCAAAGACCACGGAGCACAAATCACGGGAACAAAGAAAGCAATGCTGAAAAAGCTTGAAATGTGAGGACTACTGAAATATGACAAAAACAAATGCCGCATATTAATGCATGTGTGTGGGGTCTGGAAAAACGGTGTCAGTGATCTCATTTGCAAAGCATAAATACAAAAGTAGTAAAAAGATACTGCTGGAAAAATGACTCTGATAGACTTGTTTGGCATAGGGTTGCTACAAACCTCCAATTTGTAAAAAAAAAAAAAAAAAAAGAAAAGAAGACTGTTCTATACATTTGGACTCTGTGGGGGAGGGCGAGGGTGGGATGATATGGGAGAATAGCATTGAAACGTGTATATTCTCATATGTGAAACGGATCACCAGTCCAGGTTCGATGCCTGAGACGGTGCTCGGGGTTGGTGCACTGGGATGACCCTGAGGGATGGGATGGGGAGGGGGGTGGGAGGGGGGTTCAGGATGGGGGACACATGTACACCCATGGCAGATTCATGTTGATGCATGGCAAAAACCACCACAATATGGTAAAGTAAAAAAATAAATAAATGAATTTTTTTAAAAAGCTAAAAAAAAAAGAAAGAAAAAACAGTATCTGTGAAGTGCAATAAAGAACAATTGAACAAGATACACCTGTAATTGTTGTCACCGATTTTCAAATATTGAAGTGGGTTTTTACACACAAAAAGTTAACTGATCTAGAAATAAATGAGGAATTTAAACATTCCAAGAACTGCCTCCCTGGTTCAAGAAATAAGGAAACTAAATTGCCAGAGTTTACTTGAAGTACACATGCAAAATCTAAGCAAAGAGTTTGCAAACTTTTTATGTATTTCCACCTTCCAGAACACATTTCTGCCTTTGACAGTATTATCATCAGCGGTGGCCTTTGGCTTTAAAGATTAGAAGTCAACTTTGGCAAGCTTGAGACTCAAAGAGAATGTATCAGAAATACTATACTGTTTACAGAATCAAAGAGCTTTGATTTCTTTGAATACCTAAGCTTTGATTATGCAGCCATGAAAAGGAACAAAATTGGGTTATATATAGAGGTGTGGAAGGACCTAACAGTGACAAACAAAGTCAGAGAGAGAAAAATATAGTATATCAATGTCTGTATATATGCATATATATATATATATATATATATATATATATATATATATGGAGTCTGGAAAAATGGTATAAATGATCTTATTTGCAAAGCAGAAATACAAACACAGACATAAAGACCAAAATCTGGATACCAGGGAGAATGGGGGTGGGAGGGAAGGAAGGTTGGCACTGACGCATATATACTGCTGATGCTGTGCTTAAAATGGATAACTCCTGAGAACATCCTGTGTAACACAAGGAATGCTACTGAACGCACTCCAGGGACCTGGATGGGCAGGAAGTCCAAGGGGAGGGAATCTATGCATATATGTGGTGGATTAGTTTTGCTGTACAGTAGAAACTAATTCAACACTGTAAAGCAAGTATACTTCAGTGGAAATTAATTTAAAAAAGAGTTTAGGACCAGAGAGAATTCACAGATCCTAGCAGCAGAACTCACGGACATCTTCATGCTCAAAATTCAAGTGCCAGAGTCTGATTAGCTTTGTTTATTTGATGTGTTCAATGCATGAGGGGAGGAGGACCAGGCTGTTGTGACTGATAGTCCCATTAGTGCACTGTGAGCTGAGCTTCTTAGTATCTAGTCTAGAAATAGCACTAGATTTTATACTTCAACTTCTGGATGTCTCCACTTAAGGTCATCCAGCACTTACCCATTGTTTATAACCTTATCCATAGCACTTTATGTAACTATATCACCCTATACCTTTCAAAGAAATAAATATTTTCATTCTCAGAAACCCCCACAAAGTTTCAGCTTACCTTCTTTGATTCTAGTATACATGGATATTTTCGAACGATTTCTTAAAACTGTTTTCTCTGCCCATCTCTGATCTTTTTCTTAGTAAATTGTGACTAGTTTCTGCAAAGTATGAATTGTGATGTCTATTATCTTTTTCTGCCTGTTTTCTGGGGCTGCAGGTAAGGAGTTCTTTGTATGGTGGGGACAAGAATGTAAATGTCCACCTTGTGCCTCTATAACATTATCTTCACTTCAATGATTAATTTGTGGATATGAATATCAAGAGCTTTCTGTGCCTATTTAAATAAGTGAAATTGAGAAATGTTTCTAACAAATAAGGATGATAATTTGGCCATGACTAAATGACCTAGGTAGCAAGCATTTTTCATCTGCATGACTCATTGTAGATTAAAGTTCTGCTTATCTTTATTCCATTGCTTGCATCATTCCAAACCAAAACTGACGAATTATAAGCAATAAAAGGGATTCATGATAGTTCCTGTTTCAGCTTATAAAGATAACAAGCTCCAAACTCTCTTTCTTTCCTTTTTTCTTCTTTTTTTGGCTCTTATTTCATTTTGAACACTGATATTTGGGGAGGAAAATTTCATTCTAACATCTCAAGGTCTTTAAGAGAGACAACTTGTGTAATAAACATACCTACATCTTTATGGTACAATACTGTCTTCATCACTGTCCCTTGCTGATAGTGAAAAACCAGCAGGATGAATTCAATAGTTTTTCAGCTTTTTTGTTTGGTTGATTTTGTTTGTTAGTTTGCTTGCTTGTTCTGCTGATAAAGACAATTCTCCTGAGTGGGTTTCTCCCCACTTTGGAGTCAGCAGACCTCAGTGAGAAAAATAGCTGATTAAAGGGCAATCTGTTACCTAAAAGAATCCATGTAACTGCCCAATGGGCCTAAAAGAATAGTCCAGTTCCTGGAATAAGTTAATTCAGGCAAAGAATAACTAAATGCAAGAGAGAATCTTGTATACCAAAGTACATCTGCTTGATTGGAATCTTTGGAAAAACTTTTTTTCCCCAGTGATCTGAGAAAGCAAAATTCAGATGACTAATTCACCTTTCTCAGTAAAGCAGGCTATCTGACAACACCTCTTAATGAACCTCCCTAATGTATATTTAAGCAATCAGCGTGTTTCATTTGAATACCAAATGACTGACAAGCACATTATATCAATATTTCTGACTTAGATGTACCCTCCTTATATTTCCTCTTTTTCAATAGTAGGTTCTGCTCCTTAATTTGCCTTTTTTTCCCTTTGAAATTCTTTTTTATCCTGCTTCTTCTCTTTTGTTTTTTTAAAATTAATTAACTTATTTTAACTGGAGGGTAATTACTTTACAACACTGTGATGGTTTTGCCATACATCAACACGGATTGGCAACGTGTGTACATGTCCCTACTGAGGTGTATTCGATTTACAGTGTTGTGTGTTAACTTCCACATTAAAAAGCAGAGACATTCCCTACAAAGGTCCTTCTAATCAAAGCTATGGTTTTTCCAGTGGTCATGTATGGATGTGAGAGTTGGGCCATAAAGAAAGCTGAGCGCCGAAGAATTGATGCTTTTGAACTGTGGTGTTGGAGAAGACTCTTGAGAGTCCCATGGACTGTAAGGAGATGCAACCAGTCCATCCTAAAGGAAATCAGTCCTGAGAATGGAGGTTCCTTAAAAAACTAAAAGTAGAGTTTCCATATGATCTAGCAATTGCAGTCTTGGGCATATAACTGGACAAAACTATGATTCAAAAATGTACATGCGCCCGTATGTGCATAGTACAACTATTCACAATAGCCAAGACATGGAAACACCCTAAATGTCCATGAACAAATGGACAAGGAAGATATACATATATATACACATATATATATATATAAAGGAATATTATTCAGCCATTGAAAAGAATGAAATAATTTGCAGCAACATGGATGGACCTAGAGATTATCATACTAAGCGAAATAAGTCAGAGAGAGAAAAACAAATATTGCATGATATCACTTACATGAGGAATCTAAAATATGACATGAATGAACATATCTACAAAACAAAAATAGATTTACAAATATAGAGAACAAACTTGTGATTGCCAAGGGGGAGCAGGGGTGGAGAAGGGAAGGACTAGGAGTGTGGGATTAACAGATGCAAACTATTATATATAAAAGATTAAAAAACAAGGTCCTACTGTATAGCACAAGAACTATATCCAAAATTCTATGATAAGCCTTAATGAAAAAGAATATGACAAAGAATATATATAATAACTAAATCACTTTGCTATATGGCAGAAGTTAATATAACACTGTAAATCAACTATAATTCAATATTTTCAATTCCAAATATATTAAATAAAACTAAAAGCAATATAATTAAAAACACTAGCATTAAACATAGAATATTAGCAAAATATCCTGATGAAGGTGGTCTTGTGAGTGTTCTAAGAAGCTTTGATCCATAAAGCAAAGTTTGACAGATAATTTCATAAAAAGTAAAACATTTTCATTTGCAAAAGATACCATAAACAGAGGCCTAAAAATATTGTCAAGAATATTTTCTTAAGGCAGAAAATTAATATAATTTTTATGAGAAGGGTTTTAGCATATTAACAAAAAGAAAAATGAAATGGTTTGGAATGAATATGAACAGTAGCAAAATGTAGATGTGGGCAGTGAACATTTATAAATGTCTTCAACTTCATGAGTGGTCAGGGCAACACTAGTGGAAACAACAAGATGTCGCCTCTAGCCCATCAGATTGGTAAACTGGCGTTAGGTAAATATGGCATTCTGACTTATTTAATGCCATAAAGATGGCATGAAATTATGACATTTTTTACACTGTTCAAATGAATGTGAATTTTTAACACCTAAAATGTACTTACTCTTTTTTGTTTTTATTTATTTATTTATTATTATTTTAATTAATTAAAAATTTATTTATTTTAATGTATCTCAGTGATCCTATCCTTCTTCTGGGACTCCATCTTGGAAGCTACCAACATATAAGGATAGAGTGCAAGGATGCCTATTATTATTAATTTGTATATTGTTAATATAGGTCATTGTTAAGCATGCATTTTTATCCACTAAAAGTGAAAACTTCTTGAATCAAATATGGTACATTCAAACTATGGAATCTAATGAGGCTATATTAAAAATAATTGGTAGATGGCTATACCCTTGGGAAATTGTTCATGATATTTTTTAAGTGAACAGTGGAAATGGACAGAGCGGTCTGGTGGGCCACAGTCCACAGAGTCTCAAAGAGTCGGACACGACAGCACACACTCACACACATACATACACCTATATGATCATGCATTTTTCTTCCAATTTTCTTTGACTTTTTATTTTGTCTTAGAGTCTGCCAATTAACAATGTTGTAATAGTTTCAGGTGCGCAGGGAAGGGGCTCAGCGGAGCAGAGACACATGTCCATCTTTCAAAAACTCCCCTCCCATTCAGGCTGCCACAGTAATTAGGGTTGCCTGTGCTATCCAACAGGCCCTTGTTAAATATAGGTCCTTTTAAATAAATCAGTGTCTTCCAGTTTTACTGAGATATAATTGACATCCAGCACTGTTTTAAGTGTAAGGTGTACAGTATAATGATTTTCTTTTTAAATTTTCTTTACTTTATTGTGTTGGTTTTGCCATACAATTACATGAAACCGCCCTGGGTTTACATATGCTCCCCCTCCAGAACCCCCCTCCCTCCTCCCTCCCGATTCCCTCCCCCTGGGACATCTTGGTGCACCAGCCCCAGGCATCAATCCTGGGCTGGCGATTGATTACACATATGATAATTAACATGTTTCAATGCCATTCTCTCATATCATCCCATCCTTGCCCTCATCCACAGAGTCCACGAGTCTGTTCTATACATCTGCATTCCTTTTGCTGTTTCGCATGCAGGGTTCTCGTTACCATTTTTCTAAATTCCATATATATGCATTAGTATACTGTATTGTTGTTTTTCCTTCTGGCTTACTTCACTCTGGATAATAGGCTCCAGTTCCGTCCACCTGAGTAGAATTGATTCAAATGAATTTTTTTTAATGCTGAGTACTATTCCATTGTGTATATGTACCACAGCTTCCTTATCCATTCATCAGTTGATGGGCATCTAGGTTGCTTCCATGTCCTGGCTATTGTAAACAATGCGGCGATGAACATTGGGGTACACGTGGCTCTTTCAGTTCTGGTTTCCTCGGTGTGTATGCCCAGCAGTGGGATTGCCGGGTCATATGGCAGGTCTATTTGCAGTTTTTTAAGGAATCTCCACACTGTTCTCCATAGTGGCTGTACTAGTTTTCATTCCTACCAACAGTGTAAGAGAATTCCCTTTTCTCCACATCCTCTCCAGCATTTATTGCTTGTAGATTTTTGGATGGCAGCCATTCTGACTGGTGTAAAGTAGTACCTCATTGTGGTTTTGATTTGCATTTCTCTGATAATGAGTGATGTTGAGGATCTTTTCATGTGTTTGTTAGCCATTTTTATGTCTTCTTTGGAGAAATGTCTGTTGAGTTCTTAGGCCCACTTTTTGATTGGGTCATTTATTTTTCTAGAATGGAGCTGCAGGAGTTGCTTGTATATTTTTGAGATTGTTTGTCCATTGCTTCATTGGCTATTATTTTCTCCCATTCTGAAGGTTGTCTTTTCACCTTGCTTATAGTTTCCTTTGTTGTGCAGAAACTTTTAATTTTAATTAGGTCCCATTTGTTTATTCATGCAGTATAATGATTTAAATTACATAATTATGAAATGACTACCACAGTAAGTTTAGTGAATATCCATCATCTTATACAGAAACAAAAGAAAAGAAAAATGTTTTTTCTTGTGATGAGAACTCTAAGGAGTCATTCTCTTTTTGACTTCCATATATAACCTACAACAGTGTTAATTATATTAATCAGGTTGCACATCTCTCCCCTGGAGAAGAAAATGGCAACCCACTTCGTTCTTGCCTGGAGAACCCCAGGCACTGAGGGGCCTGATCGGCTGCAGTCCATAGGGTTGCAAAGGGTTGAATCCAACTGAAGCAGCTTAGCATGTACACACGTTATATCTCTAGTATTTATCTCATAACTGAAAGTTTGTACATTTTGACCATCTTTGTCGCCATACAAAAGTATTGTTCTTGGCTATATTCCCTACACTGTGTATTTCATCCCCATGACTGAATCGTGACTCATTTATTTGGTAACTGGAAGTTGGGAGCCCCTAGTCTCCCTGGCCTATACTAGTCATCTCCCCACCACCCTCTCCTCTGACAACCACCTGCTTGTTCTCTGCACTGATGACTCTACTTCTGTTTTGTTATGCTGATTCATTTGCTCTGTTTTGGTTCTTTTTTGTTGCTATTTGTTTGTTTTTCAGATTCCCCAAATAAGTGAAATTGCTTTTTTCTGTCTGACATTTCACTTAACATAGTACCGCCAAGTCTATCCATGTTGCTGCAAATGCCAACGTTCCATTCTTCTTTATGTCTGAATAATATTGCCCTGTATATTTATATATCAAATCTTCTTTATCCATTCATTCATTAATGGACACTTAGGTTGCTTCCATATCTTGGCTATTGTTAATAGTGCTGCAATGAATATAGAGGTTCATACATTATTTTCACATTAGTGTTTTTTTTTTCTCTAGAAAATACCCAGAAGTGGAATTGCTGGATTGTATAGTAGTTCCATTTTTAATTCTTTGATAAACCTCCATACTGTTTTCCATTTTGGCTATACTAATTTACATTCCCACCAACACTACATGAGGATTCCATTTTTTCCATATCCTCACCAAAACGTGTTAACTTTTTGATAAAAGCCATCTTGACAGGTGTGAGGTGATGCCTCACGGTTTTGATGTGCATGTTCTTGATCATGAGTGATGTTGAGCATCTTTTCATGGGTCTGTTGGCCATTTGTATGTCTTCTTTGGAAAATATCTTCTCAGATCCACAGCTTATTTTTTTAGACACTTTGTGTGTGTGGGGGGGTTGCCACTTTATTTTTTAGTTGAAAGATTATCACTTTACAAAATTTTGTGTTCTGCCAAACAGGGGCTCTGTCACAACCTACTTTTTAATTGGGTTGTTTTTTGTTCTTTTTGATGTTGAGTTATATGAACTGCAACCTCACACTCTCTGTGAGAGTCTGACACACCTAGAGTGTGTGAGAATGTTGACAGCTTTGTGCATTTTGGAGCTGCAAGAGTTTCCTTTAAATATTTATGAGGAGTTTGGATTTCTTTCTGTATTTTTTTTATTCTTAGTATACAGTTCATCATTTTCATCGGATCCTTAAGAGGATCTATTCTTCAAAATAGCATAAGACCCTTCATCCCTAACACCTTGGAAGCATGAGAGAGGTAGGGGGAGATGGGAGGTCTCACGGCAATACCTATGACTGTAAATGTGAATGTCCTATGACGTTTTTTCTAGGGAAAAGAATGTGTAAAAGAAGAAAAGCATCCTGAGCAATTGTGGCAGGGGTCTATTAATCAGTCTTCTGTCGCTCCCCTGCTCCGCCTCAGATTCCTCCTGCTTCCCTCTTCTCTCAGTCAGGCTGGAAATGGAGATAGAACAAGTGTTGCTCTGGGGGGTGAACTCTGTCCCTGGAGAACTTATTGAGGCCCTGCAAGTAACCTGCCAAATCTGCTCAGCAAAGTCTCTGAAGCCAAGACTGCCTCAGTTCTGTGAATAAAGGCAGATAGAGCAGTGGCAGGAACCAGACATACAATTTTCATTTTCCACTTTCTTTCCCAGAGCTGGCATGGGAGAGATAAAAACCTGGTTATTAGCCATTTTCTACAATTGCCCCACCCCCTGCTATTATTTCTCATAACATGTCTCTGTGGATCATTAATGTGTTTGCAAGCAGACAGTTTTGTATGAAGTATTTATTTACCCTTCTTATTAAGTTGTGTGTGCTTCACTGGCAGCATCTGCTCTGAGGCCATTAAAGCACATGATGATAAAAATAGGCATGCACACGGAAGGAGCATTCTGTCCATGGGCCATGAGCTGGTAAGTTCAGCATGCCAACTAGCGATGAAATAAGGAGGAAGCACAATGGAAAAACACACTGGAGAAATGTATTACATAAAATAATTTACTTCTCATTCAAATGACCTTCCAGACCTATTGGTGAGACAGCAGTCTGTGAGTACAGATACAATCTGAAACATGACAGTTCTAACAGGGCAAGACCAATGAGTTACACATTTGGATCCTGGAGTTAATTAGAGACAAAGGGTGGAAGTGTGTATAACAGAAAGAGACATTGATGAGAAACTCTGGAGGCATGGAAAGCAAAACCGCTAGAGGTACAGAAAGGGTACAGTTGAGGAAACCTATAAATTTAATACAATGAGACTTTTATACACACACTCCAATGTCTTCATTTTACAGCCCAGTCTATTGGCTTAAAAACCACAAAGGTGTCCATGTGTGTAAGCTATACTGGAAGAATCAGTGCAGTGTTCATGCATGTGCTTATGTGTGCACTTCAAAGGCAGTAATTTTAGCAGAATGAGAAGAAAATTACTTCCTGGCCACTCACTGATAATTCAGGTGATATCTTGCACCTCCATTTATACAACAATACAATAATAAAAACATTATACAAAACATCATAAATAACATAAATGAGACATTTTCAAGTATTTCACGTGCTTTGGAAAATTCTAAACAGTAGTTTTAAAACTGATATTTTTTTTTCTTTTATCCCTTTTCTCTCTCATTTCATCTCAGAGTCTAAAATGAAATGCTTTCAGCCTCTGTTAGTCCTGATGTTTGGGATTCCGTGAGCCAAATTCCACCTTCAAAAGAGAAATTTATGTGGGCTTTTCAGTTTGTGAAAACATGTTCCCCCCTTATAAAATGTAGTCTTTCCCCTGATGCTGGTTTACAAGGAACAAATATATAGCCTAGAGCCACTATGGGGGGGGGGAAACAACCACAATGAATTAAGGCGCCTCATCGAAGGCTAAAGTTCTCAGGGAAAAACAAAATGAGAAGAGCACCTTAATCAAGAGAGGAAAAACGAGTAGGGGATAAGAACATCAGCCTTTAAATTCTGTGCCCATACTAAACCAGCATCGTATAGTAGGTAGAGCTTTACCTATGTTTCTTCATTCAGTTCACTCCTTCTCCAGCTCCATACCAACGGCTGCTGCTATTATGCATCAAGCGCCCAGGCAAAGAAGGGGAGGCCAGCAGCCTGGGGACTCAAAAGTGCCGCTAGTGACAATCGGCCAAAGGCAGCGCCGCGTCAGACGGGCGTAACATTGTTTTATGTCTGCGCCTTAGAGTACTGTCCAACTTGAAAGCTGTCGATGGTTACATTAAGCGTGAAGTCCTGGAGTTTTACAGAGTCAGTTTTAAACAGGTTAGCGTTCCTTCCGTAGCCTGCAGGGCAGCTGGTTTAGTTTGCTCTGTTCAGTTGCAGAGTGAAAGACAGGGGATCAGAACATGCATGTTAATATGTTCACACAGTCTAGTTACGAGCACCTAGGGTCTCTCTTGTCTATTCTTGCAGAAATATATATGTATGTATACACGCATACATATATACAGATTGCGAGTATGTGTATATATATATGTGTGTGTGTGTGTATACACATATACACACACACATACACACACACACACACACATGCACACACAGAGATACATAAAACAGATCAACCCCATCTAAACATCTCAAGACTGGTTAACAGAACAGCGGTGCCTGCGGCTGTCAGGTGAAGTATACCAACCGCTAACCAGCCAACCCGAGCTCACACGGTTGGCAGGAGAGAACTGCCAATCTTTGAACATCCAGACCCACTAGGCCATTATTCAGGTATCTGCTCACATGGCACACTCAAAGAAATCTGAGACAACCGGACTGGGATGAGGTCCTGCCCTGATGAACACCAAAATGTAATCTGCTTTTTGTATGGGAGTGACTCACACATAGCCAGCAGCATGAACACTAGGCTGCACTGTGGAAAAAGCACTGGTGCTTAATAAAGATCGATATTTGGCCTCAGGTGTTCCAGGCATATCGTCTTGGCATTTCAGCCTTCCACTGCCGAGCGAGAATTAGGCACACTGGGGAACCAGGGAAGGACAGTCTGTGGAACTCTTTGCTCCTTTCTGCTTCTCTGACCCACAGATGGAAAGGTTGACCAAATCAAGGTAGAATCGAGATTTGAGGAAGCGGCGGTATGAATCCTTTTCCATCAGGTTGAAAATCTTCTTCTGAGCCTCATCGAAGCAAGTTATCGTGGGCTCCAGCATGTTCCGGCTCGTCTCCTCCCTGGTGCAAGAGTCCAGGTTTACCTGAGGGGCAGAGGCCAAAGGTCCATTATACATTTGACCCCGTAAGGATGGGAGGTTGTGAGCTTGTACGAGTGTGCACCCTCTATATGTCAGGAGTGGAGGGAAGGACACTTGGCTCCACCCTGGCACATGAGAGAACCCAGGGAGATATCTGCCATTATTTCTCACAAACTGGGAAGATTCATTCAGAAAAAGTGCATGAAGGGAGATAATCTGAGTCATCTGGATGAAAGAGCTTTTTACTTAACGAACTTATCTCAGGCTGTCAAGATTGT
Source organism: Antilocapra americana (assembly GCA_007570785.1). Classification (NCBI taxonomy): domain Eukaryota; kingdom Metazoa; phylum Chordata; class Mammalia; order Artiodactyla; family Antilocapridae; genus Antilocapra; species Antilocapra americana. The sequence goes on along the minus strand of ML660219.1, from coordinate 1,547,771 downwards.
AATAACCTGCTCCACTGTTGTAGCTTTAACTCACATCATCTAAGGATCTGTGTTATTGAATGTCTAGAAAGTTTCTTTAAGATCTATACAGTTCTCTTCCAGGTACACCTACCTCTTTGGTTGCCTGGACAGAGATGAATTCATTATAGATCTTTTTGGCCTTGGGACTTAATTTAGAGGGTGATTTGATTTTCTTGTATTCTTCACAGCTGATCCAGAAGTCAATGTTCTCCTCACTGTATTCAGACTTCAAGAAAGCTTTGAAAGCTGCCAGCCCACCTGTGACAGAGGAGAAAGAACCAGTTGTCATTGCACTGGTGGACACTGTACTGAAATAAAGCTGGGATACCTGAGGGAACGAAGCATTGGTTCCAACAGTCCCCTGCCTCCCCCATTGGAGGGATTACTGAGGGTCAGATAACTCTAAGCTATGTTTGGTATCTACTGGATATCATTTATACCTAGTGTTTCTTGCTCATGATTTGAAGTGTCTTTCGGGAACATTTTATGCTTCTGAGATACCTATGCTGCCCTTAGTTGCCAAAGTGAGTTTGGGGAGAGAAACTGAGGTCAATTCTGAAAGAAATCTAACTATTTGCAGGTTTTCCTCTGTCCTTTTTCAACGTGGTGAGAAAGATGGTCTTCCATGTGGATTATGTATGAACTTTCCATTGCATATCACAAAGATCCAGGGTATGGTAACATTTTAAGGGGACTAATTTTTCTGAGCCTGAAATTTGGGAGAAACGCAAGCCTTTCTGTAATTCCTATCAGACCAAGTATAGCATGAAATAGCTTGTTTATCCAGCATGCTTTATCTTCAGCTTGGGGCGTGGTGGCTGGCGAGAAGCTGTCATACTTACACTCATGAGTAATCAGGTTTTCCAGTGATTCCGCCCATTTTTTTACTTCTTCATGGCTCACCCTAAAGACATTAGAGAAAAAGAATAATTTGAATGCTAAGATATAAAATGGGGGCAAAACATTGAAGATTTTGAATAAAATGCAGAGATCTTATTCTTCATCATAACAATGAGATCTGTTGTTGAATAGGGCAGTCTTTCCAGTAGATGTATGGAAATTTCAAATGCAACATCTTCGTGAAAATGGAGGCCTTCATGATCCAAATCTAGGTTAACTAGGGACATAGCTTCTTTTTCCCTCAGAGAGCATCTCTGTCATCAGCTAGTTAATACTCAGTGGCTCTTCGCCAAAGCCTTTTCTCTTACCTCTGACAAATCACCACTTTGTCCTTCTTGCTGTGTGAAGAATTATGTTCACAGGAATCTGACTTCTGCAGCAGGAAACCTAGGCGATGCTTCATGTCTTTTGCACTGCACACAAGAAGGGAGAGAAACAGAATAATGACACTCTGTTCTTTTAAAAAGATACCTTAATGTACAGTTCAAAGAGTCCATTACGAGTAAAGAGGCAGAGGCAGTTTATTTAGGAAATAGGAGTGGAGGCTGGCAGGAAAATGAGATTCCACCTCTGCTTCTTCCACACTGCAAAACTTGGAGCACAGCTTCCTTCATCAGTAACTAGATTTCTGACCCTTCAGCCTACCTGTAACCCTGTCATTTTGACCAACAGAACACTTAGGTATCTGCAGCAGAAACATAATGAAAATGTAACGGTTTTCTGAGTTTTAGGATTTGAAGAGCAGTGAACCGTGAAATACGGCATCTGGTGGTGGCATGCCACCTCCTGGAGGGTGGCTGCTATTTCTATCTGCCTCATTGTTAGCAGAGGAAGGTGGGAGCACCTCAGGAATTAAAGGTTTGTTCAATTTCAGCCTGGATGTAGTGAGCAAGTCACATGAAGGGGTGTACAGGGATGCGAGTGGCTCAGCAGAGAGGAGGGGGATGCGGCGGTTCAGGCGAGCGCTCAGGCTGAGACCTGAGCTCCCGCAGGCTTGCTTCTGAAGACTCTGCTGCTTTCCTGTGAAATATCTACACTCTAAGGATGTTTATACCGTACAGGACATCTGAGACTGAGAAGCATAACAAGGAGAGGCATGTACAAATCATCACTGAAGCTCGTGACTAGAGCAAAGCTGCCAGTTTCTGGCCACTGTTTAATAGGTAGCTGGGGTCTGGCCACGCACATGACTCACTAAAAAAGGGGAACCTTCTAATAAGCTCTTAGCTCAGCTTTCCCACACTTTATTTGTTTTATTGCTTGGATCTCATTTTCCATAAAAGCAGAGACCTAGTTTTAAAGTGAAAAATGTCATTTTGAAGGAAATTAATGACTAATTGAATGACTAGGTGTTTCTACTTAGAGAGAGGAAAATGAAGCCACAAGGACAAAAGGACACTTTAGGATGGCTACTAACATATGAGTGCCTTATCTACATGCATTTCTCCAGGAAGTTTGAAATCCATTATGTTCTTGTGCTGCCCTTAAGACAGTGTTTTCTCTCCCCCCCAAGACTGTTCTCCTTTCTGTTTCCCCCACTGCTCATGAGATACAAAGTCTCCCTTAACAATAGCACAATCGAAGCAGGAAGCCTAAGGTGATGATGTAAGCATATCGTGATCTCATATTTCCACCTGCCAGGTCTGCCTGAGATCTGAGAGTCATTGACCGATACAGAGTCATTTCATGAAGACTGGAAGTATCCTTAGCAAGTGCATTACACTTGTCCTCAGAACGCAATGCAACCAAAGAAATAAACAGCAAAATGACTCCAGCGATCCCTGAAGTAAGAAATCTGGATGTGATCTGTGCTCCACCACCCATCACCGAGGTGACCTTGAGCCTCTCCCTTCCCTCTGGAGCCTCAGGCACCAATGACGGTGCTGGATAAGAGGGTTCCCAGTTCACCAGTGAGGAAAGGGGGGAGCAGCACACCCTGCCGACACACACTTTACCTCCCAGCTCAGCCCCTTAGCTCCTGAGAGGAACGCTCGAGAGCAATTACCTGTCTGGTCCTAAAATATTTACCGGAGCAAAACTTTCACCTGACATTCCTGCGTTTTGCATGATTAATTTTACATCTGGGTTAACTGAAGCTTGGATTGATGTGCTCTATTCAATTCAGGAAATTAATGATGGAAGTCAGAGCCATTGTTTTCATAAGCACTCTCTGCCAGATCCTCCTGCTTCATTTGAAAGCAGCCATGAAAGAATGGGGAAAAAAGAACATTTTTCGTATTCCTGAATGACAGGAGGTTAACTCCTTAGGATTGTATTTAAAAAAGTGTGCTTTCTGAGATCATTCTAAATTAAAATGTAAGGTGATTCCTATTTGCAGAGGGACATGAAAGGGGGTAGTATACCTACAAAATAACTTTTTACCTTTAACTGTAAGGTTAAGTAATGTAAAAGACACTAGTTTTGTATTTTTCAACTAGCTAATATATGAGCATCCTATGAAAGCATTTTTCTACTTTTTTAAAAAGGCAAAGACATAGGAGCAGCTGCATATCTATAAGTTTGTTTATTAATCAAGAGACAGTAAATTGATAAAACAAAGTCTTTAAGGTGAGACTTTCCACAGAACCCTTAGCTAATCGGTTACGATCAGTACTTGACAACCACATGGCATTTCCAGAACTAGAGTAGGGAAAGAGATAAGGGAGATCTAGTTTTGAGACTCTTATTTTACAGTAGCATTTGCTTTTAAGAACAGAGAGCAAAAGAAACTGGAGCATCACACAAATAGCACAGTGCCTTTCTGGTGATGTAGCCAAACTCCGGAGCATCCTCCCCAAAGTGAGATTTAATATATGATCAGAAAGCCCAGACCCATGATTCCATGTGCCTCAGTGATAGCCAAATAGCCGTAATCACAGGTAGCAAGATTACAGACCACTGTGCATAGTCCAAAACCTCATATAAGTCCTTAATTAGAACTAGCTTGGTTAGAACGTTAGGAGAGTCTTCAAGATCAAGGTCATAGAAAACAACATATAGCACGCCAAAATCTGGAGCGAACACTTCCTAAGCCACAGTTTCCAGCTGGTTTTAAGGGAAAGCTTAGGAGGCTGCAGGTTTCTGCATCAGGTCGTTGCTCAATCCCAAGAGCCAGGTTAGTAAGTGGAACATGCAAATTACTAAGTCTATTTGAAAGTTTAACGCGGTCTGGTTCAGCGGCTGAAAATAATCTTACCTCCTCAAGCAAGAAGCCGGCAGACCCGCAAGTCCTTTGCACATCTTGCGTGGTGCGGGATGCGCGATAGCAAAGAAGCGCTGCAGGAGGAGCTGCGGCTTTTGTGCGGAGCGCACTTGGCCTTTTCTCCGGGAAGGATACCGACAGAGTACTCCGAGCGTCTCCCGGCCGAGCCGGTAGGGGTCTCTTTTATAGCCCAGCCGCGACCGTCCAGCCAATCAGGCAGCAGGTCTGGGATACCAGCTCCCCTCGCCTCCCTCCCGCCTCCATCCTCTGCAAGAGATAAGGAAGAAAGGACCGACGCGACAGTGCCAAGTGAACGGGCAGAAGCATCCTCCTGCGAAATAGACACACAGAAAATACAAGCCTGCTGACTGTCTCTAAGGCTGTCTCAGGTTTCAAACTTCCAGGAAAGGAAATAGGAAGTGTACAATGCTTCCAAACACGGGGTTATTCATTTGTCTGTAAAAACAGTGTCAAGGAAATTTGCCTCCTGGAAGGAAATGGGCCAGCAAGAGTTTGTGGGTTTACTTTGGGGCTGACTTTTAACGTCCTTCCCTTTTCGGGTTAGAACTATCATACCATTCATGGTCCAAAAATCTGATCCTTTCTGTTTCCAAAAGGGTGTGGGCAGAATCACTGTTTCCAGGCAGAGATTTGCAGAAGTTGTTTTCTTGCTTGTCACATCCACACAGGGATGTGGGGGAGGAATAGCTGGAAGACAGGCGGTTATTCGCCTGGCAGCATAGAAAACTAGCCTAGGGAAAATAGATTAGCTACATCTGTAATCAGCCTGACTGTGGAATACTTTTCTAGAACTCTGGCTAAGAACAAGATTCAGCCAAGCACTGACACTTTCGTACTTGCCTGTCTCCTGTAAAAAGCTTCCAAACAGCAGCTTGAAGACAAGAACAGGGAACAAAGGAACAAGTATAGACACCTATTCTTTCTCAAAAGTGGATTTTTGTCTTATTATGTCTTATTCAGTTTGAGGTGTACGGACTAATATTTCAAAATATTGAGAAACAGAGAAACATCGAAGAAAAATATGTAGTTTGCCTTTCGTGTTACCAGGATTCACAATGAACAAAAGAATGAACACCATAAGCCCTGCAGGTGGTTCCAAGCACAATGGGCAATCAGTATCTTTTGTGTACAATATGATGGATCAAATACTTCAAAGAATCATGCAGGTGCAGCTCGTAGCATCTGGTAGCTGTAGCTCAAACACTCACGTCAGAGTTACAGAGGGATCTTCTCCATATAGGAAAGCTGTGAGGAGAAGGAGAAATTAATTGTTATGTCAGAACTGAACAGCTTTCACTTGGAAAGCAGAAAGGTTCCTAATCATAAGGTATAGTGAACTGTGCCTTAAGTATGAGAAGCTGAGGCATCTAATTGTTTAGGTGATGAAGATGATAAATAGATGGGTTACAGTAAGCTGCAAAGGGACTCTAGAATATTAAAGGGGAAGTGGTAAAGAGGAATGTCCTGACCACGTTTGGGGCTCTCAGCATCCCCTCAAGGACCCCATCCATGTCCCAAGCCCTGTCTATGGCTATCAGAACAAAGAGATGGCTGAGAAATATAAAAGGGTGGAAAGACCACTGTCTCCAGAAGATACATTTAAATTACAGGAAAAAAAAATCTTTGGTTTTCTCCCATGAAGATAGAAAAATAGATTAACAGCTGGGCAACTTTTCTTTGATCATAGAACAAATGAATTTCTCTGCGAAGCTGGTAGCCATACTTTGTGGTGTTGTGGAAGGGAGTATGGTGCAGTACAAAATGACAGAAGCCAAAGAAGGTAGGCCCAGAATGATGGATCAATCAAAATGGCATCAAAGAGGAGAGACCAATTAATTAAAAGGGAGAAAAGGTCACCCAAAAATGGACCAGGGACTTCTTTGCTTTCCTGAACACCCAAGGTAGTGATCACTTAAATAATTTGATTTTGGAAACATGAATGAAGCCTTAATATAGGAAGCTGATACCTTGGACCTAGGCCAAAGAAAAGCCTGATTTGTCATGCGTTGACTATAAATAACTTCAGTAGATGAGCTGAATAACATTTAATACAACCTAGACTAACACCTTAATTTTACCAAAAAGGAAACAGAGAGAAAGTGACTTGCCAAAGTCACAGATTCCTAGTAATAGAGCTAGTTTCTTGACACTAGATCATGTGGACTTTTTACTATGCTAACTTATCACTCAATTGTCTTATCAAATGAGATAGACTCTGTAAACAGAAGTAGTTCTAAGCTGTAAAGTGCTACACAAATATGTTTTATTGTTACATTATACACAGTAGATAACAAAACGTAATATTAATTTCATACATTTCCTTCCAGGAAAACTCACTCCTCTGTCCAAGTTTTTTTTTTTTTTTTTGCTCCGTAACAGTGGGAGATGCTGCAAACCTCACTGCTATCTTTTTCTATTAAAACTAGGTCTTTTTGACTTTGTGACTAGTCCATTAATCTGTCAAAGCCTTTCAGATTTATTTACTTCTTTAATTATGATTTCATGCTTTCTTAGGAATTTTGATATCTCAGAGTGTCTGGAAAAGCTTTTCATAACGTATTTTTCACTGTGGGTGGCAAAGACTGGTACATCATGATACCTTGGCAAATTCCACCCTCTCTTTGACATGCACAAAGCATTAAACTCTGTTATTCTAGGACCTGTCACTCCTGAATGATTCTGGTGATGTGAAAGAGCTTTATTCTAAAGTGATTTAATTTTTATTTATTCACTTATTTAATACATATCTTTTGAGCACCTACTCTGGGACAGGTACCATTTGAAGAGCTGCTGTTAGCATGATGAGCAAGCAGACAGGGTCCCCACCCTAGTGGGGTTTCCACCCCAGTAAGAAAAGAGAGTCAGAAAATATATGAATAATTCTAGATTCACCCATATCATGAAAAAAAAGAATGACAACTGATATAAAAGAAATTGAATGGCAAAGGGTGCATTTAGCCAAGGTATCCAGGAAAGTCCTCCTTGACCGAGTGATATCTGAAATGAGATTTGATGGCTGAGAAGGAATAAGAAGTGAGAAAAGCTTGGGAAATATATACCAAATAGAGGTAAGAGCAAAAGGTATACCGCAAATAGAGGTTAGATAAAAAATGAAAACCTTCTTTATCTAAACTGGGAGGGGACACAAAGGGGCCAGCATGGAGAGAAAAATGTGAACAAGGAGAGAATAACATGAAGTAGAGATGGGGAGGGGGAGGCCAGGTCTTACAAAGATATGTAAGCTGTGGTCCAAAGGCTGGACCTTACCAACAGGCCATGGACATCTACTGCGGGAATGGACACAGGTGAAGGTCACCGTGTGATTATTCTGGCCAGCGGGGAGAATGAATCAAAGAGGAGTGCGGAAGCAAGTAGATCAGTAAGCAGACTTAACAATTTGGGTCCTAGCTCATGAGTTTCCATATTGCAAAATGGATATTTACTTTACAAATAGTTACTGTAATCTGTGCGCTAGACATTGTGCTAAGTCCTAGTGACCTCAGTAGAAATCAGTAATAGTTGGTGCTTTTTAGGAACTCACACTCTCAGGAGAAAGATTTTCAGCTGAGTGTCATTATTACAAACTTGTTTATACAAAATTTGAGGAAAGCACAGAATAAACTCAAGCTCTGAAATTTGGAGGGTTTTTTTTTTTTGTTTGTTTGCAAAGGAGACTGCTAAAAGATGAATAAAGACTTAGCAGGTATATAAAGAAGAGAAGGACATTACAATAGAGAGCAAATAATAATAGCTTATTTCATTGGGTACTAAGAATGCAAGGCACCAAGTTAGGTGCCGGGAGCCGTCAGGATGCCCCCTTGCTCAGATGACAAGGTCACGAGACTAAGAAAGTAATTGCAAAGCTGACTTTCTTTATTGGGGCATCCTGGGCAAGCCCCACCCTGGTATTTTTCTTGGAAGTTCTGTCCATGCTCGGAACATTGGCTCATCTCAGTATGTCAGTCACAGTTGGAAAGAATTCGTCCTGAGATAATCCCCCCAGACCTTATTGACCAGAGGATCCGGGAAGGTGCATCACCTTCCCCGGGGGCTAAGGAGGAATGAAAGGGACATTTAAATAGGTTACTACTCCTCCTACTAATTACTGGGGAGTTTACCAAGAGTTCTCTGGGGGTCATGGCAAGGCCACCACCAGAAAGGCTCGTACTTGGGTCACCTTTCCACCTCCCACTCCCCTGACCACTCCACGGAGGAGGCTCTCTTCCTTGAAGAAATTAGGCTGGAATGGGACTTAGGAATGCTCATAACTGTGGCCAGCATAGGTGGAGATATTGATTGCTTTAGGATATGTAGACATAGGAATTCATTATAGTAGTTATAAGGTTAATAGGGTTTTATTGCTAAAGCAGTGCTGCTTGACTGTCTCTTAGTCCTCTTTCCTCTCTCTAAACTGTCTCTTTGTCCTCTTTCCTCTTTTCTCCTAAGAACTGGAGTAGGTTACTAGAATAAACAGTCTCAAGCTTAAGCCCTTCCCTCTAGCTTCTACATAGTTGTACCTGATAAGAGAAATGTAACCTTTCTACTTAGGTTGATGTACTTATCATGATTGAATGAAGTATACTGAAGACATTCAAATGGTAAACATACTATTGTTAAATCTAATTACATAGAAATCTGACTTCTGCAAAGGGAATGTTTCATGATAGTTTGGGGAATGAGCTCAATGATAAGGTTGCTATGGGAGGTAGAAAACAAAAAATTGCATAGAATGATAGGTGATGTAATGATGTAATGGGGATGTCTTTTGGCTATAAAACTGTAAACCAACAACAATAAACGAGAGACTGCTCCATCACCACACATCGACTCAGCTCATTTCTTCGCCGACGCCACTCATCCCTCAAGACCCCCGGACCCCGCTGGGGCTGGACCCCGGCAGTTAGGCTCTTTACATAAATACCCCAATTATTCCTTGAGTCATCCTGAAATGAAGTCCTGAAATATTCCCCATTGTACAGATGAGACATAGAGGGGTTAAATACTTACCTGAGGTTATAGAAGTAGTGGTGACAGGTGTTTAGATCAGACAGTCTAGCGTTTCTCCTATTAACCTCTATTCCATTGACCTCTACGCTGCCATGACCATAAACGGTGAAAGAAAGCATATTTTTTGGAGACCGTAGAGAGGTGGAGTATAGCTTTTGAGGAGAAGAAGAGTGAAATAAAGCTAGATGGTACTCTGAGACCAAAGGGTGTTTCTGGTCACCTTAAAGACCAGATTTTACCCTGTAGGTGTTGGGGGAATAGCCAAGTTATTTAAGCAGATAATATTAATGTTCTAGAAGTAACTCTGTAGGTAAATAGACTGGACTTGAGAAGAACTGGCAAAAAGTCTGAAGACTAGTTCAATAGTACAAGTGAAAGATGATCATCATGAAAAATAATGCTGCACAAGATACCCACAAGAATCAAATGAGGTAATACGTATAACTGTGACCCTTAAACTGAAATGCTGAACATCTGAAAGGTATGGCTGACAAAAAGGATAAAGAAGTACTGTTTTCTACTGAGGGACATTAAGCCACAGCAAGGTATGCACTGTGTGGGGTCTCCAGGTAAGTTTCTAATTTCTCTACCCTAGCTCACGAAGAACAAAGGAAAGCACTGCTCAAGCTCTGGGGGGATCTAATACACGGGAATAAGCTGCTGTGGCAGGCATGCACTGTTTGCTTCTAGCAGGTTGTAGAAAGGGCCACTTCTCCCGACTAGGGCAGGATGTGGGTCTGGTCTCAGCCTTAGGCAGCATTCACACCATCTGCAATTTCCTCCCAGCTGTCAGAAGCCTCCCATCTCCCTTTATTGTTTACTACAATGGCCTGGACATCAGTGAGAGTTCACAGGTATTGATTTTTCAAGCTAAAAAGCAAACAGACCCAGCTGGAGGTTGCTGTATACCAGGAAGAGGGACAGGGACTTTCCCAGTCTGTCTTTTGTTTGGGAAATATATCCTACTCTCTACATCCAGTTTTGTGGGCACCTGCGGGAAATCAGAACCTCTCACTCTGACACTTGTCACTTAATTTACTGGCAGGGAAAATCCTTTCCAAGAAGAACAAAAATACCTCTCTCTCAAAGATGAAATTTTTCTTTACAGAACTTAGCCCAAAATGGAAACAGCAATTTCGTAAGAGTTCATTTACCTTGTGCCAGTGGAAAGAGATGGCATGATGTCAAGGAATGTGCTTGAACTTTATAAGCAGGAAGACTTAAATTTTAATTCTAGCTCCTCCATACACTGACATGGCCCTGAAAGTTAATCTTTGTGACTTCTAGCTACTTAATGTTTAAAATGGGTTAATGGTAAGTTATCTGATGGCAGGTGCTCAGTAGTATTTTTGGAATAAATATTTTTAACACTATACAACACAGTAGAGTTGATTTACAGTGTGGTGCAGGAAAATCTGATGGATAGAAAAACACAATGGCTAGAATGCAGTGAGTAGAAGCAGGAGTAGCATAGAGTTAAGGTGTTCGATAAGAACCCTGGTGAGGGGGCTGAAGTTTATTTCACTTACAATCAGAGGGTGTTGTGTGTCTATTTCATGACTTATGTTTCAAGGTTCTTTAGCTGCTTTATGGATAATAGACTCTAAGTGGTCAAGAGGTTGTGGAGGAAACTGGAAGTTGTCTGGTAAGGAATGGTGGGGCCCATACCACAGAGATAAATAGGGGCCCATCCCTAACACAAGAGTTTGTGTTCTGGTGGCAGAGAGAGTCATTGAAACATTAATTTCAGCAAAATGTCAAACATTCAAACATAGAGATAATCACGGATGCTAAGAGAGCAGGAGGGAGAAAAAAGCATACGATTATCGCCATATGAAGTGAGCCTTGCATATATACTGAGTCTGGGACAACTGGATGAAGCACGAGCTGGAATCAAGATCATTGGGATAAATATCAGTAACCTCAGATATGCAGATGACACCACCCTTATGGCAGAAAGTGAAGAACAACTAAAGAGTTGCTTGATGAAAGTGAAAGAGGAGAGTGAAAAAGCTGGCTTAAAACTCAATATTCAGAAAACCAAGATCATGGCATCTGGTCCCATCACTTCATGGCAAATAGATGGGGAAACAGTGACAGACTTTATCTTTTTGGGCTCCAAAATCACTGCAGATGGTGACTGCAGCCATGAAATTAAAAGATGCTTGCTCCTTGGAAGGAAAGTTATGACAAACCTAGACAGCATATTAAAAAGCAGAGACATTACTTTGCCAACAAAGGTCCATCTAGTCAAAGCTATGGTTTTTCCAGTAGTCATGTATGGATGTGAGAGTTGGACTATAAAGAAAGCTGAACACCAAAGAATTGATGCTTTTGAACTGTGGTATTGGAGAAGACCCTTGAGAGTCCCTTGGACTGCAAGGAGATCCAGCCAGTCCACCCTAAAGGAAATCAGTCCTGAATATTCATTGGAAGGACTGATGTGAAGCTGAAACTCCAATGCTTTGGCCATTTGATGCGAAGAACTGACTCATTTGAAAAGATCCTGATGCTGGGAAAGATTGAAGGTGGGAGGAGAAGCGGACAAGAGAGGATGAGATGGTTGGATGGCATCACTGACTCAATGGACATGAGCTTGAGTAAACTCCAGGAGCTGGTGATAAACAAGGAGGCCTGGCGTGCTGCAGCCCATGGGGTCACAAAGAGTTGGACACGATTGAGCGACTGAACTGGGGTAGCTTATGTTGTGAGACCCACCCACCCCCACTCCCACTCGTAAACTTCTACACTGCCCTGGCGTTGGTCCTTCAGCATTTGCATCTTAAGAGTGAAGCAGTGATCCAAAAACCAAGAAACTGTTAATGATGGTACTCAAACACAGGAACTGCTAATGGATGATTCTACATTGGGATGGAGAAGTTGGTGAGATGCTCAGGAAGCATAATGTTGACTTGGATCCCGGGAAGCTTATGATGGAATAACAAGATAGGACAGTGAAAAGAGGGAATGGAGACAGAATAGAGAGTTGAGCAAGTCACACAAACCTGACTTTGTGGCCCCACCCCAGCACACTGACTTCCAAAGCATCTACAGATTCATTAAAGCCCAGCTTAAGATCTTGTCCCTCCATAAGTCTACTATGAACATTGCAGTTAAAAGTCAGTTTTTTTCTTCCTGCAATTGTAATCTCTGCCAGTTTAAGACAACATATCACTTTGGTTTATGTTTTCCTGTCTCAACATTTAAACAAATTTGTGACTTCTTTAATTACTTCTTGTTGCTTTTGCACAATGTTGGGCTTCTAGCAGGTTCTCAGTGCTGAGTGGTTGGGGCATTTATAGCAGCTGTGGCATCATCTCCATGGGCCTACAAATCCCGTTACTAGCTGGTTGGAAGTGCATCAGCCTTTCTACAAGTAGCTGTATCTACAGTCTCTGTTATAAAACCAGTCTAATTTTTTAAGTTGTCAGACTCCATAAGTTCTATGATGCTTGTGAATTATATTTGTATTATATTAATACAAGAAGAGCTTTGGAAAATAACAACAACAAAGCCCATCACAAAATCTATTACAGGAACGTCCTTGGTGGAATGATGGATAAGAATCCACCTGCCAATGCAAGGGACAAGGATTCGATTTCCTGGTCTGGGAAGATGGCACATACCAAGGAGCAACTAAACCCAAGTGTCATAACGACTGAGCCTTGCTCTAGGGCCTGTAAGCTGCCACCCATGTGCTGTGACTACTTTTAAGCCTGTGCATGCCTAGAGCCTGTACTCCACAACAAGAGAAGCCACTGCAATGAGAAGCCCACACACCATGACAGAGTAGTCCCTGCTTGCTGCAACTAGAGAAAGTCCATGCAAAGAAATGAAGACTCAGCACAGAGAAAAATAAATAAACAAAATTCATATATATATACATATGAAATTTCATATATATATAAAAGAAAACTCCATTACAATGAGAAATAATGATACCTAGCAGGGGATCTGGGTTTTGTTTAGCTTTGGCTGGCCAAAAAAAATTGTTAGATTGAATATCTAAGTTCTTTTCCTCATGAAAGTCTTGTTTTACTTCTTATTCATGCATCAATAACACTAAAATCCAGCTCACAGAAGAAAACCAAGATGATTTCAGAAGTTTACCTTAAAAACCAGACATCGTGAGAGATGAGGAGTGCCTGAGAGAGAAGTGAGCTGGACCTTCAGAAAAGCACCGGCATGAGCAGCGTTGTACACTGGACCTAGCCTGGACTTTCTGTATCTTCCTTAAGGGGCTCCTTCCTCTCTTCATCAACTCTAGCTTTTGCATCATTTTGGTTTTGACTTCAGTGTTCCTCACACTTAATGCAATGTCTGAACCTGGACATGTTTTCAACTCTTCCCCTGCCACAAAAATCAAATTTGGGGGTCTTGACCATGCTCTTTCATTTCAGTCTTGGGCCATCCTCTAGGTTTATACCTTTCTGTTGCTCTCAGCAACTCATGGTAACAGCTGATTCCAACGTGATTCAAAACGTTATCTTCATAACTCCCTCAAAGGATAGATGTCTTTATATTCTCATTTTATAAATGAGGGGCCTGAGGCACAAAGAAGTTAAATAAGCTATTCAAGAGTTACCCAGCTTTATGTCATGTGCTTGCTGTTCTAAAGATAAAATGATACTTAGTGTGTATGCATTTCTTCCTTTCTTTCAGGGAACCAGAATAGTAAGAGCCAACCTCCATCATGTCCGTGAATTAAGCTTCCTGTATCCACTTTGAATTTAATGACTTCAATCTTCACTCTTCAGCTGGCACTGATACAATTGCAGAATCTAAGTAAAGGCAAGATAAGGAAGAGAGGACACTTCTAGAAGTCCTGCCTATAAATTCATGTGGCAGCTCCTGCCAGGAGGAAGTCCTCTGAGTGTAAACCTTAAAGTTACATGTTTTTAAATTTACAATTAACCATTTGACTTGACACTTAAGGTATGAGGAAGTAACTAACTATATCTGTTTCTAGATAGGTCAAGTTTTAAAGAAATACTGCAACAAAATCCTAAAAAGAGGACCCTAAGGAGCTCCTATTTAAGTTCTGCCCTTTGCTTTTGAGCTCAGTGTCACCCAATTGGATTCAGCTGCATCACACTATAGGACCAGCTGCCCTTCATTTCAGAGGAAATCACAGTGATTGAAATGGTCTCATAGTGCTGAGGTGTTGACCTAGAAATAGGATAGGGTGTCCCGAGGTATGTAGTTCATGTACCTCATTGTTTTTGCAGGAGTGTTGATGGGTTGTGTTGAGTCATAAAATGGTCTCATCCATTTCCTCTTAAAATAACCCTTCCATTTCTATAACACTTCACTGTTTGTGAAGTACTCTTTCCTACATTATCTCATTTGCCTTTCACATCAAATCCAACGTATCCAAAATTGAAATAATTTCCCCTCTCAAAGCTACGCTGCCTTCGGTGTTCTTCATTCCCGTCAACCCCACTTCTACACTGTTTTTCACTCTGCTCTTCCTCTCCAGGCCTCACTGCCTCAACGGGTAAGTTCGGACACTCCTTACCCATCCCCTGGAACAGACCTCTTCGTTTTCTATGTAAGTAAGAGTGCTCCTGTTTCAAAATCTTTAGGCAGAACATCAGTATTTAGAGCAGACTGACATGAAGCAGCTGGAAGAAATGGACAGGATCCTTCCACACACTGGGGAGATCCCCCGAAAGCCCCAAAGTTTTATGAACAGCCATCCATTTATTTTGTTGCCTGTGTCTATGTCCAAGCTACAGTGGCTCGTAGTTGTAATACAGACTATAAGGCTCACAAAGACTGAAATATTTACTATCTGGTCTGTACAGAAAAAAAAAAATATGTTGACTGCTAGCTTACACGATAGCAATAATATGCTAAATAAATTTTCATATTAACTCTTCTCTGATAAACTACTGTCGTAACTGCCTCATAACTGATACTACCAAGTTTCTACAGAATAAAGTTCAAATTTCTTATCCAAGATTTCCCAAAACATGACTTACAAACACCATTTTTACATTAATTTCCATTCCCATTAATTAATCCCTTCACAAACACTCTGAAATAGGTTTTTCTCTCTAAGTAGTCCATGCTTCCTTTTACCCAAGTCATTTTCATCTAGGAAAAGCCTTCTTGCTTTTAGCTACTCAATCTTTAAAATTGGTCCTTCCTCAGGAAGAGTCTTTTGAGCTCACAGTAAAAGGAGATCTTCTTTCAAATTTCCCAAAGTACTTTTATCACCTCTAGTACTTTTGCCACTGCCAAAATACTTTTATCACAGACCCAGTGTCATCACTGATCAATTTCTGTCATAAATTCTAATTACAGATAGTCCCCAACTTACAATGGTTCGACTACTTCCATATTCATGATGCTACAAAGGGCTTCACTTGTGGCTCAGCTGATAAAGAATCTGCCTGCAATGCGGGAGACCTGGGTTAGATCCCTGGGTTGGGAAGATCCCCTGGAGAAGGAAAAGGCTATCTACTCCAGTATTCTGGCCTGGAGAATTCCAAGGTCCATGGGGTTGGTGAGTCAGACATGAATGAGCAACTTTCACTTTCAAAAGCAATATGCATTCAGTAGAAACATATTTTGAATATTGACATTTTCCTGGGCTAGCAGTATGTGATATGACCCTCTCTTACAAGGCTAGGGCCCAGTAATAAGCCACAGCTCTGAATCAACCACACAATCATGAGGGTGAACAACTGATAGATTACAACCATTACATTGCTCACTTTCAGCAGATTATTCAATAAATTACATGAGATATTCCAAATATTATTATAAACTAAGCTTTGTGATAGGTGATTTTGCCAAACTATAGGCTAACATAAGTTTTCTGAGCATGTTTAGGGTAGGCAAGCTAAATAATGATGTTTGGTAGGTTAAGTGTATTAAATGCATTTTGGACTTGCTGGTTTGTTGAAACGTTATGCCCTGGTAGCTCAGCTAGTAAAGAATTCACCTGCAATGCAGGAGACCCCGGTTTGATTCCTGGATCAGGAAGTTCCCCTGGAGAAGGAATAGGCTACCCACTCCAGTATTATTGGACTTCCCTGGTGGCTCAGATGGTAAAGAATTTGCTTACATTGTGGGAAAACTGGGTTCGATTCCTGGGTTGGGAAGATCCCCAGGAGGAAGGCATGGAAACCCACTTTAGTATTCCTGCCTGGAGAATCCCCATGGACAGAGGAGCCTGGTGGGCTACAGTCCATTGGGTCGCAAAGAGTCAGACATGACTGAGCAACTAAGCACCGCACAGCATGATCCCACTGTAAGCCAGACTGTGTGTGTTCTTCATTCTCTTCTAAACTCATTGGTGGTAAGAGTCTAACTGTATTTTCTCCCTGCAGAACCTTCGATGCCGAGCATGTGTCTTGCGCTTCATTAGCTTAAGCTAAGGAGTTGCTGCATGAATACACCTGTGGTCCTGTGGAGTGAGAACTATTGTAATTCCATTTCACAGATGAGTAAACTAAGGCATATTCCCAAGCCTCAGTCAGTCTCTCCCATCAGGGAGCCTCCACAAGCCTCTTATCCTTATCCATCAGAGGGCAGACAGACTGAAAACCACAGTCACAGAAAACTGGTAACATGGAGCACAGCCTTGTCTAACTCAATGAAACCATGAGCCGTGCTATGTATCGCCACCCAAGACGGATGGGTCATGGTGGAGAATTCAAAGCATGGTCCACCGGAGAAGGGAATGGCAAACCACTTCAGTATTCTTGCCTTGAGAACCCCATGGAAAGTATGAAAAGGCAAAAAGATAGGACACAGAAAGATGAACTCCCCAAATCTGTAGGTACCCAAAATGTTACTGGAGAAGAGTGGAGAAATAATTCCAGAAAGAATGAAGAGACAGAGCCAAAGAAAAGACAACACCCCGTTGTGGATGTGACTGGTGATGGAAGTAAAGTCCAATGATGCAAAAAACAATATTGCATGGGAATCTGGAATGCTAGGTCCACAAATCAAGGAAAATTCTAAGTGGTCAAACAGGAGATGGCAAGAGTGAACATTGACATTCTAGGAATCAGTGAACTAAGATGGACTGGAGTGGGTAAATTTAACTCAGATGACCATTATACCTACTACTGTGGGCAGGAATCCCTTAGAAGAAATGGAGTAGCCCTCATAGTCAACAGAAGAGCCAAAATGCAGTACTTGGATGCAACCTCACAAGCAATAGAACGATCTGTTTCTTTCCAAGGCAAACCATTCAATATCACAGCAATCCAAGCCTATGCTCCAACCAGGAACTGCTGAAGAAGCTGAAGTTGAATGGTTCTATGAAGACCTACAAGACCTTCTAGGACTAACATCCAAAAAAGATGTCCTTTTCATTATAGGGGACTGGAATGCAAAAGTAGGAAGTCAAAAGATACCTGGAGTAACAGGCAAATTTGGCCTCGGAGTAAAGAATGAAGCAAGGCAAAGGCTAATAGAGTTTTATCAAGAAAACACACTTATCATAGCAAACACCCTCTTCCAACAACACAAGAGAAGATCCTACACATGGATATCACCAGATGATCAACAGCGAAATCAGAATGATTATATTCTTTGCAGCCAAAGATGGAGAAGCTCTATACAGTCAACAAAAACAAGACCAGGAGCTGACTGTGGCTCTGATCATGAACTCCTTATTGCCAAATTCAGACTGAAATTGAAGAAAGTAGGGAAAACCACTAGGCCATTCAGGTGTGACCTAAATCAAATCCCTTATGGTTATGCAGTGGAAGTGAGAAATAGATTAAGGGACTAGATCTGATAGACAGAGTACCTGATGACCTATGGAAGGAGGTCCATGACACTGTACAGGAGTCAGTGATCAAGACCATCCACAAGAAAAAGAAATGCAAAAAGGCAAAATGTTTTTCTGAGGAGGCCTTACAGATAGCTGAGAAAATAAGAGAAGTGAAAGACAAAGGAGAAAAGGAAAGATATATATACCTATTTGAATAAAGTGTTCCAAAGAACAGCAAGGAGAGATAAGCCTTCCTCAGTGATCAAGGCAAAGAAATAGAGGAAAACAATAGAATGGGAAAGACTAGAGATCTGTTCAAGAAAATTAGAGATACCAAGGGAACATTTTATGTAAAGATGGGCTCAATAAAGGACAGAAATGATATGGCCCTAACAGAAGCAGAAGATATTAAGAAGAGGTGGCAAGAATACACAGAAGAATTGTACAAAAAAAATCTTCATAACCCAGATAATCATGATGATGTGATCATTCACACTCACCTAGAGCCAGACATCTTGGAATGTGAAGTGAAGTGGTCCTCAGGAAGCATCACTATGAACAAAGCTAGTGGAGGTGTTGGAATTCCAGTTGAGCTATTTCAAATCCTAAAAGTGAAAGTGCTGCACTCAATATGCCAACAAATTTGGAAAACAGCAGTGGCCACAGGACTGGAAAAGGTCAGTTTTTATTCCAATCCCTAAGAAAGGCAATGACAAAGAATGCTCAAACTAGCACACCATTGCACTCATTTCACATGCTAGCAAAGTAATGCTTAAAATTCTCCAAGCCAGGCTTCAACAGTACATGAACTATGAACTTCCAGATGTTCAAGCTGGATTAGAAAAGGCAGAGGAACCAGAGGTCAAATTGCTAACATCCATTGGATCATTGAAAAGGAAATGCAGTGGCAAGGCATGCTTTACTGACTATGCGAAAGCCTTTGACTGTGTAAATCACAACAAACTGTGGAAAATTTTGAAAGAGATGGGAATACCAAACCACCTGACCTGCCTCTTGAGAAATCTGTGCGCGGGTCAAGAAGCAACAGTTAGAACTATATACGGAACAAAAAACTGGTTCCAAATCAGGAAAAGAGTACGTCAAGGCTATATATTGTCACCCTGCTTATTTAACTTATATGCAGAATACATCATCCAAGATGCCGGACTGGATAAAGCACAAGCTGGAATCAAGATTGCTGGAGAAATATCAATAACCTCAGATACACAGATGATACCACCCTTATGGCAGAAAGTGAAAGAGGCTCTTGATGAAAGTGAAAGAGGAGAATGAAAAAGTTGACTTAAAGCTCAACATTCAGAAAACTAAGATCATGGCATCTGGTTTCATCAGTTCATGGCAAATAGATGGGGAAATATTGAAGCAGTGAGTGACTTTATTTAGGAAGGTTTGAAAATCAGCAGATGGTGATTGCTTCCATGAAATTAAAAGACGCTTACTCCTTGGAAGAAAAGCTATGACCAACCTAGACAGCATATTAAAAAGCAGAGACATTACTTTGCCAACAAAGATCCATCTAGTCAAGGTTATAGTTTTTCCAGTAGTCATGTATAGATGTGAAAGTTGGACCATAAAGAAAGCTGAGCACCGAAGAATTGATGCTTTTGAACTGTGGTGTTGGAGAAGACTCTTGAGACTCCCTTGGACTGCAAGGAGATCCAACCAGTCCATCCTAAAGGAAAACAGTCCTGAATATTCATCAGAAGGACTGATGCTGAAGCTGAAACTCCAATACTTTGGAAAAGAACCTGATGCTGGGAAAGATTGAGGGCAGGAGGAGAAGGGGATGACAGAGGAGGAGATTGTTGGATGACATCACCGACTCAGTGGACATGGGTTTGAGCAAGCTCTGGGCGTTTGTGATGGACAGGGAGGCCTGGCGTGCTGCAGCCCATGGAGTCACAAAGAGTCGGACACGTCTGAGCGACTGAACTGAACTGACTGAAAGTATGAGAAAAGATGTGTGTCAGTAAGGTTAAGTCAGAGTAAGCTGCAGCAACATCCATCACCCCACCCCTACCAAATCCAAATGCACTTAAAAGAACAAAGCCTTATTTCTTGCTCATATCCTTTCACTTGAATTGTTCACTGTTGTCTTGACTCCAGGACTACAGACTTTTGTTTTGACTTGGAACAACCTCTGTCTGGAATATTGCTGATATTCATTTTATAGAGAAAGGAGAAAACATAGCAAAGTATTCACAATCTTTGAAATTTACTACTTAGAATTGTCATGTATTAATTTTGTTTTTACATTTCATTGGCCCAAGCAAGTCATTTAGCCAAGCTTGATGTCAAAGGGGCAGATCAGGATCATTTTCCCCCTAGGAGGGGCAGCAAATATTTTTTTGAACAAACCAAATCTACCACAAGGAGGTTGAACGATTTGTCTCAGATGACACAGCTAGCAAGTGACAAAATAAGTAAGCACTTGAAAGAAAGCCATTTGAAAGGGAGTCTTTTCATTTTGTCATAAAGCGAATAATCGAGAGGAATAAAGCAGTGCGTACAGAAGCAGCTGTGCTCTAACCACTTGAACTGACTGCCCTTTGAAGGGCTAGAGAACAACTGAGAACAGTTATGTCTTTAGGTCACCCCTTTGAGTGCCTCACTGTTGGAGAATCAGTAGTGGCCACAGATGGAAATACAGGAAGTGACAGCTTCTGTTACTGTTGATTGCTTTCAGAGGATGCTGGAAGCAGTGAGAACGCAGTAAATGGAAAAAGCTTCAACTGCATTACTTGCACTTTAAATACCATTACCAGCACTCAGGAATAAAAAGGCCTGGGGAAACTTGACAACACAAAAGTTAGAGGGAAATTATAAGGATCAGGGCAACTTTATAAGGACAGGGCAACTTTATAAGGACATTTATAAGACATTTATAAGACATCATTGATGTCTCTTTAAATGTAGTCACCTTCCTATTATTTAAATTTGGTTTGTATAAGCAGAGCAGATTTCTGATCATTTCTATGGAGAATAAAACAGCTTGCTAGCTTCCACTGTGCTCCAGGCACCATGCTAAGACAAGGGAACAAGACAGATATAGTTTCTGGCTTCAGGGAGATTATAATCTAGTACAAAATGCAGACTTTAGGTAACACATTATTTTAGGAATTCTGAGAACAAACAGGGAAGTCCAGGGTTGTAGGAGACAACCAAAAAGGTTCCCCTAAATCCCTTTTACTATTACTTTCAGTTTCTCCCCCAAGCTTCTGAAAGCCTCCACTTTTTTTTTTGTAAATTAATTTGTTTATTTTAACTGGAGGCTAATTATTTTACAATATTGTAGTGGTTTTTGCCATACATTCACATAAATCAGCCATGGGTGTACATGTGTCCCCCATCCTGAATCCCTCTCCCACCTCCCTCCCCATCCTATCTCTCAGGGTCATCCCAGTGCACCAGCTCCAAGCACCCTGTCTCATGCATCTAACCTGGACTGGTGATCTACTTCACATATGGCAATATACATGTTTCAATGCTATTCTCTCAAACCATCCCAGACTCGCATTCTCACACAGAGTCCAAAAGTCTATTCTTTACATCTGTGTCTCTTTTGCTGTCTCACATACAAGGTAATTGTTACCATCTTTCTAAATTCCATATATATGCGTTAGTATACTGTATTGGTGTTTTTCTTTCTGACTTCCTTCACTCTGTATAATAGGCTCCAGTTTCATCCACCTCATTAGAACTGATTCAAATGCATTCTTTTGAGTAGCTGAGAAGGAGCGGTGGCTACAACGGCGCAGGAGTGCCTGAGAGGAGCTACCCCACGTCCAAGGTAAGAGAAACCCAAGTAAGATGGTAGGCACTGAGAGGGGGCATCAGAGGGCAGACAGACTGAAACCACAGAGGCCACCAGCCAGTCTGATCACATGGACCACAGCCTTGTCTGACTCAATGAAACTAAGCCACGCCGTGTGGGGCCACCCAAGATGGACAGGTCATGGTGGAGAGGTCTGACAGAATGTGGTCCACTGGAGAAGGGAATGGCAAACCGCTTCAGTATTCTTGCCTTGAGAACCCCATGGACAGTATGAAAAGGCAAAAAGATAGCACACTGAAAGACAAACTCCCCAAGTCGGTAGGTGCCCAATATGCTACTGGAGATCAGTAGAGAAATAACTCCAGAGAGAATGAAGGGGTGGAGCCAAAGCAAAAACAATACCCAGTTGTGGATGGGACTAGTGATAGAAGCAAGGTCCAATGCTGTAAAGAGCAATATTGCATAGGAACCTGGAATGTTAGGTCCAAAATCAAGGCAAATTGGAGGTGGTCAAACAGGAGATGGCAAGAGTGAACACTGACATTCTAGGAATCAGCAAACTAAGATGGACTGGGATGGGTGAATTTAACTCAGATGACCATTATATCTACTACTGTGGGCCGGAAACCCTTAGAAGAAATGGAGTAGCCATCATGGTCAACAAAAGAGTTCAAAATGCAGTACTTGGATGCAATCTCAAAAGCAATAGAGTGATCTCTGTTTCTTTCCAAGGAAAATATTCAATATCACGGCAATCCAAGTCTATGCCCCGACCAGTGAATGCTGATGAAGCTGAAGTTGAATGGTTCTATGGAGACCTACAAGACCTTCTAGAACTAACACCCCAAAAAGATGTCCTTTTCATTATAGGGGACTGGAATGCAAAAGTAGGAAGTCAAGGAACATCTAAAGTAACAGGCAAATTTGGCCTTGGAGTACAGAATGAAGCAGGGCATAGGCTAATAGAGTTTTTCCCAGAGAACTCACTGGTCATAGCAAACACCCTTTTCCAACAACACAAGAGAAGATTCTAAACATGGAAATCACCAGATGGTCAACACCAAAATCAGATTGATCATATTCTATGCAGCCAAAGAGGGAGAAGCTCTATACAGTCAGCAAAAACAAGACTGGGAGCTGACTGTGCCTCAGATCATGAACTTCTTATTGCCAAATTCAGACTAAAATTGGAGAAAGTAGGGAAAACCACTAGGCCATTCAGGTATGACCTAAATCAAATCCCTTATGACTATACAATGGAAGTGATAAATAGATTTGAGGAACTAGATCTGATAGAGTGCCTGATGAAGGATGAAGGTTTGTGACACTGTACAGGAGACAAGGATGAAGACCATCCCAATGGAAAAGAAATGCAAAAAAGCAAAATGGCTGTCTGAGGAGGCCTTACAAAAATCTGTGAAAGAAGAGAGGCAAAAGGCAAAAGAGAAAAGGAAAGATATACCCATTTGAATGCAGAGTTCCAAAGAATAGAAAGGAGAGATAAGAAAGCTTTCCTCAGTGATCAAGGCAAAGAAATAGAGGAAAACAATAGAATGGGAAAGACTAGAGCTCTCTTCAAGAAAATTAGAGATAGCAAGGGAACATTTTATGTAAAGATGGGCTCAATAAAGGACAGAAATAATATGGACCCAACAGAAGCAGAAAATATTAAGAAGAGGTGACAAGAATACACAGAAGAACTATACAAAAAAGATCTTCACGACCCAGATAATCAGGATGGGGTGATCACTCACATTCACCTAGAGCCAGACATCCTGGAATTTGAAGTCAAAGGGGCCTTAGGAAGCATCACTATGAACAAAGCTAGTGGAGGTGTTGGAATTCCAGTTGAGCTATTTCAAATCCTGAAAGATGGTGCTGTGAAAGTGCTGCACTCAATATGCCAGCAAATTTGGAAAACTCAGCAGTTACCACAGGACTGGAAAAGGTTGGTTTTCATTCCAATCCCAAAGAAAGGCAATGCAAAAGAAAGCTCAAACTACCACACAAGTGCACTCATCTCACATGCTGGTAAAGTAATGCTCAAAATTCTCCAAGCCAGGCTTCAGCAATACGTGAACTCTGAACTTCCAGATGTTCAGGCTGTACTTAGAAAAGGCAAAAGAACCACAGATAAAATTGCTAACATCTGCTGGGTCATCAAAAAGCAAGAGAGTTCCAGAAAAACATCTACTTCTGTTTTATTGACTAAGCCAAAGTCTTTGACTGTGTGGATGACAACATACTGTGGAAAATTCTGACAGAGATGGGAATACCAGACCACCTGATCTGTCTCTTGAGAAACCTGTGTGCAGCTCAGGAAGCAACATTAGAACTGGACATGGAACAACAGACTGGTTCCAGATAGGAAAAGGAGCACGTCAAGGCTGTATATTGTCACCCTGCTCATTTAACTCATATGCAGAGTACATAATGAGAAACGCTGGGTTGGATGAAGCACAAGCTGGAATCAGGATTGCTGGGAGAAATATCATTAACCTCAGATATGCAGGTGATACCACCCTTATGTCAGAAAGTGAAGAACTAAAGAGTCTCTTGATGAAAGTGAAAGAGGAGAGTGAAAGAGTTGGCTTAAAGCTCAACATTCAGAAAACTAAGATCATGGCATCTGGTCCCATCACTTCATGGCAAATGGATGGGGAAACAGTGGCTGACTTTATTTTCCTGGGCTCCAAAATCACTGCAGATGGTGATTGCAGCCATGAAATTAAAAATGCTTACTCCTTGGAAGGAAAGTTATGACCAACCTAGACAGCATATTAAAAAGCAGGGACATTACTTCGTCAACTAAGGTCCATCTAGTCAAGGCTACGGTTTTCCAGTGGTCATGAATGGATATGAGAGTTGGACTATAAAGAAAGCTGAGCACCAAAGAACTGATGCTTTTGAACTGTGGTGTTGAAGAAGACTCTTGAGAGTCCCTTGGACTGCAAGGAGATCCAACCAATCCATCCTAAAGGAGATCAGTCCTGGGTGTTCTTTGGAAGGATTGATGTTGAAGCTGAGACTCCAATACTTTGGCCACCTGATGTGAAGAGTTTACTCATTTGAAAAGACCCTGATGCTGGGAAAGATTGAGAGCAGGAGGAGAAGTGGACAGCAGAAGATGAGATGGTTGGATGGCATCACCTACTCAATGGACATGGGTTCGTTTGGACTCTGGGAGTTATTGATGGACAGGGAGGCCTGGCGTGCTGTGGTTTATGGGGTCGCAAAGAGTCGGACACAACTGAGTGAACTGAATATTCCATTGTGTATATGTACCACAGCTTTCTTATCCATTCATCTGCCAATGAACATCTAGGTTGCTTCCATGTCCTGGCTATTGTAAACAGTGCGGTGATGAACATTGTGGTACACATATCTCTTTCAGTTCTGGTTTCCTCGGTGTGTATGCCCAGCAGTGAAGCCTCCACTTCTAATTGCCTGAACCTGACTCTCTTATTGGAGAACTGACTTCAGGATACTCGAGCAACTTTGGCAGCAAGTATAAACAGTGGGAGTTTCCTAGAAGTTTAAATGCCCTTACCCAGTGACTGATAAAAGAGTCTGAAAACAGCCCTCTCTTGCCTTCCAGGGAAATAAAGTCAGAGGCATAATTCACACTACAAAGTTCCCCTGATCGGGCTGAGTCTGGACCTGATGAAATTATTTGCTTGCTAGATATCAAGGCCATGAGAATGCATCCCACAATCACCTGACTATAAAGAAAGTAACTGATCAATGGCTGGGGGCCCTCTGAAATCCACCAATGAGTTTCTGCCAAGGCCCCACTCTACAGGCTGCTCCAAGCCTGTGACTGAGCATGAAAGGGCATAAGAGTGGGAAACATGGGACTTCTGTGACAGATGGCTTTGGTCGACTGACAGCCTTTCATTGCGCTGGACATCATCTAGGACTCTCCCACTAACCTTCCTTTTCTTTCTCCTTTACTTGGGGTGAGATCTGCATCATAGCCTTGTGGCTTCCCAGCCTGTTCTGACTCCTCTCTACTCATCTCATCATACTGGCATTTCCCCAATAAGACCATCAGATGGTTAATCACATCTCGAAATCTGCTTCTCAGAGCATCTGAGCAAACACACTGGCTCCTTGCCCCTTCCTCTATCCCTCACTTCTTTTTTTCGTATTTTTTTGGGTATAGTTGCTTTGCAATGTTGTCTTAGTTTCAGTGTTATGTGCATGCTGAGTTGTTTCAGTCATGTCTGACTTGTTGCAGCCCTATGAACAAGCCCTCCAGGTTCCTCTGTCCATGGGATTCTTCAAGGAAGAGTACTGTAATGGGTTGCTATGTCCTACTCCAGGGGATCTTTCCCACCCAGGGATCGAGACCATGTCTCTTACGTCTCTTGCATTGGCAAGCAGGTTCTTACCACTGGTGTCACCTGGGAAGCCCAGTTTCTGCTGTATGACGAAGTGATTGAGCTATATGTATACATACATTCCCTCCTTCTTGGACCTCCCCCCTACCTACCACATCCCACCCCGTAGGTCAGCACAGAGCGCTGAGCTGAGCTCCCTGTATTATACAGCAGCTTCCGCCAGCTATCTGTAAGTATAGCTTAAGTGTATAAATGTCAATTCCAGTCTCCTAATTCATCCCACCCCACTTCCCCCAACCATGTCCACACATCTGTTCTCTGCGCCTGCATCACTAGTCCTGCCCTATACCCCAATGTTCATTGCAGTGCTATTTACAATAGCCAGAACACAGAAACAACACAAATGCCCATCAAGAGATGAATGGATAAAGAAGATGTGGCACATATATACAATGGGATATTACTCAGCCACAAAAGGGAATGAGGTTGGGTCACTTGAGAGACATGGATGGACCTGGAGTTTGTCATACAGTGAAGTAAGTCAGAAAGAGAAAACCAAGCATCATATATTAACATACATGTATGGTATTTGGAAAAGCCCAACTTTATTGTTTCTCCTGTGAATATCTGCATATGGTTCCTCATCCTGGATCTGCTTCCTGGAAACTCAGTGTAAGACAAGGACTCAATAGGAGCACGCAATAAAGCGAACTTAATTAATAGTATGATGGTTACATTGATGCAGGCAAAGAGATAAGAATATTCCAGGTGAACAAAATACCACATTCAAAACCCGCAGGCAAGATTGAGAATGTCAGAGTCAAGGAAAGGACAAGTGATTATTAATGTGGACAGAGATGGGAGGAGGAAGCCAGACCTGAACATCCTGATTGGCTATGCTAAAGATTTTCAACTTTCCCTAAAAGTGAAAAGAAGCCATTGTAAGATTTTAAGCAGGAAGCAACAAGGGTCAAATTTGCATTCTTTAAAACAGACTTACAGACTAATATAAAGCTAGGGACACTAGATAGAAGGTTACGCAGTGGTCTGTGTGAAGAGTTAGGATGGCTGACTATAGCAGGGGTCTTATAAAGCACAGCCCACAGCCTGATTCCATATGGTTCAAGATCAAAGAATAATTTTTCATTATTAAAGGGTCATAAAAAAAAAACCACCGAAGAGTAAGACTAACTTGGAACAAAGGCTGTATGTGGTCCTGAAAGCCTGAAATATTCACTATCTGATCCTTTACAGAAAAAAGTTTGCTGCTCCTGGACTAGAGTGATAGTGATGGAGATGGGGAAATGCACTTGGATCAAAGAGATGTTTTGAAAGTAGAATCAATCAAAATGGAGATGCAGACATAGAGAACAGACTTACGGACAAGGGTAGAGGAGAAGAGAGAGAGGGTGAGATAATCGCAGAGAGTAGCGTGGATGAATATCACTAACACATATAAACAGACAGCCAACAGGAGCTTGCTGTGTGACTCAGGGACCTCAAACAGGGGCTCTGTAATAACCTAGAGGGGTGGAGATGGGCGGGAGCTGGGAGGGAGATTCAAGAAGGAGGGGACATATGCACACCTATGGTTTAATTCATGTGGATGTATGACAGAAATCAATCCAATATTGTAAACCAACCATCAATCAATTAAAAATAAATAAATATATATTTTTAAAATTTTGATCTATTGAATTTAGAAGAAGAGAGGAGAAAATAGGCACCCAAAATTTCAACTCGGGCAATTGGATGGATGGAGGTATTATTTCTTGACAGAGAATATAAGCTGAGACTCTAGTTCGAGAGAGCCTGCAAAACATTCACATTGCATCAGAATTTACCTTTCCTCTTTTAAACTAAATTCCAGTTTTAAAGTACAGACTGGAGAGATGAGAAAATTGCAATCTTTCCTCTAAGACACTCTATAATCTTGTAACAGGAAGAAAGTAAAAATAAAGTTAAACATATCATAATGCAAAATAGTGACAGATGAGTGTCACAAGAGAGGTACAAGAGGCCAAAGAGGTTCAAGGAAGGAGAGAGACTAATACCACATCAATTTAGGGAAACAGGAAGGATTTCATTGACGATGTATCACTTGAAGTAGGCTTTGAAGTATAACTAGAAATACAGCATAACTTGAATTAATCCCAGGTTCTCTCTTAGTGCCACATTCACACATCCACAGAAAATGAAGCAAAGCTTATTGAACATTAATTCCAATCTTGAATATTGTCACTTTGTAACCAACAACTGCACTTGTTAAATTCCTCCTTCCTCTCCAAGTCTATTATCTGACGTCTTCAACAGCTCTGGACTCTTCCTCTAGTCCACGTACGCCCTCTCCCAGAAATTTGGCGGTCTCAGACGGCTTCATCTCTCCTTCCCTTCCATGTCCTTCTACTTTGCAGTTGACACACTTGGTATCTGGTTTTTCCTCATGAAAACCTGAGAACTACAGTGGCTAGAACAGAACTCTTGCTAAAGGGCTATGTTTGGAGAAGGGAAAGATGGATGGCTCACCTGTTAAAAAGTGCCATCCTTGCTCCAAGTAAATAGAGTGGACAGCGTGGAGGCTTGAATTCAAGGAGAATTGTGAGTTTAATAAGAAGAGTTAAGACCGGCAGCACGTCTCAGGATATACTGTGTAGATTTGTCTTCCATGGTCCCAGTAGGTGCTACAGTGTGAGATGTAAAGACTGCAGTTTTTATTTGCCAGAGGAATGACTGTACTTACTGAAGTGGAAAAGGAAAGAAGACAGGTAAAACCTAGCTTTGCTGTGCTCCACACAGCTTAATTCTCTGTTGTACTGTTGAAGCTGCATTCAACATTATGGAAGGCAAGTCAAGTTACAGGTGGAAATATTTACATTAAAAATCTATTCAATGTTTTCAAAAGCTTCCAGAGTAGTCTCTAAAGTCAGCACACACTTGACCCAAGCTCTTTCTTTGGGCACCTCCTCTCCTTCCTGAGGATCCTATTTCACTGACAAATAAGAATTAATGGTTATGCTCCTGTTCCTACGAGTCACTGAGTCACCAGAGATTCAATTATGCTCCTCACACATTCTCCCTTAAGGCATAAAATGGATTCATGCACTTTAGATCTTTAGTGAGAAGTCTTGAGTCTGAGATGTTTTCCATCTTAAATTTCAGATAATTGGAAAATGAGGCCATGATGATTATCAACTACATTATGGACCTAATTCTAAGTGAAAAGTATAGTGCTTTTGGTATCATGGCTGATGTAAAGACAAAGAAGATGGGGCTTCTGGTCTTAAAAATAGACACACATGATGAGATAGAAGGGAAGGGAAAGAAAAAGAATCATTTGGAGTGTGAACTTGGGCAACCTCAATGTCTCATTTCAAGCACTGATGGTGTCATGAGCTTCAATTTTAAATCCTATCATGATTTTAGAAGCAAATTAATATCCTACTCAAAGCTAGGTGGATGCCATTAATTCCAGGTTTTTTTTAATATATATTTTTTTCTCCTTGTCTTTCTGACTTGTCATGCTGAGTGAAATGTGGGACAATAGGAAAAAAATGTTGGTGTGGTTGACAGTAGCCCTGCTTTCTCCTTTTTTTACAGAGTCTTTTTCAGCAGTCACTCCTTGACCCTCATCTAACCTAGACATCTGTGCATGACCTCTCCCCCCCGTCACTGCTGCCCATCCACATAACAGGCATTTACTGAGAACATACAATATTCTCGCCCTTTCACACCTATGAGGACACAAGCTTCCCATGTCAAGAGACCACTAGCATTAGACTCTTACATATTCACAACTGTTTGCTTAAATTTCCAAGATGAGCTCACATTTTGATCAAGGATTTTTTTTTCCCCTCTTTGGAGGAAATAAGAGTGAGTTTTCTGTTAGAAATTTTTGAAAAGAAAATTCACTAATATTTGATAATTCATTCAAGAAAGCAACCTGGGGATTCTTCTCATTCTCTATGAAATTTTACTTTCTAGATCAAAATTTTCTCTGCTTAATAATCAGTGAAGGAGTGAATGGCTTCTAAAAGTTTACAACCAATGCAGTATGAGAGATCTTTACAGACCCCCTAAGAAATTAGGAAGCATGCATAGGCCATACCATGGAGCTTCAGAAAACTGGCTCAAATCCCAGAAAATCCAACTCCTCTCTCCTGACCCAGCAAAGCACCCACATGCTTCCACATGCATATTCTTTGGTAAGCTCTGCACTGGGGGAGGTGGCAGGGGAGAGGGGGGATAAGGAAGGAAAACAATCTTTAAGTCCATTTTTTAGCCAAGGAAACTATAATTCAGGGAGATTAACTTTTGGGAATTATTGAAGATAATAATCAGTAAGTAATAACTAAGACTGGAGTACAGGTCTCCTGTCTTTAATTCCAGTGGTCCTCCTGATGACTCACAGCTGCTCTCTGAAGTGCGCTCTCTTTGAAGCCTAGTTAGAGATTTGTATAGAGATGGCAGGGACTTTAAAAAAAATGTTATTAAAGTATAGTTGATTTACAGTGCTGCGCTAATTTCTGCTGTACAGCCAAGTGACTTAGCTATACACATACATCTTCTTTTTCACATTATTTTCCATTATGGTTTATCACAGGATATTGAATACAGTTCCCTGTGCTATACATTAGGGCCTTGTCTTTTATCAAGCCTATGGATAATAGTTTGTATCTGATAATCCCAAGCTCCCAGTCCTTCCTCCACCCACCGCCCCCCTTCCTTGGCGACTACAAGTCCATTATCTATGCCTGTGAGTCTGTTTCAGTTTTGTAGATCTGTTCTTTTGTGTCAGATTTTAGATTCTGCATAAAATTGATATCATACGGTCTTTCTCTTTCTCTTTCTGACTTCCTTCACTTAGTACGATAAAATCTTGTTGCTGCAAATGGCAGTGGTAGGGACTTTTTGACCGTGTTCATCCAGCTTCTCCTCTTACTTTGTAGGAGGCAAGTGGAAAAACGTCCCAGGCTGTTAAAAATTATGCCACTACAGCACCGCTGATGGGAATTGTGGGTGATTTAATTTGCTCAAACAACATCCAACAGCAGGTTGCCATGGCAATGTTCATCTTATCTTGGTGGCTTTAAACAAAAATATCTCAAGGGTAAAGTAATTAGGTAAGTAGAGCAGAGAGTCTTCGTTGTTTCATGCAGTCATTTTCCGATGATTACCATTTTATGGTTGTGACTTGTGCTTCCAGCCCTCCCTAATATAGCAGTTCTCCCTTGGGGGAGAGTGTATATGCGTATTGGTGTGTGGGTGTGATGGGGGCAGTACCTCTGATTAACACCTGCCCCCAAAACTCCTTTAGCAGGTGGCACCATATGGCGAGCTCCCACTCAAGAGCAAGTGTAACGACAGCAGAATATGTAGGACTCAAGATAAACATACAGCCTCAAACTAGGTCTGTCGGGGAGTTGTGAGTGCATGTTAGGAGAATAATGTTCACCAGTGTGTTGTTTTGTTCCTTTTAAATTAAATTTGAATGCACGTCAATGTTGCTGGTTCTAATTCTCTCTGACTCAGACGGTCTTTTCCCAAGGCCCTGGAAAGGTCTTTTGTCTCTAAGGGCTGGCATTCCTACCCACTCAATCAGACACCACCACTCACCCACATCCTAGCCCCTCTTCACCCCGGAAATATAGAACTCTTTCCTTGAACTGCTTATTCATCCCAGGAGAATGCTGCCAGAAAGCATAACAACTTTCCTGGGCTTCCTGTAGCAGCCACTTTCAATATGCCAGAGAGGATGAAAGAAACTGATTTTTTATTGAGCACTCACTATGTGCAATGTCTTTAGTCAGTCTTTGGATGTTTTCCCAGTAGATCCATCTTCTCAATAACCCAGATGAGAAACTGAGACTCAGAGAGGTTCAAAACAAATCCCAGACACACGAAGCTAGTAAGTAGCAGAGCTGGGATATATACTCAGGTCTGCATAAGCCTAAAGTCTATATTATTTCCCTTATGCCATGCTGCTTCACTTAAGGAAGTAAAGCACAAGCTGGAATCAAGATTACTGGGAGAAATATCAATAACCTCAGATACACAGATAACATCACCCTTATGGCAGAAAACGAAGAACTAAAGGGACTCTTGATGACAGTGAAAGAGGAGAGTGAAAAAATTGGCTTAAAGCTCAACATTCAGAAAACAAAGATCATGGCATCTGGTCCCATCACTTCATGGCAAATAGATAGGGAAACAGTGGAAATAGTGAGAGACTTTATTTTTGGGGGTTCCAAAATCCCTGCAGATGGTGACTGCAGCCATGAAATTAAAAGATACTTGCTCCTTGGAAGAAAAGCTATGACCAACCTAGACAGCATATTAAAAAACATTACTTTGCCAACAAAGCTTCATCTAGTCAAAGTTATGGTTTTTCCAGTAGTCATGTATGGATGTGAGAGTTGGACTATAAAGAAATCTGAGTGTCAAAGAATTGATGCTTTTAAATTGTGGTGTTGGAGAAGATTCTTGAAATTTCCTTGGACTGCAAAGAGATCAAACTAGTCAATCTTGAAGGAAATCAGTCCTGAACATTCATTGGGAGGACTGATGCTGAAACTCCAATACTTTGGCCACCTTATGTGAAGAACTGACTCATTGGAAAAGATCCTGATGCTGGGAAAGATTGAAGGCAGGAAAAGGGGATGACGGAGGATGAGATCGTTTGTTGGCATCACCAACTTGATGGACATGAGTTTGAGCAAGCTCCAAGAGTTGGTGATGGACAGGGGAAGCCTGGCATGCTGCAGTCCATGGGGTTGCAAAGAGTTGGACTCGACCGAGTGACTGAACTGAATTATGATGAATCTTCCAAATACCAAAACTGGAATGTTGATACCACCAGTTGTGTGTTTAAAAACAGGGGTTTTACTACAGGAATTTAATTGTTGGGTAGCATTTCATTCACCAAAGCCCCCTCAGATGTAGCCTCAAGGCTTTATCTCATTGATATTTTGCCCTTAAGGAAGAAATGTCTTTCTGGCTTAAAGGTGGCTGTATATATATTCCTTGAATTGCACAGTCATCATTCACTGTACATTAAGTTTGGGGGTTGCCCACTCTGTGCTAAAACTAGGTTCTATTCAAGCCCCTGGGAATACAAAACTAAATAAAACAGAGTTCCTACTACCATCAAAGCTTACAGTTAGAGCAGTGGATTTCAAGCAGTTCAACCACAACCCAAAGTAAGAAATGCATTTTACACTGAACTTTCTACAGCGCACATACACCTACACAAATGCACATATAATATGCACAATACGATTAAATTTCATAAAAAAATCTTACTATATACAATGTACTGTGATTTTCTTTTTGGTCTACATTATTCCACTCCATTTTATTCTAGTCTATTCTGTTTCATGTGATGAATGCCCCAATTTAAATTATTTTGAGATACTAATGGATTGTGACATGTAATTTGAAAAATACTAGTCTATGGAAAGAGTTGTTGGTGTTTAGTCGCTAAGTTGTGTCTGATTCTTTTGCAACCCCATGGACTGTAGCCCGCCAGGCTTCTCTGTCCATAGGACCTCCCAGGCAAGAATACTGGAGTGGGCTGCCTTCCCTACTCCAGGGGATCTTCACAACCCGGGGCTCAAACTTGCATCTCCTACATTGGCAGATGCATTCTTTACCACTGTGTAACCTGAGGAAAGCAGTTAAAAGGGCAGGTTCAGTACAGCACGGGAATGCTCCGAGAGCCATCTACACACTGAACGCTTGGAGACCAAGGACAGAGACTAGTTCACCCTGGGGGTTGTTAGGGCAGGCAACAAAACTCTGAGCCCCAGCTCATCCCTTGAGGGATAAGAAAACTGGTGGAAAATGGGAGGGGGGACAATCCAAGCAAATAAAGCGCCACATGTAGGTGTGAGAGGAAACGGTAAGAAGCCAAGCAAAGGAGGACAGGGGAAGAATGCTAGTTCGAGTCTGAGCTTGCGCATCAGGCAGAGGACAACCACACTATGAGAAAACCTGAACTTCCTGGAGACCCTGAGATCATGGGAGCGGTCGGTTCACATTCATTAGAATGATTCCCACATCTGGCCGCGACGTCCGCTGACTCTCCGTTTGGGGCCAGCACATCCTGCGCTAGAGCCAAAGGAGAGGAAGCTTGAACTTTGACCTCCAGAGAATCAGTTTAAGTAAGAAGTCAGACACCTATACAAATAATCTTGACACCATGTAAGTAGTCCCATAATAGCAGTATACACATAGCGCAGTGAGCCTGCAGAGTTTAGTATAAGGAGTTTGAGCTTGTTTTAATCGCCGCTGACTGTGAGATGGGCATTCTCATGTCCTGCTGATGGGAGTCTACATTCATATAAAATTTCTGAAAAGGAACTTGACAATATGCTTCGACATACTTAAAAATATTCACAGCCTCTGGCCAAACAATTGTGCTTATAGGAGGCTGTCTTAAGTGTAACTCAAAAAGAGACCCAGCCCTCATATGGCAGCCGCATCTCACCACAAAGCTGTGATGCAAAGAAATATAGTCTGGCAACCAAAGGTATTTGAAATTGGTTCCAATCTTAACTACATCTCTGGAAGAACACTAAAGGGAATCCAATATAGTTGCACTTTACACGTGGTGATAAGGGATGGTGTGAAGGAGTTTATCTTGTCTGCATATACATCCCAGAAAGGGCCTGTGTTCTGTGCCAGAGTCAAAGCACAGGGAAGAGAGGTATGCAAAAGAGTGAGAGAAATAAAACTATCCAAAATTAAACTAACTTGGTACAAGTGAGAGCAGAGAACCAGGGCTGGCCTGCTATGAGAATGTGATCTCTGTGGAAATGTGTGTGACAGTGGGGGAACATGAGATGTGAAATAAAGTTTAAAGAAACATTTAAATTACCTCAAGTAACATCTGAATTTCATTTATAAGGATGAAAAATTTCTCCAGAAAGTACTAAGTAATGATCAACTAAATGATATATTTTTATGAACTTCCCTGGTGGCTTAGGTGGTAAAGATTCTTCCTGCCATGCTGGAGACCATCCCCTGGCTGAGGGCATGGCAACCCACTCCAGTATTCTTGCCTGGAGAATCCCATGGACAGGGGAACCCGGTGGGCTACAGTCCATGGGGTCACAATTAATCAGACATGACTGAGCAACTAAGCACACAGCGCACATATTCTTATGATATAATATGTGCATTTACTGACTGTCATAAAGTACAAAAAATTGTTTAGAGGCTGGAGAAAGCAGAATATAAGAACATAAAATAGAATATTAAAAAGTGTACCAAAATAATAACATGGAATATATTTATTTTATTCTTTTACTTTTCTATATTTTCTACACTGTATGTAATGATCATGTATTACTTTCTCTATGCAGAAATTTATTTTTTAAGACCATTGGCTGGGAAGGAAAATTATTAAAACCTGGGAATAGGAAATAATTACAAGAACCAATTTTAACATTCTAGATACCTGCTAGGTTTTATCCCAGGAAGCTGGCAAGATAATAATTATCGTATGTAAAATTTGAGTATGGAAACTTTGTTGTGCAAAGTACTAAATGTTTTTATTTTAAAAGTGGCCTATAGGCAAGTGCTTATTTGCATAGGTTATTTAAAAGTAGGACTTCATGGAGTCTTTGTCATTAATAATCACAATTACAGCAACTAGAGCCTCCCTGGTATTTCAGCTGGTAAAGAATCCACCTGCAATGCAGGAGACCTTGGTTCAGTTCCTGGGTCAGGAAGATCCCCTGGAGAAGGGATAGGCTACCCACTCCAGTACTGTTGAGCTTCCCTGGCAGCTTACCTGGTAAAGAATCCATCTACAGTGTGGGAGACCTGGGTTCGATCCCTGGGTTGGAAAGATCCCCTGGAGAAGGGAAAGGCTACCCACTCCAGGATTCCGGCCTGGTTAATTTCATGGACTGTATAGTCCATGGGGCTGCAAAGAGTTGGACATGACTGAACAACTTTCACTTCGCAGCAACTAGACCCTTAATTTTTTTGTCCTCACAGCAATCCTGTGAGTCGAATATGACCCATATGTTTCAGACAAGGAAACTTAGTGTTGTGGTGATTAAGATGTTTATCCAGATCCACAGATAATCAATAGACTCAGAATACAATACACATTTGTCCTGTCTGTTACACTTTCCCTTTAACTAAGTAGTTACACTGGAGGAAATGTCAGATTACTTGCAATATGAGAAAAGCAAAAGGCCTAGGAATGTCATATGGGCCAAAATTTCAGAGACAAGCACATCCCTTACATCTTCCTTTTTTTTTTAAACTTCTTCCTTCCATTATGCAATGGCACCAACTAAGCTGAGAAATCTAGTCTCTAGAGCGGTGTGGAGTAAGGAGCAGGAAGGTCTGTCTAAAGTTTTTACATAATCCTTGAGAGCTCCCTAGCACTTTTTTAAGTGAAAAGTATTCTACTAGTACTACAGATGTTTCAAGCCATTTTTAAAAGACTATTTGAAACTTGGTAGATTGAAACTTTAGCTTATAACTCACCTTGGAATGAGCCAGGGTTGATTACTGCTACCAATTCTTACCTTCCTCAGACTTCCAGTTCTAATCACTTCCATTAAGCTCTGTCCCACTCAGTAATTTAAGCATATGATGACCAGCAAAAAATGAACAGCGACCTCAGGTCACCAGTGAGAGATGCTATCCAGCCTGACAACTGTGAGTCAGGCACACAACCACCAAATCGGTCCTCTTTGTCCTCTGTCTCCTAATGGTACAGGTCCAGTCTGGTCACAGGTGACCTTGGCCTGCGGTGGCTTACAGCAGGGTTTTGGTTCCTGGCCAGAGGTTGAGGTCAGGCAGTGGCAGTGGGAGCACTGAATCCTAGACACCAGACAAGTCACCAGTGACAAGACTCCTGACCCTTCTGGCTTTCTAGAAATTAATTCCCACAAAGAAAGAAAGTAGTGAAAGAAGTAAAGTGTTTATTAAAAGGAAAAAGAAGAATAGGCACAGTGGGCAGGCTCAGAGAGCGAGTTGTGCCCTGTGGTCATTTGAATCATTTATACAGGGCTTTCTTCCAGATTTCCTGCTTTGCTGGTTCTGAGTCTGTATATGGTTTTTCTCCGGGTCCTCCCATCTGGGCATGCACATGTCAGAGCCAAGATAGATTTTAAGGAAGAGGGTAGGTTGACATCACTCCCTTTTTGACTTCCAAAGAGCCTAGCTACACACACACAGTTGACAAAGTCTCCTTGACCTGGAGAATGAGAAATATCTGGGCAGGGTTTAGCTCCTCCTGTTCTTCATCTTGAAGTATCTGTCCACAGGAGACAAACTCCAGCTGTTCAGAGTGACAGGGCTCCATCTGTCTTCTGCCTCAAGTTGAATTTGTGAGATTTAATTCTGACTTGCTTTTATTTTTCAAATTCAGATTCTTTTCTAGAGTTTCCTTCAACTCCAACTTGGTTGAAGCTTGACTGTTTTCCTAACCTCTCCTCAGCCACCACAGTCAGTAAAGCTTGTCTTCTGTCATCTCTTGCCTGCAAAGGTCAACTACATGACTAGTATTCCTTTTAGAAAGTTCACACAGTACCAACACACCTCAAGACATGACTTTCAATCTTACCAGATTACTCTAACACCTAATTTTTAATTTTGCTGCCTTGGAGACCACCTGTCAAGACCATCTATTGTCCTGATATTCCTTACCCTAATGATTAGTTCTCTCCTTAGTGGCCCTCTCCAGAAATTTCCTCAATTTGTTTCCTGAGTTTCCTCAAGACTAATGGATGCTAATCAGCTAAGGATGCTAATCTCCATTCATTATTGCTTCTTATCCTCATGAGCTGGAATTGAGGCATAGACAACTTTTCATAGATATCTTTGAATTTTCAATTCTGATCTAGACATTGTGATAAGTCCTATAGAATGTGAAAATGCTCATGACATAGTCTTACCTTTATTGTCTGAAATT
Organism: Antilocapra americana; assembly: GCA_007570785.1. Lineage (NCBI taxonomy): Eukaryota > Metazoa > Chordata > Mammalia > Artiodactyla > Antilocapridae > Antilocapra > Antilocapra americana. The sequence goes on along the minus strand of ML660219.1, from coordinate 1,509,809 downwards.
TATTGACTTTTTTTTATTGTTTTTGCCATACATTGTCATGATATCACCATGGGTTTACATATGCTTCCCCTCCGGAACCCCCCTCCCTCCTCCCTCCCCCACGGGAAATCTCGCTGCACCAGTCCCGAGCATCAATCCTGGGCTGGCAATTGATTAGACACATGACAATTAACATGCTTCAATGCCCTTCTCCCATATCATCCCACCCTTACCCTCATCCACAAAGTCCACAAGTCTATTCTATACATCTGCGTTCCTTTTGTTGTCTCCCATGTTGGGTTCTCGTTACTGTCTTTCTAAATTCCATATATATGCATTAATATACTGTATTGTTGTTTTTGCTTCTGGCTTACTTCACTCTGGATAATGAAATTTATTGACTTTTTAATAAGGAAAATATAGATAGAAATAATTCTAAGATAATTTGAAATGTGGTATGTGCTAAATAGAGCAATGAGGTTTGGAAATGAAAAACAGAGTAATTGTTCTGTCTGTAGCTATCAAGAGAGCTTTCTGGAAAAGAAAGAATTTGAGCTGAGCTTTGAAGCAGGAGGAATTTAAATATAGGTGGAGAAAGATATTCTAAACACTGGGAATGAAAAAGGTGACAATGTAAGACAGTGTATGGTGGGTTTTAGGCTTCCCAGTGGTAAAGAATCTGCCTGCAATACTGGAAACATGTCAGATGCAAGCTGGATCCCTAGGTCAGAAAGATTCCTTGGAGGAGGGCATGTTAACCCACTCCAGTATTCTTGCCTGGAGAATCCTAAGGACAGAACAGCCTGATAGGCTACAGTCCATGGGGTCGCAAAGAGTTGGACATGACTAAGTGACTAAGCACACACATGAACACACATGGTAGGTTTTGGTTTTAAGAATTTTCTGTGTGTTTGGGCATGAGGACACTTGGAAGGAAACTGAAGGAGGTGTCTGGAAAATTAGCTTTCTACTTGATCTTGTAGAAAATCATGGTAAGGACCCTGGGCTTTGTTAATCAGTGTAGTTACTGTCAGATTTTGAGCAGTGGCTGTACGTAATGCTTATCTAGTTGTTTTCTCCAGCCTTTATACTCACTAGCAGGAGTCATGTATATCCCAAGGTAGGTGACTTGGGATATCAGAGAGAATGGATGGGAGCAAGGGAGAGGAGAGACAGGAAACCCACCAAAATCTGCTCACTTAAGTGAAGTGAGAGGATGAGACTCTCTATCCAAGTAGAGGTGGTGGGAAAGTAGAAAGTATGACTGCGCTGGGTAAAGAATCTCTGCAGCCTACAGTCTGACTTAGCAGATGCTGCAATTATGGATGCAAAACATTTTCCATTACAGTTCTCACTTTTGGCTGCTCATAGTTACTTATGATCTCAATTTTTGAAGGGTAATCTCAGGTCCAAGGCAGTTTTTGGAAATATTTTGGGAAAGATTCCATCTGCATCACATCAAAAAGAATCAAAACCACATTTCCATACGGAGGAAAAAAGAAGGAAAAAATGTTATTATTTTTTTAAAAAAATGTATCCAACATCTGAAAGTCTTCTTTTAATAAGTCACACTCACATTGCCTTAAGCTGGTTACAAAATAAGAAGTAAGATTTGGAGGATTTCATTCCAACCAACAGTTGAAAATAAACAGCAATTTAATTCTTGATTTTGTTGTTAGTGTTGTTGTTTTGTTTTAAGACCGCTGAAGTCTGACCTTGAGTAAGCTTCTGAAATGACCAGTTGATATTAATAGGATTCTTTCCTTCCCAGAGAAGCCTGGAACCTTCTGGGCTCAGGGTCCAGGGTCTTGGGGTCTAGAGTCCCAGACAAGGAATTCCCTCCATTAAGTTGGGACTGCCACATGTCTTAAATTCAGAAGGTAATTTTGGCAGATAGGTAAGAGAGATGTGTTGGAAACAAAGACCCTCCAGCTTGGAAGAAATGTTAACGGTCATCAGCTTCCAACTTCTCATTCTAGGGATAATGAAACTCAGTTTAAGAAGATTAAACAACTTGCCCAAAGTCCAATATTAATTAATTGCAGAACCAAAACTATAGCATGAAGTTTCTTTATTTCCAGATTGCACAACTCCTATGTTTAAAATTACCCATCACTCCACACACTGCCCAAAGCTGAGTGTTAGAAGCACTTTCCATACTCAGCAGCTAGCAGCTGGCAGGATGCTGGTAGTAGAAGATGTGGATCTTTGGGATCATATGAAAAATGCTGAGATTTCTTTAAATATACACAGTCTATAAAGTTCTGCTGGCAAAATGTTCCCTTCCTCCACTCTCATAACCCCTTCTAGAAGCTATTTCTCTATCACTTCTTGTGACTTTCAGAGTTGCCCTTAATAGTCATTTCCATTTTAACTTAATTTCACCTTCTACCTCCTAATCTTTCTGCCCCTAACCTCATGCCCCAATCTCACCAAATCAAGCTAATGTGTAAATACTTCCAATTCAAGAGTGACTGCTTGCCTAGAGATCTCTAGAGATTTTTCCACAATGATGGGAGGATGAGGTTGTAAGCACTGGGAAAGTTTATAGGCATCAACTTTTTAAACAGTTTGGAGACTGACTTCCTAGACAATATAGGTAAAAACAAGAATATAATGAATAGACTTTACATGAATCATTTCTCATTACTGCATCATAAATTCCCCTGCCACCAATTGTTAAGTACTGAAGGGCTTTAAAGAATATAAATGAAAACATATAATATCACACTAGTTCCTCTGTTGAGGTGGAAAAATAATGTATCTATCAATGATGCATAAAAACTAACTACATCACTGGGAGTGGACAAGACAAGGAAATTCATTACTGCAATTTTGGTTGTCTGTGTTCATAAATGCAAGAACTGAATAAGCAAAGAAACAAAAGTATGTGAAGAATATGAAGCAGCACAGCATGCCAGGTTCTGGAGGTATTTTCACATGCCATATCACATTTAACATTCACTCCAGATCTTAGTGGTAGGTTCTTAATTATAACACTTTACTTTTAAAATTTTTAGTAAAAAATCTGAGAAAGGAAGAATTGTCCCTAAACTGGTGAAGGACAAAGAGGAGGCTCAACATGAAGTTTATTTTATCGCGAATTTTATGTTCTCTCTTCTAAAGCCTGATGCCTCCTAGAGCAAGTCTTTAGGTTCAAATTGTAATCATTATTGAACACTTCTTACAGTCTCAGCACGATTCTAAGTGCTTTACATGTTCAGTTCCTTTCATCTTCTTAACCACCCCCATGAGGTTAGTACCATTATTTTCTTCTTTTACAGATGAGGAAACCAAGGCACAGGGTAGTTAAATAGCATGACCCTGATCACACAGTTCTTTCATGGCAGCCACATCATGATTTAAAACCAGGTACTCTGGCTCCAGAGCATGAAATCTTCAACATTAGGCTGTAGCACTTCACTCAATTTTCTTCCATTTTGCTCTGTTCCATTCCATTATTTTCCATACTAGGTCTTCCCTGGTAGGTAGCTGAGCTGGTAAAGAATCCTCCTGCAATGCAGGAGACCCTGGTTTGATTCCTGGGCCAGGAAGATCCCCTGGGGAAGGGATGGGCTACCCACTCCAGTATTCTTGGACTTCCCTGGTGGCTCAGATAGTAAAGAATCTGCCTGCAATGCAGGAGATCTGGGTTGGGAAGATGCCCTGGAGGAGGGCATGGCAACCCACTCCAGTATGCTTGCCTGGAGAGTCCCATGGACAGAGGAGCCCAGCGGGCTGCAGTCCGTGGGGCCGCACAGAGTCAGACGCATCTCAGTACAGCACACAGCACATTCTCCACGTGTCCTTTTCTATTCTATTCTCCCCCACTTCTCTCTCACACCCTGCTTTCCTTCCTTCTCTCTTATTTTTTCCTCCAAACATTCACTGAATACCTAAATATGCAAGGGGTTGTCATTCATAAGGTGAATGACCTGAAGAGCCAAGAGGGAGTGACACATACATGTATCGTTTTAAAGACAAGGGTGCCCACTCTTACCACCACTATTCAACGTAGTTTTGGAAGTTTTAGCCACAGCAGTCAGAGAAGAAAAAGGAATAAAAGGAATCCATGTTGGAAAAGAAGAAGTAAAACTCTCGCTGTTTGCAGATGATATGATCCTAGACATAGAAAACCCTAAAGACACCATCAGAAAATTACTAGGGCTAATCAATGAATGAAGTTGCAGGATATAAAATTAACACACAGAAATCCCTGGCATTCCTATACACTAAAAATGAGAAAATAGAGAGAGAAATTAAGGAAACAATTCCATTCACCATTGCAATGAAAAGAATAAAATACTTAGGAAGAAATATACCTAAAGAAACAAAAGACCTATATATAGAAAATTATAAAACACTGATGAAAGAAATCAAAGAGGACACAAATAGATGGAGAAATATACTATGCTCATGAATCTTAAGAGTCAATATAGTGAAAAAGAGTATACGACCCAAAACAATCTATACATTCAATGCAATCCCTATCAAGCTACCAGTGGTATACCAATGGTTTCAGAGAACTAGAACAAATAATTTCACAATTTCTATGCAAATACAAAAAACCTCGAATAGCCAAAACAATCTTGAGGAAGAAGAATGAAACTGGAGGAATCAACCTGCCTGACGTCAGACTTTACTACAAAGCTACAGTCATCAATACAGTATGGTCCTGGCACAAAGGCAGAAATATAAAGCAATGGAACAAAATAGAAAGCCCAGAGATAAATCCATTCACCTATGGACACCTTATCTTTGACAAAGGAGGCAAGAATATACAATGGAGAAAAGACAATCTCTTTAACAAGTGGTGCTGGGAAAACTGGTCAACCACTTGTGAAAGAATAAAACTCAAACACTTTCTAACCCTATACACAGAAATAAACTCAAAATGGTTCAAGGATCTAAACATAAGACCAGAAACGATAAAACTCAAAATGGTTCAAGGATCTAAACATAAGACCAGAAACTATAAAACACCTAGAGGAAAACATAGGCAAAACACTCTCCGACATAAACCAAAGCAGGATCCTCTATGACCCACCTCCCAAAGTAAAGCAAAAATAAACAAATGGAACTAATTACACTTAAAAGTTTTTGCACAACAAAGGAAATTATAAGCAAAGTGAAAAGACAGCCTTCAGAATGGGAGAAAATAATAGCAAATGAAGCAAATGACAAAGAATTAATCTCAAAAATATACAAGCAGTTCATGCAGGTCAATTCCAGAAAAATAAACAACCCAATTAAAAAGTGGGCCAAAGAACTAAAAGGCATTTCTCCAAAGAAGACACACATATGGCTAACAAACACATGAAAAGATGCTCAACATCACTCATTATCAGAGAAACGCAAATCAAAACCACAATGAGGTACCACTTTACACCAGTCAGAATGGCTGCCATCCAAAAGTCTACAAGCAATAAATGCTGGAGAGGATGTGGAGAAAAGGGAACTCTCTTACACTGTTGGTGGGAATGCAAACTAGTACAGCCACTATGGAGAACAGTGTGCAGATTCCTTAAAAAACTGGAAATAGACCTGCCATATGACCCAGCAATCCCACTGCTGGGCATACTCACTGAGGAAATGAGAACTGAAAGAGACATGTGTACCCCAATGTTCATCGCAGCACTGTTTACAATAGCCAGGACATGGAACCAACCTAGATGTCCATCAACAGACGAATGGATAAGAAAGTTGTGGTGCATATACACAATGGAATATTACTCAGCTATTAAAAAGAATGCATTTGAATCAGTTCTAATGAGGTGGATGAAACTGGAGCCTATTATATAGACTGAAGTAAGTCAGAAAGAAAAACAACAATACGGTATACTAACGCATATATGGAATTTAGAAAGATGGTAACAATGACCCCATATGTGAGACAGCAAAAGAGACACAGATGTAAAGAACAGACTTTTGGACTCTGTGGGAGAAGGTGAGGATGGGATGATTTGAGAGAATAGCACTGAAACATGTATATTATCATATGTGAAACAGATTGCCAGTCCAGGTTCGAGGCATGAGACAGGGTGCTCAGGGCTGATGCTCTGGGATGACCCTGAGGGATGGGATGGGGAGGGAGGTGGGAGGGGGTTCAGGATGAGGGACACATGTATACCTATAGCTGATTCATGTGAATGTAAGGCAAAAACCACTACATTATTGTAAAATAACTAGCCTCCAATTAAAATGAATTAATTTACAAAAAAAAAGAAAAAAAATGAGTGTCATAAATATGAATCAGTTCAGTTCAGTCACTCAGTCGTGTCCAACTCTTTGCGACCCCATGAACCACAGCACCCCAGGCCTCTCTGTCCATCACCAACTCCCGGAGTCCACTCAAACCCATGTACATCAAATCAGTGATGCCATCCAGCCATCTCATCCTCTGTCTTCCCCTTCTCCTCCTGCCCCCAGTCCTTCCCAACATCACGGTCTTTTCCAATGAGGCAACTCTTCAAATGAGGTGGCCAAAGTATTGGGGTTTCAGCTTCAACATCAGTCCTTCCAATGAACACCCAGGACTGATCTCCTTTAGGAGGGACTGGTTGGATCTCCTTGCAGTCAAAGGGACTCTCAAGAGTCTTCTCCAACACCACACTTCAAAAGCATCAATTCTTTGGCACTCAGCCTTTTTCACTGTCTAACTCTCACAACCATACATGACTACTGGAAAAACCATAGCCTTGACTAGATGAACCTTTGTTGGCAAAGTAATGTCTCTGCTTTTCAATATGTTATCTAGGTTAGCCATAACTTTCCTTCCAAGGAGTAAGCGTCTTTTAATTTCATGGCTGCAGTCACCATCTGCAGTGACCTTGGAGCCCAAAAAAATAAAGTCTGACACTGTTTCCACTGTTTCCCCATCTATTTCCCATGAAGTGATGGGACCAGATGCCATGATCTTAGTTTTCTTAATGTTGAGCTTTAAGCCAACTTTTTTACTGTATGAAAATAAATATGAATACAGAAGTATATATCCATAGATACATCGTACACATGCATGGGCAAAACTGGAGCTATCATCTGATTTCCTGCTTTTTTGTCTTCCCACATCAAATCATGTTTTATTCCCAGAATAGAAGCAAGAACTATTCTGTCAAAATGCTAAGTCAGATCATGTCACTTCCTCTCTTCCAAACTGTCCAAGCCTTGAGATATCACTTAGAGCAGAAGCCAAAATTATTCAGCAGCTGCAAATTCTTGCAAGACCTGAACCTCATTACTCCATTTTATGTAATTCTCACTGCTTCAGCCACACCGGTCACCTCGATCTTCCTCATCCTTGTGAAGCCTGCTTTGACGTTAGCATTTTTGCCCTCGCTCTTCCGTGAAACGCCCTTCTCCTAAACACATCTGCCTGGTTAATTCCCTTCTTTCTTTTTAGGCCTTTGCTCCAATGTCAACTTCTCAGTGAGTTCCCCTCTGATGACCCAATTTGAAACTGAACTTCACTCTACACTTTGCTGCTCTGTCATCCTGTACAGCACTAACCACCATAGAATTCACCCATTTACTTTGCCTCTTGTCATCATCCAACCCACTCCATCCCCACAGAGTATAAATGATTATATTCTATATATTCTATAAAAATTCCTTAAATAGCAAAGGGATTTTTATCTGTTTTGTGTGCTTATGTATCCCTAACATCTAGAATAATGTTTGCCATATGGTGGGTCACTAAATTATTTATTGAATTCATGAAAAAATATTTAATAGGGGAGGAAAGGAAACAGAAATACTTTTAAAATTCTTCACAGAGATGGAGACATTTGAATCGACTGTTGAATAATGAGTAAGCAATCTGTTGACTAGATAAGGGTGAGGAGGAAGCATTTCTGTAAAGACACGAAGACACAGACAGGGAGAACAGACTTGTGGACTCAGAGGGCTGGGGAAGGAAGGAGAGGGTGGGTTGTGTGGGGAAAGTGACATGGAAACATTCATTCCCATATGTAAAATAGATAGCCAGTGAAAATTTGCTGTGTAGCTCAGGGAATTCAACCCGGGGCTTGGTAACAGCCTTGAGGGGTGGGATGGGGAGGGAGGTGGGATAGAGGTTCAAGAGGAAGGGCACATGAGTAAACCTGTGGCTGATTCATGTTGATGTTTGGCACAAACAAACACAATACTGTCAAGCAATTATCCTTCAATTAAAAATAAAGTTTAAAAAAGACAATGGAAGGACACTTAGTACATATAAGGAGCCCATCTACGACATGTATGTCTTTATAAAATACATTAATAAATATAGATGGAAGATACAAAAAGTAACTAAATAAATAAAACGGCTGACTTAGGGGACTGTGAGTAATATGGCATGACTGGATTTGAGTGTGGAATGGTAGGAACTGAAGTGAGAGAAAGAGAAGGGCATATACGTGATGGACAGGAACATCATTATTGTGGTAATGGGACATTGTTGATGAGTTGTAATCATGACAGTGACTTGATATGATTTTTATATGTCACAAGGTACTACCTATTTTTTTTTTTGAAATATGAAAGTGAAAAATTGAAAATATTAGTCGCTCAGTTGTGTCCGACTCTTTGCAACCCCACGGACTGTAGTCCACCAGGGTCCTCTACCCATAGAATTCTCCAGGCAAGAATACTGGAGTGGGTAGCCATTCCCTTCTCCATGCTGCTGCTGCTGCTAAATCACTTCAGTCGTGTCCGACTCTGTGCGACCCCATAGACGGCCGCCGGCTAGGCTCAGCCATCCCTGGGATTCTCCAGGCAAGAACACTGGAGTGGGTTGCCATTTTCTTCTCAAATCCCTTCTCCATGAGATCTTCCCAACTCAGGGATCAAAGTCAAATTTCCTGCATTGCAGGCAGATTCTTTACAGTCTGAGACACAAAGATGCTAAATATAGTTTTCTAAAACATAGTAAATGAAGAGATAATGACATAGCTTAGGAGCTTAGGAATAAACAGAACAACATATATTTCAGCACTTACAATGTGAACTAGGGCAATGACTGGAAATCAAGTGAAAGGAATGGATTTGATTGAGATTGAAAATAGAGAACATTCATGGAATCATGATCAATCAGCAAGGAGATTGTGTAAGGAGTGTTAGGAAAAAGGGGAGTCTAAAGGTAATGCCCAGATCTTAGGCTTGATCATCTGATGGATCTAGAGAGGAGAGGAAAAGAGTAAGCGAGGCATAATCAGTTCTGAATGAGTTATGTTGAGTTGAAAGTACTTGTATTGTATTCAGAGGATCACTGGGTAGGATAAAAGGAGGTGATGTTTTCTGATTAATCTGGAATGAACTGCGACCCACTACAAACAATGCAGCTCCATTAATTCATCTTCCACTAACGTGAGAATTGCTGAAGCCTGTTTTGGAAGACATTCAGTTTTTCTGTATCTAGTTAACTTACATTATAATCACCTGAGATGCTTGCTAACGATGCAGATTCCGCAGGTCTAGCTTTGAACTGGCATTATTAACAAGCACTTTTATGATCCATGCCATATAGGGCCACCCAAGATGGACAGGTCATGATGCAGAGTTCTGACAAACATGGTCCAATGAGAAAGGAATGGCAAACCACTTCAGTATTCTTGCCTGAGAACCCCATGAAGGTGCAAAAATATATGACACTGAATGACGAAATACTCAGGTCCATAGGTGCCCAATAAGCTACTGGAGAAGAGTGGAGAAATAGCTCCAGAAAGGATGAAGTGGCTGAGTCAAAGCAAAAACAACACCCAGCTGTGGACATGACTGGTATGGAAGTAAAGTCTGATGCTGTAAAGAACAATATTGCCTAGGAACCTGGAATGTTAGGTCCACAAATCAAGGAAAATTGGAGTGGCAAGAGTGAATATAGATGTGTAAGAATAAGTGAAGTAAAATGGACTGGAATGGGCAACTTTAATTCAGACGACCATTATATCTACTACTGTGGGCAAGAATCCCTGAGAAAAAAATCCCTTAGCCATCATAGTCAATAAGAGTCTGAAATGCAGACTCTTACTTGTGTGCAATCCCAAAAATGACAGAATGTTCTCATTTGTTTCCAAGGCACAGTAATTTAAGCCTATATCCCAAACACAAATGCTGAAGATGAAGTTGAATGGTCCTGTGATGACCTTCTAGAACTATAACCAAATAGATGTCCTTTTCATTATAGGGGACTAGAATACAGAAGTAGGAAGTCAAGAAATACCTGAAGTAACAGGCAAATTTGGCCTTGGAGTACAGAATGAAGCAGGGCAAAGGCTAGTAGAGTTTTGCCAAGAGAACACTCTGGTCATAGCAAACACCCTCTTCCAACAGCACAAGAGAAGACTCTACACATCAGTCAATACCAAAAAAAGATTGGTTATATACTTTGTAGTCAAAGAAGGAGAAGAAGCTCTAAATAGTCAGCAAAAATAAGACCAGGAGCAGACTGTGGCTCAGATTATGAACTGCTTATTGCCAAATTCAGACTTAAATTGAAGAAAGTAAGGAAAACCACTAGACCATTCAGGTATGACCTAAATCAAATCCCTTCCAATTATACAGTGGAAGTGACAAACAGATTCAAGGGATTAGACCTGATAGACAGAATATCTGAAGAATGATGGACAGAGGTTCATAACATTGTACGGGAGATGTTGATCACAACCATCCCCAAGAAAAAGAAATGTAAAAAGGCAAAGTGGTTCTCTAAAGAGGCTTTACAAAGAGCTGAGAAAAGAAGAGAAGTGAAAGGCAAAGGAGAATAGGAAAGATATATCCATCTGAATGCAGAGTTCCAAAGAATAGCAAAGTGAGATAAGAAAGACTTCCACAGTGATCAATGCAAAGAAATAGAGGAAAGTAATAGAATGGAAAAGACTAGAGATATTTTCTAAAAAATTAGAGATATTAAGGGAACATTTCATGCAAAGATGGGCACAATTAAGGACAGAAACTATATAGACTTAACAGAAACAGAAGATATTAAGAAGAGGTGGCAGGAATACACAGAAAAACTATACAAAAAAGATCTTCATAACTCAGCCAACTGCAGGTGTGATTACTCACCTAGAGCCTGCAATAGGAAGTCAAGTGGGCCTTAGGAAACATCTCTATGGACAAAGCTAGTGGAGGTGATGGAATTCTAGTCGAATACTTCAAATCCTAAAAGATGCTGTAAAAGTGCTGCACTCAATATGCCAGCAAATCTGGAAAACTCAGCAATGGCCACGGGACTGGAAAAAGTCAGTTTTCATTCCAATCCCAAAAAAAGGCACTGCCAAAAAATGCTCAAACTACTGCACAATTGCACTCATCTTACACACTAGCAAAGTAATGCTCAAAATTCTCCAAGCCAGGCTTTAACGGTACATGAACCAAGAACTCTCAGATGTTCAAGCTGGATTTAGAAAAGACAGAGGAACTAGAGATCAAATTGCCAACATCTGTTGGATCATAGAAAAGGCAAGAGAAAAAAACATCTACTTCTTCTTCATTGACTATACTAAAGCCTTTGACTGTGTGGATCAGAACAAACAGTAGAAAATTCTTAAAGAAATGGGAACACCAGACCATGTTACCTGCCTCCTGAAAAGTCTGTGTGCAGGTCAAGAAGCAACAGTTAGAACCTACATGGAATAAATGACTGGTTCCAACCCGGAAAAGGAGTAATTCAAGGCTGTATATTGTCACTCTGTATATTTAACTTATATGTGGAGTACATCATGCAAAATGTCAGGCTGGATGAAGCATAAGTTGAAATCAAGATTGCCATGAGGAATATCAGCAATCAGATATGCAGATGATACTCTTATGGGATAAAGTGAAGAAGAACTAAAGAACCTCTTGATGAAGGCGGAAAAGAGGAGTGAAAAAGATGGCTTAAAACTCAGCATTCAGAAAACTAAGATTATGGCATCCAGTCCCATCACTTCATGGCAAATAGGTGGGGAAACATGGAAACAGTGACAGACTTTATTTTCTTGGGCTCTAAAATCACTGCATATGGTGACTGCAGCCATAAAATTAAAAGACACTTGCTCCTTGGAAGAAAAGCTATGACCAATCTAGATGGCATATTAAAAGGTAGAGACATTACTTTGCTGACAAAGGTCAATCTGGTCAAAGTTATGGTTTTTCTAGTAGTCGTGTATGGATGTGAGAGTTGAACCATTGAAAAACCTTAGCGCCAATGAATTGATGCTTTTTTTTTCTCTACATTATCGTGTTGAATTGATGCTTTTGAACTGTGGTGCTGGAGAAGACTTTTGAGAGTCCCATGGACTGCAAGGAGATCAAACCAATCAATCCTAAAGGAAATCAACCCTGAATATTCATAGGAAGGACTGATGCTGAAGCTGCAGTACTTTGACCACCTGATGCAAAGAGCTAACTCATTTGAAAAGACCCTGATGCTGGGAAAGATTGAAGGCAGGAGGAGAAGGGGATGACAGAGGATGAAATGGTTGGATGGCATCACTGAGTTGATGAACATGAGTTTGAGCAAGCTCCAGGAGTTGGTGATGGACAGGGAAATCTGGCATGCTGCAGTCCATATGGTTGCAAAGAGTTGGATACAACTGAGTGACTGAACTGAGCAAGTACTTGTAGGTGATTTTGATGCTGGTAGTTCATGGGCCATATTTAGGGAAATGTTCATTTAGACAAACCTGAAATTGATAATAATGGCTGAAGGTTGACCAGCTGCAGCTCATTGTGTGACTCCTCTGCATCAGTCTGTATCCTGCTAATTTATCAAAACTTTCTGGCTCACTTCTTATATTCCTTCCTCATGTTTATTTAGCATCTATGGAGCAGACTTTGCATTAACTGTCACATTTAATTCTCACAGCCATGAAAGGTAGGTATTTGCTACCTTCTGAAGAAAAAGGAACTGAGCTCGGAGACTTTTGATAGCATACCTGAGATTCTTGAATTAATCAGTAATCATAGAGAATCACGTTTTCACTGTCTGAATCCAAGATTTGTGCCTGCTCCACTGTGGCGCGGCACTTCCTCCATAAAGCCTTACTGGTGAGTTGCTTCAAGGACTACAGTTTATGGGGTCACAACGAGTCCGACACATCTGAAGCGACTTAGCACATGGTGAGTTACTTACTAGCTAATTTTCACATATTAAAATTATACCCATAACTCTACATTCTACAACCACAGACTCCCCTTTAGTTTTCAGACCATCCCAAAGGGCCAGGCACTCATGCTGATATTTAGTAGGAGTTCAACAATGTACTCAGTTCCCCTGAGGCTTCTGCTGGCTGCTCCCAGGGCTGGGAGATGCAGGCTTCCCAGGTGCTCTTGTGTGACTCACTGTCTTAAATCCTCCTTTTTAACATGAGAACACTCATTCAATTTTTTAGCACTTGAGTCACAGGAATTTGGGGAAGGATAATGATGATGCTGTGTTAAACTTGTAGTGAATCAAAGTAAAGATATTAATTTGTAAGTAGAATATTAATTACTTATTAAGGAGGGATAGTACTGTTTAAAAAAAAAAGATTTCTAAGTCTCTTTGCCAGAAAATTAATAGGTACTTCCTGTTCTCAGAAAACCCATTTACTTCCCCCAGGACCAGGATGGGTTTGGTGCGCTTAAACCTTCTGATAAGCAGAACAAGTTCTGGCGCAGAGACAAAGGGTCAGGCTGCAGGGTGGTCATGGAAAGCAGATGCTAGGAGCCTACAGGCCCAGAGGCTGGCATCTCACTCCTTATCGCTCAGCCCAGGGCAGAATCAAACACCAGTGGCACCAGGAGAGATGAGCTCAGTGTCTCAGTTGACGCGAACACGACTTGCACTCAGATTCTGCCCTGGCTCAGCAGCGGCTTGAGAAGGGACCACAGCTAGCCGTGGTGGTTTTGTCATTCAGTCGTGTCCCACTCTTTGCGACCCCACAGACTTCAGCCCACCAGGCTCCTCTGTCCATGGGATTCTCCAGGCAAGAAGACTGGAGTGGATTGCCATTCCCTTCGCCAGAGGATATTCCAGACCCAGGGATCGAACCTGGGTCTCCTGCATTGCAGGCAGATTCTTTACTGCGAGCCACAGGGAAGATAAGGACTAGATTTTTACTGAGTCAGAGCCAAAAAGAGTGATTGTGACATCTCATAAAAACTGAGGAACATTAAAGTAAGAGTAAGAGATCAGAGACTTGCAATTTTGATTTAAATTTAAGGAAATAAGATCTAAGGAAGCCTTTCCACTTCCAATCAATTTAGAAATCATCGCTCCAGAACCATAAGAAAAAAAATAAAAACAGCTAGGCAAAATATAAAGTTAGGAATCCTCATAAACTTAGAGGAAAATGGCAAGTTTTAGGTTCTTGTAAATGGTAAGAGAAACCATTCAAGACAGTAATTAATTCATAGCACTAATCTCATCAGGAGGGTACCACCCACACAACATCATTTTAACTTAATACTTCCAAAAGGCTACAGCTCCTAACAGCATCATTTTGAAGGGTAGGGTTTTGTGAGTACAAATATTTAGCCCATAACAAAAACTGAGCTGACAGGGGACACTTTATTCAAAGTTGAAAAGTCAGCTAAATTTGAGATGCAGAAATAAATAGTTAATCCACAATGGATAGTATATAGATTTATTGAAGAAAATAGCTACCCTAGGACCTATGAGCAGTGGAAAAGAATGATACAGAAAATTCCATACACCAGTGACATGACAAAGCAGAGTGTTTTCCTTTATGCACAACTGGCTGTGCATATTAATGCATTTCAAATTGGAGCCTCATTGTATATTACCTATAGGTTGTTGGACATTGTTATACTTACCTAAATGCCTTTGTTGTCATTCCCTGGAGTGGGTTTGTCTTTCTCTATCATTTCCATTGCAAAATTATGAATCCACAAGCATTCCAGGCATTATCATTATTGTATACTGGACCAAACTGGGCCCTGTCTGAAAATTTTAAGTGCCATTCTGGTGTATTGAACGAACAAAGAAAATACACAATATCCCCAACAACTTCTGACTTTGGCCAAGCTTATTGCAACTGGAATATGCAACATTCAACACATAAAACTCATATTCAAAATGTATTCTTTCAAGATGAATAGAACATCAACCAAAAGGAATTCAAGATGCTGTGAAGATTTAAGAATTCAAGACTATGATAAATACTAGAAGTAAAAAAAATCTAAATACTCAACATGATGTATGATGTTTACATCATGTCATGTTTGTGATGTATACACAAACATGATGTAAACATGATGGTTTAAAAGATAAACTTTAGAGAAAATAGATTTGGCATAAGATTGCAAATGAAATTACAGCAAAGTGCATCCTCCATTAGAAGGTGGTCCAAGAGACTTGTCCCCCTCTAGGTTCACTGCCTATAGTTTAAGAACAATTAATGCATTGTAAAAGTTTTAGGAATTATTGTGGGGTGCATGAGTTTGGTTCTGTGTGTGTGTGTGTGTGTGTGTGTGTGTGTGTGTGTGTGTGTATAACTGGGTGTGTAACTGGGTGTGTAACTGGGTGTACAGGAATGCTCTTTGAAATAAAGAGGAAGACACAAAGAAGAGTTATCTGGAAGGAAAAAATGAGAGGCGGGAAACTCAACAGTTAACAGGTATTCAAACAGGTAGTGATGATGTATAGTCATCATAGCTCCTCATTTTGCTCATTTGATGACAGGATCAGTATTATTTAATCCTAAATAAGACACGATCAATTCAGTTCATTCACTCAGTTGTGTCTGACTCTTTGCAACCCCATGAACCGCAGCACACCAGGCTTCCCTGTCCATCACCAACTCCCTGAGTCCACCCAAACCCATGTCCATCGAGTCAGGGATGCCATCCTGCCATCTCATCCTCCGTCATCCCCTTCTCCTCCTGCCCCCAATCCTTCCCAGCATCAGGGTCTTTTCCAATGAGTCTGCTCTTCACATGAGGTGGCCAAAATATTGGAGTTTCAGCTTCAACATCAGTCCTTTCAATGAACACCCAGGGCTGATCTCCTTTAGGATGGACTGGTTGGATCTCCTTGCAGCCCAAGGGACTCTCAAGAGACTTCTCCAACACCATAGTTCAAAAGCATCAATTCTTCGGCGCTCAGCCTTTTTCACTGTCCAACTCTCACATCCATACATGACTACTGGACAAGATCACACTTTATCAATCTATAATGAAAGACTATTAACATAGACATGTAGGGGGTGGGGGGTATTTTTTTTCCATCTGGCACCAATGCTTCTTAGAAAGGCCACAGTCTTGATTTAAAAAATGCTCTGGTAAACATTTGGGCAAAAAGCTAAAAATCTTGGGGCAAGGCTTGCTAAAAGATAAAAAGTCAAAGTATATACTTAAACTGTTTTTAAGAAGAAACAGTAAAAAAATTTCAGGGACAAGAGAAATGGTCAAAAGTCTGTAATCAGAAAAAGCCAGTAGATTATTTTTGAGAATACTTAATACATTTTATTGAACTTCCCAGGTGGCTCAGATGGTAAAGAATCCAACCTGCCAATGCAGGAGAGACAGGTTCAATATATGGGTTAGGTAGATCCCCCAGAGAAGGAAATGGCAACCCACTCTAGTATTCGTGCCTGGGAAGTCCCATGGACAGAGGTGCCTGGTGGCTATGGTCCATCAGGTTGCAAAAGAGTCAGACACAACTTAGCAACTCAACAGCAACAATAGAATTTATTGCTTCAGTATAGTTTTAGACTTTAAGGATGATTGAACAGAGTTCCATACAGTCACCCCTCACCTCAGCATAGTTTCCCTTATTACCAATATCTTGCATTAGAATAATGCCTGACATTTGTAATCTTTATCATTAATGAAAACATATTGTCACAATATTGCTAACTGTAGTTCATCATTTATATTAAGGTTCACTTCTATGTTAAGTATTTTTTGGATTTTGATGAAAGCATAATAACCTAAATCCATCATCACAGTTTTATATAAAAAAATTGTATTGTCCCTCAAACCCCCTGTGCTTCACATGTTTATCCCTTTATTCCCACCCTCCCTTCAGCCCATCACAACCTTTTACAAGTGCATGCCGTGTCTCACTCATCTTGGAACCTCTAGTATGTCTAGCACTGTGTCTGATTTATAGTTGCCACTTGTGTGTGCGTGCTCAGTCGCTCAGTCATGTCTGACTCTCTGCGACCCTATGGACTGTAGCCTGCCAGGCTCCTCTGTGCTTGGGATTTCCCAGGCAAGAGTACCGGAATGAGTTGTCATTTCCTTCTCCAGGGACTGAACTTGTATCTCTTGTCTCCTGCCTTGGCAGGCAGATTCTTTACCACTGAGCCACGTGGGAAGCCCATAGTTGCCACTCATATGTCTTTAAAATGAATCAAACACAAACAAATGCAGGCTTAAGGCAGGCCTTGAAAAGTAACAATAATTAACACGAGGGAATTTGGACACCAAAGGGATCAAAGACTGCTCCAGATCGGGCCCTCTGGAAAGCAGATGCCAAAACAAGGTAAATGCACAGGAGATGCACTGCAGGGACAGTGCCCGTAAACGATAGGGAAGAAGGAGCAGAAGCAGGCAAGGGAATGTTTAGATCACAAAGCCAGTTAAATGCCTGTGAAAACAGATGGTAGGAAAGAACGCCAGGCAGCAACAGCCCAGACTAAAGTGCAGCTCTGGTATCTCAGCCCATCTAGCATGGTGACCCAGAGCAAATAATCTATTAATATTACATTTCCACATTGCACAGAAACGCAGACCCTCAACCGTCACCACACTTAGGCATTGGCTAGTGCTGTGTAGGGAGAGTGCGTTTGGCTCCAGTGCTTCACTGGATCCAGAAGGCAACGCAGCAATAAGCTGTCAGCAGACTGCCCTTTATTTAACAGGCCCTGTCTCAAAGACAGATCTGAGTGGCATTTCACCCTGACTGCTGCAGACACTTAGGACGAGAGAGAAGAGCTAGGAAACTTCTTCTTTATCCAAAGTCAATTCATCCTAG
Source organism: Antilocapra americana (assembly GCA_007570785.1). Taxonomy (NCBI): domain Eukaryota; kingdom Metazoa; phylum Chordata; class Mammalia; order Artiodactyla; family Antilocapridae; genus Antilocapra; species Antilocapra americana. The sequence goes on along the minus strand of ML660219.1, from coordinate 1,491,889 downwards.
TGTGGCTTTATTATGCTATTGAAAATACCTTGGATTTCAAAAATTTCAGAGTAAAACATTCTGAAAGTTGCATATATAAGTATGCTCCTTAACTAAATATGAATGTATTTATTATTTTCAATTATGACTTCCAACCTCTTTAAAATAGAACATTAAGAGCTAGTTGCCTGCTACTGAATTGCCAGGCAGTTTCCCCACCCACATTGCGCTGAAGTCTACCCACTTATCTATCCTTTCTTTAATTTTTATGCATGGAAACTTCTCTTGGGTGTTCACTTTCTAAAAATGGAGATGCATAATTTACTTGAAGATCTTAAAGTTGAATATTTATGAAAATATGTCAGTGGAAAGCAAGTATTATTAGCAGGATTTAAACTAGGAAGAATGATTCCATTTCTATTGAATAGATAACATCTCTTAAAGTCCCTAAACAAGGAAAAGAAGTCACGTAGCTTTTCCAAGGAAAGCACGTGGATAGCACATGTAATTTATGAAACTTTACTTCTACTCTTTTAGCACTTTTCACATTTCTATTTTTCTACCAGCTTCTTAAGTAATAGATATGATTTACAACACATAACTACCTTAAAGCATTCTCTTATAAATGTTTCAGTGGCTGTCATAGAAACAGCTGAGAACAATTCATTGTAAAGATCTGGTGTTAATGATCATATTTGAGGTTTATTGCCCTGAAACCTCATGATGGTATTTTCCAGTCATGTTATCATCTTTTATAGAATCCTTTGACTAGGATCATTTGGTTGAATCAGTTATATAACACAAGACTCTAGCTCATCATACAAACTCAACAATTGATTAAACTAGTCTAAGCTATTTATATTAACTGACTTCAAAATACATATTAAAGAGTAATTTTCTAGAATGACTTTCACAAAGTAATGAGAAAAATAACCTCAAGCTTTTATTCAAGCTAGTACCCACTCTTGTTTCTTTAATAGTTGTAAATAAAAGGCATCCTTGATTAAAATTCTTATAAATATTAGCAATCCTTGTAAATATTAGCAAATATGTGAAAGTTATGTTTACAATATCCCCCAAGATTGATTATCTTCTAATGCTTTCCCTCTCAGTAAATGACATGTTCATTTAGGAATACCAAGTTCTACTAGCTTTATCTACAACATATATATCTATGTTTGATAAGAAAGCCTTCTTAAGTGAACGGTACAAAGAAATACAGGAAAGTAATAGAATGGGAAAGACTAGAGATCTCTTCAAGAAAATTAGAGATACCCACAGAACATTTCATGCAAAGATGGGCACAACAAGGGACAGAAATGGTAGAAGAGATTAGGACTATGTGGCGAGAATACACAGAACTAAACAAAAAGGTCTGATGACCCAGATAGCTACAGTGGTAGCCACTCATCTGGAGCCAGACGTCCTGGACTGTGAAGTGAAGGGGCCATAGGAGGCGTCGCTACGAACAAAGCTAGTGGAGGTGATGGAATTCCAGCTGAGCTGTTTAAAATCATAAAAGATGATGCTGTTAAATGCTGCACTCAATACGCCCGGCAATTTTGGAAAACTCAGCAGTGGCTACACGATTGGAAAAGGACACTTTTCATTTTCCCAATGAAGGGCAATGCCAAAGAATGTGTGAACTACCGCAAAATTGCAGTCATTTCACATGCTAGCAAGGTAACGATCAAAATCCTTCAAGCTAGGCTTCAGCAGTACATGAACTGAGAACATGGTGTACAAGCTGGATTTAGAAAAGGCAGAGGAACCAGAGATCAAATTACCAACATTCGTTCAATCATAGAAAAAGCAAGAGAACTCAAAGAAAACATTTACTTCTTCTTCATTGACTACACTAAAGTCTTTGACTATGTGGATCGCCACAAATTATGGAAAATTCTTAGAGAGATAGGAATACCAGACCACCTCACCTGCCTCCTGAGAAATCGGTATGCAAGTCAAGAAGCAAAGATTAGAACCAGACAAGAAACAAATGACTGGCTCAAAACTGGACAAGGAGTACATCAAGGCTGTATATTGTCACCCTGCTTATTTAACTTTTATGCAGAGTACATCATGAGAAATGCTGGGCTGGATGAATCACAGCTGGAATCAAGATTGCTGGGAGAAATATCAATAACCTCAGATATGCAGATGACACCACTTAATGGTAGAAAGTGAAGAGCCTAAAGAACCTCTTGAAGGTGAAAGAGCAGAGCGAAAAAGCTGGCTTAAAACTCAACATTCAAAAAATAAGTTCATGGCATCCAATCCCATCATTTCATGGCAAATAGATGGGGGGAAAAGTGGAAACAGTGACAGATTTTATTTTCTTGGGCTCCAAAACTCACTGCAGATGGTGACTTCAGCCATGAAATTAAAAGATGTTTACTTCTTGGGAAAAAAGCTGTGACAATCCTAGGCAGCATATTCATAAACAGAGACATGACTTTGCCAACAAAGGCCAGGATAGTCAAAGCTGTAGTTTTTCCGGTAGTCATGTATGGATGTGAGAGTTGGACCATAAAGAAGGCTGAGTGCTGAAGAACTGATGCTTTTGAACTGTGATGCTGGAGAAGACTCTTAAGAGTCTCTTGGACAGCAAGGAGACCAAACCAGTCAATCCTGAAGGAAATCAACCCTGAATATTCATTGGAAGGACTGATGCTAAAGCTCCAATACTTTGGCCACCTGATGTGAAGAGCTGACTCATGAGAAAAGACCCTAATATTGAGAAAGACTGAAGGCAGGAGGAGAAGGGGACGACAGAGGACGAGATAGTTGAATGGCATCACAGACTCAATGGACATGAGTTTGAGCAGGCTCCAGAATATGGTGAAGGACAGGGAGGCCTGGTGTGCTATAGTCATTGGGTCCCAAAGAGTCAGACATGACAGAGTGACTGAACAACACCCGGTGAAAACTTGTGTTGAACACCTTTTCATGTGATTGCTTATTATCTGCATATGTTCTTAGGGGAGATATCTGTTCAGATCTTTTGTCCATAGGGCTTTCTTTTCCTTACTGTTGAGTTTTAAGAGTCCATTATATATTTTAGATGCAAGTCCTTTATCAGATATCTGTTCTGCAAATATTTTATCTCAGTGTATTGCTTTTGTTCTCATTTTCTTAATAATATCTTTCACAAAACAAAATAATTTAAAGAGAGTGCCACTTAACTTTTTTGTCTCTCAAGGTGCTTTTGGTGTTGAATCTAAGATTTCATAACCAAGCCCAAAGACTTAGATTTTTTTCCCTATCTATCTGCTAAAAAATTTAGCACTTTATATAAAAATGAAAAGCTATGAATTAGAGTTAACTTTTGTGAATGGCATAAGGTTTGTGTAAATTCATCCATTTGTTTTTACCTGTAGATTTTCATTTGTTCCAGCAGCATTTGTTTAAAAGATTATCCTTTCCCCATTGAATTGTTTTGCTCATTTGTTGGAAATTAGTCAATTATATACCCATATGGGTCTCTATCTGGGCTCTCTATTCTGTTCCATTGGGACTTTTGTCTATTCTTTTACCAATACCATGCAATTGGGGGTTATTTTTAACTTTAAATTCCAGTATACCATACATTGAGAATAAACAAATCATAAGTGCACAGCTCAATGAATTTCCACTAAATGAACACATCTGTGTAATCTGCTCCCAAATCAAAACACTGTGTATTACTAGCATCTTAGAAGCTCTTTTCCTTTCCCTTCAGGGAAGCCTGGCGTGCTGCAGTTCATAAGGTTGCAAAGAGTCAGACTCGACTTAGTGACTGAACAACAGAAGAAGCTCCGTTAAGTTCCTCCTTCCAGCTACTACACCTTCCTAGGCAAAGCACTATTCTTTTCCTATAAAGTTCTGATAGCATAGGTTTCAAATTTTATATAAACAGGAATCATATAGTATGGAGTTTTCTGTGTGTCTGGCATCTTCTGCTCAGCATTATATTTGCAGGAGTCACCCATATCCATGTATGTCGTTTTAAATCATTCTCATTATGGCAATGGTATCTGATTAGATTTCAATGTTGACCTATTACAATAACGCTGCTGTGAACATTCTTGGTAAGTAGAGGTATGCATTTCCATTGAGTACATACCTAGGAATGGAACTGCTGATTCGTAAAGAAGGTGTATGTATAGCTCCAACGTGTGCCTGCGTGCTCAGTCGTGTCCAACTCTTTATGACTCTACGGACTGCTGCCCATCAGGCTCCTCTGTCCAGGGGATTTTCCAGGCAAGAATACTGGAGTGGGTTGCCATTTCCTTCCCCATGGCATCTTCCTGACCCGGCAATTGAACCCACGTCTCCAATAGATACTGCCAAAAGTTTTTCAAAAGAAGTTGTACCAATTTACACTTGCCCCCTTGAGGGTACAATCGGCCATAAAGCTCCATGAAACCTTTCCAGACATCTAATGTTCAGCCGAGTTTGAGAAATACTGTTTTAGGAGCTTCCCAGAACCTCAACTTATTGATCCAGTTTCTCCAGATTCATACCGTTTCTCAAGAAATTCCTGAAATCGTTTGCCTTAACTCTTGGCATTTCCCAGCCTGGTTTCCATACCGCCACTCTGACATTCGCCACGCACAGGCGTACACGCCAGTCACCATCACCACCGCCGCCGCCGAGTAGTAATATATTTTTAAAAGCAGAACAATGTGATTTATTTCCTGACTTTAACATCTCTGAGGATTTCCACTTCCATTTATATTTTATTATATCCACCCTGTTTCATAGGTTTCCCCTCAAATCTTTGGAGACTTAGGTCCAGACACAATGTAAATTTTCTAGTCAGTTCAAACAACCCCTTGCTCCACTATTTGAAGTTACTCTCAGCTGTCCTAGGGTTTGGCAGTCAGGACCAACTGGCCCTCCTACAGATCCCAGTAGACCAGGATTTGTTTGTGTTATATTTTAGAAGGGCAGAGATACAAGCCTGGATAAACAACAATTGATCTTCTGAAAACAGCATTAGGCTGTGCTCTCCCTGCGGCTTAGCAACCAGACTGTGCGCACGTGCAGGGAGCATCACATGGAGACTGAATCCCGAGCCTGGAGACGCAGCTCACAGAGTGAGGAGGGAGGCCGGGTGCTGCTCACACGCCATATAGTACAATTTTGTTTTAATGGTTACATTTCTAAGAATCACGTTCTTGTTTGGCAACAGCTGGGGACCAATCTATTTCTCTGAAGTGAATTAGTGAGCCAAAAGGAGTATTCTTCCTATAGCAAGTAGAAAATGAAAATGATGAGCAGAAGCCCCCACACCTAAGCTTTCTTCCCCCTCAGCTTTTTGAAATACGGAAGAGCTAGCTGTCATTACAGAGATTAACGATACGCTGGAGCTGGAATGGGGTACATAAGACTACACGGAATTCTGCAGAACCAAGCAGCACTGCTCTAGAGTCTAATCTATCGACATCAGTGCAAAAAAGCATACAAAATGTATTTATATTCCCTTGAGCAAATTGTAAGTGTAGTACAAACTCTTGCTCTGTTTAGTACAAACCCATAGCTTTCAAGATCGGCCTGAATCTGAGTCTATCCGCCCTTCCATGCTTCCACCCGCTGTGTCATCCTATCTCTCTACTTACTTTCCCTAAAAGTTCTATAGATTTTACAACTTTGTAACTTTTTCATTCCCTTCCACTTGAATGCTTTCCTTCTTCTTCTTATGCTCCATTTTTATTTCCCCATCTCTCCTTTTAAAAACCAGCTCAAACGCCACCTCTTTCAGGAAGTCTTCCTTAAATTTTCCCAGTATTACAGGCATGTATTTCTTTTTGCCTCAATAGCATTACTTTTAAACTTCTACTTAAGTATTTATTGCATCTGGCCTCAGTTTATGTTTAGCACATTTATAAGTACCTTCATGTATTCCATGGTAATCTTTATAGAGGCAAGGTTCTTTCTCTTTTATTTGAACTTTATTTTCCTTACAGCACCTCCACAATGACTTAGTAAGTGCTATACGAACCTGAATTATATTTGCCCAAGAAAAAAGAGAAGGATTTATAGAGGTCAATTATCTTACAGAATGCTTTGAAAAAAACAAAAAAACAAGAGAATGTGAATCATCTGTTGGATTACAGGAACAGCTTCCTGCATAATTACTTTCATAACCACCTCCTGTGGCCACAGGATTTCACCCATGCAATATTTTTTCCTTCGCCAGTTTCATCTCCAGCTCTCATCCTTTCACCAAGATCACCAAGGAACTGGCAACTCCCAATTTTTTGAGAAAAAACTTTCCCCACAGCTGAATATAAACAGAGAAGAAGAACTGGCATGGATCCAGCAAAAGGTGATGGCAAGGGACTGAGATAATCTGCCTTCCCCGTGATCAGAGAACACAGAGGGGAGACTTGATCAAATGTATTTTAATGGGATTTAGACTGCTTTTGTCTTGATTAAGCCCTGGAGGAAATAGGCTTCCATTTCTGTAAAATAACGATTTTCTTGCAGCAGCTGCTGCCTCCCAGCAGTCCACACGTGCAAGGACCCGCACGTGGAGAACGGCCCACGCCTCCCTCACCAGTCCCCCCCACACTCTCCATTTCCAGGTGAAAGAACAAGCACCCAAAGATTCCATGGCCTAAATCTGTGCTATTTTATTCTAAAGAAGGATGACGGCAATAACCAGAACTTTTCCACTGTACCTGGGTAAGTCTCAGCAAGAGAGACTCACAAGAGTATGAGTAACCATCCACTGGCTTACTTCATTCAAGGCAGGTTTTATTGTCTGCTTCTCTTGCACCTGGGAGAGAACATTACTTATGACAGGGGCTCCACGGAGTTTTTGTTTAAGTGTTGATATTTTTGTTTTTTGAATATTTATTTCCCTACTGACTTGTTGATTTATCTATTAAATACTCCCCTTCTTTTTCTGTCTAAATTGTACACATCATTCATATTATTCTTTCTTCATGAAATCCTTTTGTCTGATTCTTAAATCACTAAAGGAAGACTTCTATAACTCAGTCCTTAACTGGGCAAGTATAATAAGGTTTGTGCTCTGCTTGATGTCTCTAATTGCCTCATTTATCTGCCTGTTGTATCCAAACTTTAAGAAAAATGACTGATTTGGACCAATGTTTCTCAAACTTGACTGCATATTGGAAAAATCTGGAGAATATGCCCACCCCAGAGTTCCTGATTCAGCAAGTTTGGTGTGGGGCATGAAAATTTGCCTTTCCAAAAACCATGATTCAGCTCAGCGCTCTGTGACAACCTAGAGGGGTAGGAAGGGGGTGGATGGGTGGGAGCTGGTTCCTGTTGCTCTATAGCAGAAACGAACCGTACATGATAAAGCAATTATCCGCCAATTAACAATAAATTTAGAAAGTAAAAAAAATGAATCAATAAAAGCCATAATTCAAAAAGACACATGTACCCTAATGTTCACCTGCCACAATATTTACAATAGCCAGGACATGGAAGCAACCTAAATGTCCATCAGGAGATGAATGTGTGGTACAAAGATGTGATACATACACACAATGGGATATTATTCAACCATAAGAAGAAACAAAACTGAGCCATTTGTGGAGCCATGAATGGACCTAGAGTCTGTTGTACAAAGTGAAAGAAGCCAGAAAGAGAAAAATGAATATTGTATATTAAAATATATATGTGGAATCTTAAAAGATGGTACAGAAAAACCTATTTGTAGGACAGCCATAGAGACACAGATGTAAAGAATGGACAAGTGGACATGGTGGGGAAGTGGGGGCGGGATGAATTGGGAGATTAGGATCAACACATATCCACTGCCATGTGTAAAATAGCGGGAAGCTGCTGTATAGCACAGGGGGCTCAGCTCAGTGGCCTGTGATGACCCAGAGGAGTGGGGTTAGGGTCGGGGTGGGAAGGAGGTCCACGAGGGAGAGACACGTGCATACATATAGCTATTGTACTTCATTGGACAGCAGAAACTAACAGAACATTGTAAAGCAATTATGCACCAGGAAAAATAAAGTTTTCAAATGCTATTAATTTAGCTGGTCTAGGGGTCTAGTCCTTGAAAACCACTGATTCAGAGGAAACTTGTTATCGCACTTAAATGTTTCAGTTCAATTCTTCTTTCAAAATCTCTCTCTTTCTCCTGCTTATCAGACCCATAAAATCCTGGATATATTTAAATCTTCTTACCACAGCAACACATTCCTTCCCAGTATGGTTACTGCCTACCTTTGCGTTTCTGGGCAGATGGTCTCCTACTACCCTATCCAGCCTTATCCTATCCCTCTAGCTATGCTGTGCTTTTTGTGGTTTCCTGAACATCTGCAATGCTATTTCAACTTCTTTGCACATGCTTCTTCCTCTAACTGGAATGCTCTTTCCTTCCTGACAAGTTCTTTTTTAACCTTCAAAATTCAATTCTGACTCTGACTTTCCTAATGGTTCTTTCTAACCAGCATACACTCTCTGCCTCCCCCAACTCTGTTCTCTCTCCACTTTTGTACACATGCAGTGGACTGAGTTGTTTCTGGATGCCGCATGATAGTCCCTACCTCCATTTGCACTCACTACATTATTTTGTCATTTTTTAAATGTCAGCCTTCTCCGACTGAGTGTGAGCTTTTTTTAGTGGGAGCAGAACTAGAGTGATGTCTTATAAATTTGGGAGAAACATGGCCAATAAGTATGAACATGAATGAACATCTGAGTTTGATGTGTATTCCACTCTGCTCTCATAAAATAAGATGATGAGATAAGATCGAAAGAGTTATGACTGACTATTAATGGGCAAGGGTAGAGGCATGGTTATGAGGCTTAGGAAGAATGGTAACCAAATGCTTGAATACTCATGGCTGTAAAGTTTATAACTATAAACTGTGAGACTGTGAGATTAATTCAGAGAAAAATATAATGCCTCTAGGGGCACTGGAAAAAGCAACATGCTGCTTGCTCTGTGGAATTCAGTGAGGCTCCATCCTAAACTAGCCTGTAAACTGTATTGGCTTCTCTCCAGAAGTCACCTTTCTTGCTTTACTGACAGACTTTGCATGGACGCAATTTTCTTGAAGGGAGGCTTGGCAAGTGCTCAAAAAGAGTACCCTCACCTTGGCTCCAAAAAGCCCACTAAGAGATGACACACAAAGGGAATAAAGGTGGGCAGAGAGTACAACTTTGCAAGACTGGATTTGGGTCAAGGGCTGTTTCTTCAAAGGCATGAATTTCTCAGGTTCTTCAAATGCACATTTAATGATACTAAAAAGAAGAACATTTCTAGTCTTTGGAAAATGGAGAACCTCCAAGTCATCCATTTTCCTTTTGGTATGAAAAGTGCCAAAGAAACAATGTTTACCAGAGGTCCAAGAATTTTCCCTCAGCTTCAGAGAACTGCTCAAAAAGGCAGAGTGGTCTTTCCATCCCTTTAATAGAATCCTTGATGAAAAACAGCCCCCACATTGGACTCACGTTTGGTTGCTCATGGCAAGATAAGAGTGGAGAGAAAAATGGCTGAAATGGGACGGATTTAGCTAGAATAAGGAGGATTTATGTGAAGGCACCCATGCCCAGTTTGCAGATCTATTCCTACAATTTAACTGAAACACAATTAAATTCCAAAGCCCGCTGCATGGAGTGATCTTTTAATGCATATACTTTAGTCTGAAGGAAAGATCTGTACAGGGAGAGGCGAACAGCAGACTTTAGATAGAGAACAAGCAAATATAGCCCAGAGAAAAAGAAACACTATTTAGGCAAAAAGCGCAATCAAAGATTGGGGTTAACAGAGGAAAGTGTTGTATGTGGCCCTAGGGGTACAAAAGGCCCATACTTTTCTCTAATATCCTCCAACTTCCTATTTGAAAACTGGCAGTGATAACCATGCCCTTACCTTTTTGATTTAGAAAGAATTTTTCTTTACATAGAAAATTATCTTCTCCACCATCGTGACCATTTTTCTTCCTGGGTCCCATTTTAACCATCAAGTTCTATAATTTATGATTCTTTAAAGTAAAAATGGGCTTCCCCGGTGGCTCAGTGGTAAAGAATCTGCCTGCCAATGCTGGAGACTCTGGTTTGATCCCTGGATTGGGGAGATCCTCTGGAGTAGGAAATGGCGATCCATTCCTTTATTCTTGCGTATCAAATTTGAGGACAGAGGAGCCTGGTGGGCTACAGCCCATGGGGTCACAGAGTGATGGACACAGATGAGCAACTGGGCATGGCACAGCAGGATAAAAGAGCAAAGAAGGAAGAAATATTAAGTATGGGCCAATTCCCTCTCCCTAGTTGAATTCTGGGGGCAGTGGGAGTTTGTTGGGGGTTGCAAAATTTACAAAGGATGTTATATGTGATAAAGGTCTTAGCTCTGTTCTAATTTTTCACTGTTACACTTTATAAATGGTTTCAGAAAAGTATATGGCTTATCCAGGTTTACTGAGTAAATAGTAGCTGCACTCATACCAGCCAGGAAATCTTTTAGATTCAGTATCCTGTAAGATTTGCATTAGAACTCAAGTTCGTATTGACTGAGAGCATTCCACAGCAAGACGGCTTTGAGGAAAGTGGAGAAGAGACCTATTCTATCCCATTTAAGTAGTTGTTTCCAAAGCCAGACTTTGCATCCCTTTGTCACATTCTGCCACCTCCACTTCAGTCCGGACTGCCCTACTGATGCTGAAAAAAGACGTCATTACAAGTTTGCCCCTTAGAGGGGATGCTCTATTTTGCAAAAAGGCCCTCTAAAACCTTCCTCATGCACCTGGTTGGTATTAGATCAGGAACTATGCTTCCCCTAAATGTCTCCCATAGAGTAGAGGAAGTGGTCAATTTATTTCCCCCCTCATCTTTGGAGTGTTGGAGTGAAGCTGTTTAAAGACCATATAGTTTCCATACAGCTTGGAATTCTGCTCATTTTCCTTCCTTCTACCTTCTTAAGGCACCTTGTCTTCCCTACCCAATTCACCAAAGCCCAGTGCTATGTGGCTGTGTCATCTGCCAAGTCTGCTAAACCCTGCTCCTGCTTGCAAACAGCAACCTGGTTCTTCAGATATCAGAGCTCAGTGTGCTGACACATGTACACACACGTCCTTCCACAAGACATGGCTCCTCCAGCCTGCTTGACCTTCCAGGGTTCCTTTAGGAGTTTAGGAATGATAACTGTAGTTGTCCAGGGCTAATCACAAAGATGGCTATAACTAGGAGCTGTGGCTAAGGTCCAGGGGTGAACTATTTGGAGGATCTGGGGCTCTCTGCCCAGCAGCCATGTACAGCTCTGTCATGCAGGAGTAGAAGAAAGAAGGTGGTTAAGACACTTCACCATCCTTTTCCTTCTTCACCCACATAAGTCACTTCAGTTCACTCATACAGGAAACTTTTCTCAAACTAGGGGTCTAAAGTGGGCCAGTGGTACATTTTTAAGATATATCAAAAATATCAAGGGTTAGCAGATACTTCATTTGCAGTACCAGGAGAGAGATCACTGTCATTGGGGTGATGCTGGTACTTGTGAGAATCCATTGCAGGAGAAGCTGGAGAAGCCATTCTTCATCCCACAGCTATTGAAAAGGTCTCTTTTCCTTGCCTAAGACAGACCAAAAGTATTATGCTCACGCCTGTGGCTGCCAGCTTATTTGTGTCTGACTCACAGGATGACTGTGATTAAATTTCTTTACCTGTTCAGTTTCTAGCTCTGGAAGTTTGGGGCTTTAGGTAGACCTAACCCTCAGCTCCACTAAAGGGTTTTTGACTAATGTGCACTGGCATTGAATCACAGTCGATTTTCACACATTCGTAATTTCTCTTCTGAGGCAGCACTGTGCTCACTGTTACCTCTGGAGCAGGGAGAGCAACAATGTGATTTAAATCCTTTCTTCTAAAGAGATAGAAGCAATTTGTGACCTACTTTTTTGAGTACCCTGAACTTCCTTGAGGCTAAAGGAAAGCATACAGCCTTGAAAGGCAGCCATGAGAATCAAATAAAGAAAGGAAATCTGGTTCTGGGGGACCGTCTTCACAGCCTTCCCAATGCCTATGAGCAACATTGCAGGCAAGGGTCAGAGGTTGTCGCTAGCCAAGCCTAGTGGCATACACAAAAATACAAAGAATTATGCATATAGAAGATTCGACTGAAGCCTGTTATCATACTGGTTTAGCTTGTTATGAAACAGCTCATTTTGGTTCTCAATGTGCCCTGAGTTCCTCGTTGGTGAAACTAAACAGGATACTATTGAGCTTTCCTCACCACCTGTTTGTAGAAAAGCTTTAGTCTCCTAGACCTTCTTCCAGATCCAAAGAGCAAATTTAGTCAGAGAGGTGACTAAATGCACAAATGAAGAAAAACAGTCAAACAAAGCAAAATAATAATAGTTAAGCCATAAAACAAAGTCAAGGACTTTTCATCCTTCCTCAAGGGCTACAGATACTATCCGAGCTGCTGTGAGGAGGAAAACGTTAACTGCTTGATGACCATCACCACATAGAACCCACAATGGCTGGAACCAGAAGGCTGATGGTGTTAACTCCTGAAATGCCACCCAGTTACCCCACCACCGAGCAATGAGAAGAATGTCCATGGGCTGAGCAGGCACAGCCCTCCCTCCAGTGTTGCCTTAAAAGCCCTTTCCTGAAAGCCATGCAGGAGTTTGGGGCTTCTGAGCATGTGCTGCCTCTTCTCTTTGCTTGGCCCCACATTGAGCGCCTTGCAGCAAAAACTCTCCTTTCCTTCGCCATGACCCAGTGTCAGCAGACTGACTTTGCTGGACGTCGGGTTAGTGAACCTAAGCTTGGGTGGGTAACACTGGGAAGATGTCAATTCGTCTGTCAGTTTCAAATCATAGACCCCAAATATAGGCTAACAGGAAAACTGAGTTTCCAGAGGAAGCACAAACCCATTTAAGATTTGATCCATGCTAAGCCAGAGATAAAACAGACAGGAAACCTACAGTTTTGATGAGTGACCCAGGAAGCCCAAATGATGAGGTCTATACCCCATACTCATGCCATTCAAGATCCGAAGCCACGTTATCATGTGAGTAATTGATTTTCCAAACATCTAAATGTGGCAGGGCAGTTTCAGCTGGGGTCCACGTGCTCTTAGTCACCCCTCCCCCACACACATTTCCTTCTCAGTTAAATCTGTTTCTGTTGGTAGACCTTGGAGTTTTTGCTGTATAATTAGAATAAAGGGAGAAAATTTAGTTAGAGAAAGAGGAGCAGAGGAAAGCTAGAGACAGGGGGATGGTATGGGATCTTTCCTTCATTTCTTCAGTCATAAGCACTATTCTGACCTCATCATCTCAATTGCTAAGATTTGCTCTTTTATAGTCAAAAGATAGTACTACCTGTAAGGAGGCACTCCAGCAAAATCTTATCTTTCGATTTTGCAGGAGGCCTAGAAAAAAGAGTGATTCTATGAAGGTCAGACAACTTCTCAGTTAGAAACTAAAGTTAGAACCATCTTCAGACTTCTATTTGTGAGCCATCCCTAAGGCAGCATCTTCCTTCTCAGGAATAGGGACTCTCATAGGCCAGAAAGTCTAAGAGACATGGAGAGTTCAAGCTCCAAAGAAATGAAGGAAAAACTATGACAGTTCTACGGGTGACAGAGTAAGACAGAGATCTTTGTGTTCTCTCTACACAGATGCAGTTTAGTAGCTTTCTACTGTTCTGGTGAAACGGCAGCAAAACTCTCTAGAACAGGCTGGTCTGTCTCTACCCATCTCCACTTGACCCCTCCTCCAGGTGTGTGATCATAGGCATGTATGGACTGCCTGGGTGTGGGCGGCTGGAGGTACGTGTTGCACATTCACCACTCATTCTCTGTTTAGTGTGATGAGAAATTCCTTTCTTTCATAGTCCCCATCCAAGAGGGGGAATTAAGGAAGGGGAGCCCAATCACACCCATGTTTAATCGACTATGGATTACAAGATAGGTATTTTCACAAAACCAGAATATATATGGCCTGAACTTGAAAACAGCATTTTTGACCTCCACAAATTCTAATAAATCTCCTTCCAAGTGAGCAGGGGTGAAAGAACAGACTGTGCAGCCAGCTGGGTATTCCTTCTTGAGGGTGGTCTCACCTCTCCCTCTCCAAATCAAACCTGTTCGGTGTTGGTAAAGCTAATTTGATCTGAGTTGCTATGGGAACAGAGAAAGACGTTCCTGGAAATGCAATAATAATTGCTGTCATCTGAAAGGGCAGCTCTCTACTTCAATATCTTCCCCTATGTTTGCATGAAGCTGGGGTTAGCAAGTGGGTGTCAGAGCCCTTCTCCTGCGAGCTGCGGAGAGGAAAGCTTGCAGTGTTGGGGCTGCTCTACTGAGCAGGATGTGTAAAAGGAAAAGTCTTCCAGAGGTGTTTCTGGATTTGAATTCTTTTTGCAGTCCTTTATGATTGGGCAGCCCGGAGGATCCAAACATCACACCTCTCTGCAGACAGCGAGTCTCAGTCTTGGTCAGGCTAGGAGCCACACGTTGGCACATGGTCAGAGTGTCTAGTTTGGCTTTGTGTGCTTGATAGGCAACTGACTGACACTGAGAACTCCAGCTACAGGCATCTTTACTCAATGAAATGCTTATCGTTTAGAGGATATAGCGGAGGAAGTGGTGCCCATGGATATACGGCTCAAAGAACCAACAGAATCGGAAGCACAAGGCTGAAAGATAGCCTTTGGGGATCAACTGGTCCTTTGGTTTTCAAAAACTGGCCCATGTTCTGTAAAGCAACTATCCTTCAATTAAGGAAATAAATAAATTTAAAAAAAGAACATTGGAAAAAAAAAAAAAGACCCATGAACCCACAGCATTAGTATAACCTGGGAGGAGATTAGAACTGTAGAATCTCAGACTCTGTCCCAGACTTCTGAATCAAAGTATACATTTTAACAAGATTCCTAGGTGGTTCATTTGCATATTGACATCTGGGAAGCACTGGTCTGCTCCAACTTTTTGATTTTACAGATAAAGTGACTGGAGTCCTTAGAAGAGAAGCAATTTGCTCAAGGCCTTGCTGAGGACCAGCAACAGAACCAGAACAAAATTCCAATGTCTCTGAGAGTGAGATTTTGTCACTTCTCCATGTGGCTTCTCAGAGGCTGTGGACAGGGCAGGGTGTTAGAAGTGGCATCTATGAATTTCTGGTCTTGTCCTTAGTTTTATATGCTCCCAGTTACTGTCCCTTCCAATCTTAAATTTGTACATGTTGCAGGCCCTGATGTGCCCGAATTGGCCAGTCTGAACACCAACTTTAGGAGGACTTCATCAAACCAGTCAGTCCTAATGGAAATCACGCACTGGAAGAACTGATGCAAAAGCAGAAGCTCCAGTACTCTAGGCACCTGCTGTGAGGAGCCGGCTCGTGGGAGAGGACCATGATGCTGAGATGTTTAGACAGCCTCACAGACTCAGTGGACATGAATTGACCCGACTCCTGAGAGAGGACCATGATGCTGAGATGATTAGATAGCATCACAGACTCGATGGACATGAATTGACCTGACTCCTGGGAGAGTACCGTAATGCTGAGATGCTTAGACAGCCTCACAGACTCGATGGACATGAATTGAGCAGACTCTGGCAGAGGACCCTGATGCTGAGATGCTTAGACAGCCTCAGAGACTCAATGGACATGAATTGAGCAGACTCTGGGAGATGGTGAAGCACAGGGGAGCCTAGCGTGCTGCAATTCACGGGGTTACAAAGAGTCGGACATGACTTAGCAACTGAATAACAACAACCATTGGTCTGCGAAAATAACTAGTAAAAGTCCTCTTTGAGGGACTTCCCTAGCAGTGCAATGGTTAAGACTTCACCTTCCAGTGTAGGAGGTGTGGGCTCAATGCATGGTTGGGAAGCTAAGATCCCACATCCCTCATGGCCAAAAACCAAAGCATAAAACAGAAACAACATTGGAACAAATTCAACAAAGACTTTAAAAATGGTCCACATTAAAAAAAAAATCTTAAAAAGGATTAATTTAACACTGAAAGGAGAGGCTGTCCTCTAGTCTTTGCCCTTCTTCTCTCCTCTCTCAAAGCCCGTATCAGGGGACAATTGAGAAATCATTGTGAATTACTGCAAACAGGAACACTTCTCTCATTTTCTGAAAGCTGGAAGCAAAGCTTTTTCCAGATAACAATATGAATAAACAAGTGAAAATGACAAGCACATAAAGAGATGTCAAATGCTTTCTGCCTTCTCAGTGCTCACAAAGGAATGCTTTCACTAGGCAGGAGCTAGTCTGGGCTGGTTTTCCCAGTTTCCTGTATGAATCAGTTGGGCATCGGTGGGCACACACTGTCATTGTTCCCGCCCCTCCTCAAGCACCACTGCTCACCTCTCCCAAAGATAAGCCTGTTAGAAAGTGACATGTATCCTGTTTCTGCTTACAAGAGATGCCTGAGAAAATAATTTCCTGTAATTCTCAAAGCCTGGCATAAGCTTGGCTTCCTTATTTTTATTGCCCCATTTCTCACAGGTTTCTGCCTTGACTGTTCTAGGCTGGTTATTCATCATACTATTCCCTGCAAACAATTTATTAATTCCCAGCTCCCTACTTTTTTTCTAGTCATTTGTTTCCGATACCTATTGATCCATAACAAATCATTCCCAAACTTAGTGACTTAACACAAGAATGGTGTCATCATCTCATGATTCTATGGGTTCATTGGGTTTGTAACTGGGCATTTGTGCTTCACATCAAGTCTGAAGGGTCTGTTGTTCAGTCGTTAAGTCTTGTTCAACTCTTTGTGACGCCGTGAACTACAGCACACTAGGCTTCCCTGTCCTTGACTATCTCCCAGAATTTGCTCAAACTCATGTCCATTGAGTCGGTGATGCCATCCAACCATCTCATCCTCTGTTGTCCCCTTCTCCTCCTGCTCTCAGTCTTTCCCAGCATCAGGGTCTTTTCCAATGCGTCAGCTCTTCGCATCAGGTGGTCAAAGTATTGCAGCCTCAGCTCTCACATCCATATGATCTGTAGACATCTAGTGTTTTGACTGGTAGGAACATTCAAGATTGGTCATTCTATACGCCTTGGCAAGGGTGGACAGAGGGCTGGACTTTTCTGGGGTGTTGGTAGCACTAGCCATTTCTCTCTCTCTATGGCCTCTCCAATTCTTCTTGCTGCAAAAGTAGGCTTTTTACCTGGTGACCCACAGCTCTGAAACCATGAATTTAAAGACACCACATCTTGTCAAGGCTCAGGTCCTGAACTGGCACAGCGTTACTTCCACCATATCCTGTTGATTAAAGTGAGTCACAGAGCAAGTTCAGACTCTACCAACCACAGCGTTCTCATAAAGCCCTCTGGGAACACCCAGTTTCCTTCTTTTTGCCGGTGATTGTCTCTTACTTTCTTCAAAACTAGATTTTATAGGTGAATTTCAAAAGAGCCTATCGATATCCAGAAATTATAGTTTTACACGAATGTTGAGTCTTCATGCATATGCACACTTCTCTGAGGCAGGATCCCATACTTATATCGGCTTCTCAAAGA
Source organism: Antilocapra americana (assembly GCA_007570785.1). Lineage (NCBI taxonomy): Eukaryota > Metazoa > Chordata > Mammalia > Artiodactyla > Antilocapridae > Antilocapra > Antilocapra americana. Next base: position 1,474,448 of record ML660219.1, on the reverse strand, counting down.
GATTCATGATTCATAGAAGGCTACATCACAGGAAATGCTATACATCCTTCCCGGAGTGAGTCACGTCTAACTCCACATACCATCTGCTCAATATTTATGTCTTGATATGAGCCTTTGGAAAATACACTGTATGTGTTCATAGTGTATCTTACTAACTAGTGTTGAAATTCTACCAGACAAGAGTTCTATCTCTTATTCCAGAATCCTTAGTTCTTAGCAAAGTCATTTAAAAAGACAGATACCATGTGAACAACGTAGGTTGATTTCCTATGAAGGAATCTGTAACAATCTTTCTAGCTCTTGATGTAAGCAGAACATAAATGTAGCACCAACCACCACTAGCATCTTTCTTATTGAACACCTGTGTAATTCTTTTCAGTGTAAAAAGCTTTCATTTTTTATTTTATACTTATCTAATTTGATTCTAGAGGTTCAGTGGAGCAGATGTTATCATAATGCTAGTTTGCATTATAATAAGGAAACTGAGGTTTGCATAATCTTTCTCAAGAATTTAGAATTAGTTAGGGAACTAGCAAGTACTGAAATCCAAGTTTCCTGATTTCCACTCTCCCAGGCTGGGGGGGCATAAGCCTCTGTGATGAGGAGGAGAAAGGACAAGAGAGATGATGTGAAAACATGAGAAGGAAGAGGAAGAATTCAGGTGTTTGGAGCACAGAGAGGTAACTTTGAAAGTTTACAAGTGGAATATAGCTCAGTCTTCCTAAAAAACACCAGAAATGGGCAGCGTGTGGACAGAGCTGACTTCCCATCCCCTCTCTGCTCCATCTTGGCTGTGGGGCCTTGAGATATCACTTCACCTCTTTGAGCCCCAACTGTCACCCCAGTCTAGTGGGGTGAACTAGAATAGTGGGTTCCCATACTAACTGAGCAACAGAATCACCCAAGGAACGTCTTAAAATTATACTCGTCTAGCTACCTCACATCTACATCAGAGATGTGCCTTTTCACTTTATCAACCATTTCTTTTATTTTGGGCCTACCAAGCCTCCATCATTCCATAATATATAACTATCTATTTAACTCTTTATCCTCAAATCCTGTTGATTTTGTTTCTCTGGAGAATCCTGACCAATTCAGTATCTTTGATGTCTACTGTAGTGTGTGGCCCATGGTAGACTCAATGAATATTTGTTTTATTTAATGAAATAGCTTCCTATTTAATTGTAGGACAAGGGTGCCAGCATTAGAGTCTTGGAGGAGGTAAGTGATAAATGGAATGAAAGAATCACGGGTGAGACTATGAGATACCCTAGTTGAAAAATCAGTGCCAAGATTCACAGTCCTCTACCCTGATCGTTTGGCCCAGAAAATTTGCCACGCATCCTCTAAGCTTCACCTAAAAGGCCCTCCCTTAGCGTCCTGGGGTTAGTCTCTAGATTTCTGCACATCAGTTTACAGCCGTGTCTCTAACTTTCACACGTGGCTGTGTCTACCTGAGTGAACGTCTATGTCACTGCTTCCCACTAACTCTTACAGGGCTGGGAACTTAACCAATCCTGTAGTCTAGGCCCAAACACAGAGTCTAGGTCTTTCAGTCTTTTTCTTCTGTGATTCCCCTCCTCCTAGTTCCTTTGGCCAATGATTGGGTTTCCAAATTAACCCCCACGGACCTTCAATCAAAACCAAAAGTCCTTATCTGCCAGAAGATAAGTAAAGAGACTGGCTCTAGCATGTCTTCTCAGATTCACTGGGTTTGGTATCAGCACACTTCTGAATTTGAGCAGTGGTTACGAGTGCACCCCACTGGACCTTGTAATTTAAAATGCAGACCTCTCTTTAGGATCTCAATTCCTCCACCATAGAAAGAGTCTTCTCTCAGGGACTTGGAATTGACATAGTCTAAGTCAGTAGCTTTAGTAATTATGAGGATTACTTGGCGGGGAAGGGGTATTAAACACCAGATTGTAGTTCGCCAAGCTACAAAAGTGTCTGATTCAGCAAGTGGAGACTGGGTTTGCATTTTTAGTGAGTCCATCAAAAGTGCATCTGCTGCTGCTGTGGTCTGGGGACTACATCTGAGACCCTGGTCTAATCCATGGACTTATATGATCACAAAAATGTATATGAGCCAACAGTTTCCATTTCCAATCTGCTCAGTAGTATCCAAGGTATGATGTCATCCATTCCTGTTCTGAACTTTTTACCCAGAAGAGAGAGGCTAGGAACCCCGTTGCCCCATCCTAACCAAACAACACCCATATGTATTCCTCTCTTCTCCAAAATGAAGAGAATCCTGGCCGTCAAGTGCCATATTAACCCTCCACTCTTCATTACTATTAGAAAATCGTGATGGGAGAGTTAAGCAGAAGCCAATGGAGTGTACCTGCAAGGCACGCTATTTTCATTGGGAAAGGAGAGTAAACCTTACGCCTGTCTCTGGCAGGAAGTGATCGACTTCCTCAGAATTGGAGAACTATGCTTATATCAGATTACTTGGATCTTAAAGATAATTTACCCAAATACATCAAGAGCTAATTTTCTTAAATGTTACCTCCAAATGCACTTGTTCACCTGGAAACACTTTTATTACCAACTCGGGTGAAGAGAAGGGTCTCTCTATTCCTTAGTAAGCTTGCATAAGTGCTCTCGTTCTTCGAGAACTAGGGCTTACAAATCCCTATCTTTGAATTGAAAAATCTCCCGAAAGTTTTGTTAGAGACTTGTGGACCCTTCGTGAACAAAAAGGAGGGAGCAAAATGGGCCCAGTGACATGCCCGTTATGGGACTTTTCAGGCTTAAAGTCATCTTGCAGTGCACAGAGTATACTTTGGGCACAATTATTGTCCCTTGTCCCTTTAAGGGCTCAGACTATCCTAAGATTGGTGAAAGTATTTATCATTTGCATCTGGAAAGGTTAATGTATTCTTTCCAAATATAAGCTCCTGTTTATGCAAAAACATGTCTCTCCCATTAGCTCTGCCAGAGCGCTGGTCCAAGCTTGGATTTGAAATCTGATGAATTCAGGTAGATATTAAAAGGTTTCTGGGCAGAACATGCTCTTGTTAATGCAATAGGGAGGAGCCCTATGTAGTCAAAATCATCTGGAAGTGGATTGGTCTTTGTCTAATAGAACATTTAGATATCTATTAAATGTTCCTTTGTGTTTAGGGAATAGGGTTCTGCTAGATAGTTATTCAAGCAGGGACTCTTCACCCTTTTATGTAGGCATCTAGGACAAGGAAGCCTGACAGGCTTGAATGATTGCTTGTTAACAGAGTTGTCAGCTAGCTCACAGTGATATGTAGGCCTTCATCTTACAGGCCGCCTTCCAATAGTCCAGAGGTAAAGGGAGGGGGCAAAGGAGCCTGACACAAACTTTGCAGCTGGGAAAACTGAGGCATGGTGGAACAGACACAAAGCATCAGCTATGAATTAAGAGCTGTATCCCACAATCTTCATCAGTTGTCTCTGATAATTAGGATTTGAGAATGTGGCCAATTTAAAGGCATGTAGTGAAATTTGCTCTTTTGACAAAGTAGAAAACCAAGGTTTACAGAAATTAATTCACAGTATTTAAAGCATATGGCTAGGTAGAAGTAGAATCTAAACTAGACCCAGCTATCTTGACTCCTAATTCAGTATATAATCAACACTTCTCTTCCTCTGGGCTTGAAAATGACTGTATGAAAGATTATTGCCAGTCATGAGAAGGACTGTTTTATCAACAAACAGATACCTTTATGATGTATCTTAAAGAAGTGTTGGGTGAAATCCTTGTCCCAAATATCTATCTTAATGCTTTTTTGGTTCATCACTGGAGTTTTATCCTTGGGATCTCAAGGCCTTTTGTTCTCATATCTCTCTATGCCAAACCTCTGGGGAAGCTAAGTTTTATCAACTCTTACCTCAGTCTCTGTTAATCATCAGCTTAAAGAGCAAGACTCAGAAGGAATCAAATTGGGACCAAAGAGAGATGCCTAAGTGTTAGTCGCTCAGTCCTATCTGACTCTTAGTGACCTCATGGACTGTAGCCTGCCAGGTTCCTCTGTTTATGGGATTTTCCAGACAAGAATACTGGAGTGGGTTGCCATTCCCATCCGCAGGGAATCTTCCTGACCAGGGATCAAGCCTGAGTCTCCTGCATTGCAAGTAGATTCTTTACCATTTGAGCTGCCAGGGAAGCCTCCTAGTGAGAGCCAAATAAAAAAGATAAGCGGGGCCTGCTTCCCTGGTGGTGCTAGTGGTAAAGAACCTCCCTACCAATGCAGGAGACATAAGAGATGAGGGTTCAATCCCTGGGTCAGGAAGATTCCCCTAGAGGAGGGCATGGCAACCTACTCCAGAATTCTTGCCTGGAAAATCCCAGGGACAGAGAAGCCAGCAGGCTACAGTCTGTATGGTCACAAAGAGTCGGACACAACTGAAGCGACTTAGCAGCATTGAAGTCAAAACAGATCCTTCAACATCTGTAGGGGTTCAACGGGTCTTCCCTGGTTCAAGCCCAGGAACCTCAGAGGATGGGAGAGCCACTGAGCAGAACTTACTGTAAATAACTCTCTACTCCCATGTATTCACACTCATCCTAGGGTGAAAACTGATTAAATTATTATCAGGGATATCAAAGGAAAACACTTGTCACTGCTGGGCAATATGAGCTGGGGATATGGAAGAAGAAGGGCAGTCTAGGGGAGATGGCCAAGGTGTTTACAGACAATTCAATTCTATTTTACTACAAATTAACTAACTCTTCCCCAGCTCACTGCCTCTCTGAATCCAGTTACCAATAGCAAAAAGAATCCATCAAGCCACTGCACAGTGTCACCCCAAAAGGCTATGTGCTGTATTTGCTAGGTACATGAGTGCTCAGATATTTCTATAGCATAGGAAGATAAACCTGTCTTCAGGTCCAGAATTTTCAGCTTGTTAACTGAGTAATCTCACTCATGAACTTTCTTCAGTTAATTCTTATAAGCACTTAAAATGTGAGTCATTTCTCTTGGTGAAAATTGTTATTCTCACTTGGTAAAAGTTATGAAAAGAGTCATGTCCAACTTTTTGCAACCCGATGGACTGTAACCCACCAGGCTCCTCTGTCCATGAAATTCTCCAGGCAAGAAAACTGGAGTGGGTTGCCCTTCCCCTCGCCAGGGGATCTTCCCGACCCAGGGATCAAACTCAGGTCTTCTGCACTGCAGGCAGATTCTTTACCATCTGAACCACCAGGGCGGCCATGTTTTCTTAGTGCCAGCACCCAAGTCAGTGTATCTGTTTTCTCCTGTAAGATGGAAACCATTTCTCATGACATTACTACTTTGCAGTATCAGCTAGGGATTAAATGACCTAACGTGACGTCTTGATCTGCAGCAGGCACACAATAAGTGATAGACATTATTTTGGTGGGGCACATTTTTTCACCCTTAAAGGTGTGCCTGTGTGTGTGCGTGGGTGGGTGGGTGTGTGAGGAGGGGTGAGACTATGTGGAATTGCCACCAACTTGTCTTATACGCCCAGGTGAAATTTTAGCTGGCAGAAGCAGGGAGTCACCACACAGTTCTTTCAGTGAGTCAGTAAATCATTCTTTCAGTGTCTAGTCTTTCCACTCTTCCCCCATTTGATTAATCAATCTAAAAGTCCAAAGCAAGATTTCAATGGGATCTAAATACTTTCCAGATCCCTCGTTTTTGTTTTTTTCTTTTTAGTGGCAGTATAATTGCTTTACCATGTTAGGCTTTGCTGTCCAGCAAAGGGCATCTGCTGTGTGATCACACACATTCTCTTTTCTTGGCTTTCCTTTCCCCTTAGGTCACCGCAGAGCGCCGAGCTCCTTGTGCTCTACAGCAGACTCTCGTTAGTCACCTGTTTTTTACCCAGTATCAATAGTGTGTAAGTCACTCCCAACCTCCTGGTTCATCCCATCCCCTTCTCCCCTCGGTATCCATACGTTTGTTCTCTCTGTCTGAGTCTCTATTTCTTCTGTACAAATAAGATCAGCTGTACCATTTTCTAGACTCTACACATGGGCATTAATCCACAATGTTGTCTTTCTCTTTCTGACTTATTTCCCTCTGTATGACAGTCTCTAGGTCCATCCCCCTTGAGTTCTCTTCATGTCTGTTTCTGAAAACAGGGACCCAGCCTATTTGTTCCCCATCCTGTGACTCCGTGGCTCTTACTGTTAGGTGATGATGCAACGTGGGGAAATACCCGTGATTCTGGTCACATGCAGAAGGCAGCTGATGCCTTCTTGTCTGGATCGCCTTCTCAGCTGCCAGTTCATCTCCGGGGGCACATCAGTTCCAGGACGTGCAGCACCCTGGGACAGAGTATTCTCTCCCATCGCCCCGTTAATGGGATGAGTGCAGCAAGCGAAGAGACGGCCGCAGCAGTAACAGGCACTCCAGTGTGCCTTTGCGCTAATCATCCACGTTTGTGTTCTTGCCAGTTTGAGAGAGGTTTCTGTGATGAAGCAAGGTCCCGTTACATTGACTCTCCTTCCCTAGCTCCAACTTTCTAAGGAATATCTATAACATTACCTTCTCCACTACCAGGTTTTTGCCACTAATTCAAGGATTTCTTACTGAAGGCGCTGTGGGCTAACTTGGCCATCCGGATCCCCTCTGTTGTTCTTCCAGAGAACAAGAGGGCAGAGTGGGGGGCCAGAGTCTATTCCTCCCTTTACTCTGATACTATGCACCTTAGTAAGAAGGTCAAAGATAGAGGGCACCATCAAATACCACTTATGGGGTAGTAGAGTACGCCTCCTGGTATTTTTATATATAATTAATTAAGACTAAGTTTTTACAATAGGTCTGACATCATGTAGATCCTGGTGGTGTTAGGGAGTATAAAAGACGCATAAGGTATGAGGACTGGCAGCCAGAGAGAGGGAAAAGAACAAGCACAAAGCGATCAAGAATAAGAGGGCCCGTGTGTTTTTGTGGCTGTGCCCTGATTGCACACCTGGTAGAATGTCTTGTAACAAGAGTGACTCTTTATTATCACGTCTCAAATGCCAGCTAACTTTCATTTCTCTAAGCCTGTAAACCTAAATGTCAGCCCCTGATTATCCTTCAGTTCTCCAGCTTGCTGAATGCTTGTCTTAACAATTAAGAAAATAATGACATATCTATCTTAAGTCTATCAGGAAATTCAGAATCCTTGGTATCTCTAACAATTCTTGAGATGCTTATATTTTTTCTAATCCTTCCTGATTCTGAGTTCTTCCTTCCAAATAATTTATTTGCTATTGTCTTGCATTTTATCATGAAAATTAGCAAACACAGGCAAAAGAAAAGAGTAACAAAATGTCAGGGATCAATCATCTAGCTTCAACAATAGCAAATTTGTTGATTGAATTGATTTAATCAATATCCCCTACTTCCTACCATAACTGAGTCATTTTAAAGCAAATCCCAGGTGTAAGATTATTCCTAGAAATATTACATATATGCATATATAATATATACATGCATATAAATATCATATATATATATCAGTTCAGTTCAGTTGCTCAGTCATGTCTGACTCTCTGCGACCCCATGAACTGCAGCACGCCAGGCCTCCCTGTCCAGCACCAACTCCCGGAGTTGACTAAAACCTCATGTCCATTGAGTCGGTGATGCCATCTAGCCATCTCATCCTCTGTCAGCCCCTTCTCCTCGCACCTTCTTTTATTCAGGAGGTATGGTGAACAGACTCTAAGATGGCTCCTTTGATTACTATTTCCTGGTGTTCACACCCTCGTGCAATCCCCTTCCCTTGAGTATGGGCAGGATTCGTATGACTTTAATCAATGGAACATGGCAACAGTGAGAGAATGTACATGAGTAAATAATGGAAGACTATAATATCCATCTTTCTAGGAGATTCCTTGCTGGCTTTGAAGAAGCAAACTGCCATGTCATGAGCCTTTTTGTGGAAAGGGCCATATGACAAGGAACCAAAGGTGGTCTCCAGCTGACTGCCAGTAAGACACTAAGACCCTCAATCTGATTCCTTGCCAGGAACTGAATTTAGACAACAATTACATAAGCTTGGAAATAAGGCCTTACTCCTGGAGAGACTGAAGTGAGACTCCAGCCCTGGTGAACACCCTCAGTGTAGCCTTTCAGGGAATATAGCAAAGCTGTATTCATATTTGACCCACAGGAACTGTGAGATCACAAGTGTGTGTTGTTTTAAGCCTCTAAGTGTGTGATGATTTGTTATATAGCACTAATTAAATAAAACAGTATGCATTCCTCAAAGATCAAGACTTCTATTTTATATACCACACTCACATTATTACATCAAAAGATAATTCCTTAATGACACTTCTTGATGACATAACTAAGTACCCAATGCTCTCCAAATTTCCCTAATCATAATTTTCTTATACAGTTGGTTTATGACAAATTTTAAATAGCCCACACATTACTTTTGATGGCATGTGTTTGCATACTCAGTCGCTGAGTTGTGTCCAACTCTTTGTGACTCCATAGGCTGTAGCCCTCCAGGCTCCTCTGTCCATGAGCTTTCCACATAATGAAACTGGAATGCTTCATCCACCTCACTAGAGCCTGTTATACAGAGTGAAGTAATTCAGAAAGAGAAAAAGATATTGTCTACTAACACATATATATGGAGTCTAGAAAAATGATATTGATGAATCTATATACAGAGAAGGAATGGAGATACGGATATAGAGAATGGACTTGTGGACACAGTAGGGGAAGGAGAGAACAGAGAAAGTAGCATAGGCGTATATATACAACCATGTGTAAAACATAGAGCTAGTGAGAATTTGCTATATAACACAGAGAGCCCAGCCTGGCACTTTGATGATCTAGAGGGGTGGGATAAGGGGAGGGGAGGGAGGCAATATATGTTTAATTATGGCTGATTTGCATTGTTGTCTGGCGGAAGCCATCACCACACTAAAGCAATTTTTCTTCAATTAAAAAATAAGTAAATAAGTAAGCTTTCAACTTGAAAAAAAAAAATACTGGAGTAGGTTACCATTCCCTCCTCCAGGGGACCTTCCCAACCCAGGGACTGAACCTGCGTCTCCTGCACTTCCTGCATTGAAGGTGGATTCTTTGCCACTGAGTTGCCTAGGAAGCCCCACTTTTGATGACAATGTTTCTTAAATCTCTTTTGTTTGGGGGGTTACCTTTCCCTCTTTTTTTCTTTTTAGTGACATTTATTTATTGAATAACTGGGTCATTTGTCCCATTACAGTTTTCCACTTTTGGAATCTCTAATTGTTTCTCAGTGGTGTTAACAAGGTCCTTTAGCCACTGTGTTTCCAGTAAGTTGAAAGATTCAGAGGTATGATCCGATTCTGATTATTTTTTGAAAGTGTAGGATCGCTTCCTTCATAATGCTGTGTCATAATGATGACTGCATCATCCTGGGAACTCAGAATGTCTAGAATCTACTTTTTGTGATGCTAAAATAAATCATTGGGTTTGGAGATTGTGAACTTGATCCATCTATTACAAAATTTTTCACCAACCTTTTATTTAAGAAGTTTAGCTGCCATTGACAATCATTGCCTAGATTCATTATTTCACTGTGATTACAAAATAATAAAATAAATTATTGCTCTCCATCCATTGCTTTCTTTTTTCATGTACTTCTCTTTTCTGTATAGCTTTGCCCTCTCTGCCATCTCAGTACTTTCATTTCCCTTAATCCTATTGACTCAAAGTTGGGAATATATAAAATTTCACTAAAAGTTTGGGGCAATATTGGTGGAAGAGGAGTTAAACTGCAGTTTAGCAAAGAGTTTAAAATTAGAAATAAGATATCTCTGTTCTTGAAGGCTTCTCCGTAATCTTTTTCACTGTCTAGTGATTGTCTCAACCTATCAATAACCAGTGTTGTAGTTGGACCAATGCTTGTGGTTCTGATACTGATTGAAAAATGCTGTTATGCAATAAACATCAGGAAGGATTGAAAAAAACATAGAGGTTTATTGCTTACCAGACTTGGGGCCACACAACAAGGTCACAGGTAGAGAGAGATAGAGAAAGCATGTAGACTTGGGGTTTTTTACTTGAGTCGACTGTGGAGACCTAAAGTTTCATTGATTCATTCTTTTTTAATTACTAATTGAAGTATACTCGATTTACAATATTATATTAGTTTCAGGTACACAACATAGCAATTCAGTGTTTTTATAGATTGTACTCTATTTAAAATTATTATCAAAGTTGACTATATTTCCTGTGCTGTACAGTATATTTTTGTAGCTTATTTATTTTATATATTGTAGTTTGTACCTCTTAATTTCTTACCCCTATGATGCCTTTTCCCCTTCTCTCTGTTTGGTAACCACAAGTCTGTTCTCTATATCTGTGAATTTGTTTCTGTTTTATTGCAGTCATTTACTTGTTTTATTTTTCAGTTTCCACGTATAAGTGATACCATACAATATTTGTCTTTCTGTGTCTGATTTATTTTATTAAGCATAATATCCTCCAGATCTGTCTTTGTAGTTGCAAATGGCAAAATTTCACTGTTTTTTATCTTTGAGTAATAATCCATCAGGGCTTCCCTGGCATCTCAGATAAAAAAGAATCTGCCTGCAATGCAGGAGACCCTGGAGAAGGGAATGGCTACCCACTCCAGTATTCTTGCTGGAGAATTCCATGGATGGAAGACCCTGATGGACTACAGTCCATGGGGTCACAAAGAGTCAGACATGACTGAGTGACTAACACTTTCTATTACAATAATCCATTGTATACATTTACCATTTCTTCTATATCCATTCACTGGTCAGTGAACACAAGTCGCTTATATAACTTGCTATTGTAAATATTGCTGCTATGAACATTGGGGTACATAAATCTTTCCAAATTAGAGTTTTTGTTTTCTTTGGATATATGCCCTGGAGTGGAATTTACTGGATCAGGAAAGGACAGTCTCTTCAATAAGTGGTGCTGGGAAAACTGGATAACTACATGTTAAATAATGAAATTATAACATTTTTTCATGTCATATACAAATATAAACTCAGAATGGATTAAAGATCTAAGCATAAGACCAGAAATCTTAAAAATCCTAGAAGCAAACATAGGCACAACATTCTTTGACATAAGTCATATCAAAATCTTTTTGGATCTGTCTCCTAAGGGCTTCCAAGTTGGTGTTAGCGGTAAAGAACCTGTCTGCCAAAGCAGGAGGTGCAAGAGACTCAGGTTTGATCCCTGGGTCAGGAAGATCTCCTAGAGGAGGACATGGCAATCCACTCCAGTATTCTTACCTAGAGAGTCCCAATAGAGGAGCCTGGTGGGATACAGTCCAAAGAGTCAGTCAGGGCTTGACTTGACTTGGCATGCACGCCTAAGGCAAAGGAAACAAAAGCAAAAGTACATAAATGGAACCTAATTACAATTAAAAGATTTGCACAGCGAAGGGAGCCATCAACAAAATGAAAGGGCAACCTACTGAATAAGAGAAAATATTTGAAAATGATATGGCAGAGAAAGGGTTTATATCCAAAATATATAAACACTTCATACAAGTCAGTATAGAAAAACAAACAATCCAATTAAAAAATGGGCAGAAGACCTGAATAGACACGTTTTCCAAAGAAGAGTACAGATGGCCAATAGCATATGAAAAGATGGTCAACATTACGATTCATCTGATAAATGTAAATCAAAACCACACTGAGATATCACCTCGTACCTGACAGAATGGCTATCACCAAAAAGACCACAGTCAACAACGCTGGTGTGGAGAAAAGTGGACCCAAGTACACTGCTGGTGGGATGTAAAGTACTATACAGCTCAGTAAGCTACTGCTATAGGGCAGGATGTAAACTATGACTATAGCGCAGCTACTGTAGAAGGCAATGTGGAGGATCCTCAAAACATGAGAAATAGAACTACAGTATGATTCAGCTCACTCTTTATTGGTGAATTGAAAACATGGAAGTTGGAAATTAAAGCATGGGAGGAGAAAAAACAAGTAGTTCAAACAGTTAATGAAATCAACCAAGATTTCTTAAAAACAAAACAAAATCCCAGTGGCTGGCAAAGTGTTTATTTGAAATAGCTTTTTTTTTTTTTAAGTGAATGCCTTTTTTAAATGAATGCCTAGACCATTAAAGCTTAATCAGGCCCTTGCGTGACACGCGCATGCGCGCACACACCTGTTGGGACTTAAGCTACAATTCGCCCTGTGATGCCGAAACATCCGGGTCAATGCTGAGGACACTACTGCCTGGGTGGTTGATATGCTGAAAGTCAAGAAGAGCAAGGTATGCTATAGCTCAGAAAATACACATCTAAATAGAATACAGTAGCAACTTCTATAATAGTTATACAGGAAATAGCCTGAAATCCAGGCTGTTCCAAACTTGAGAATATTCAGCCACGAAAACTAACTTAATGATTTCAGGGGCCCTAGGAATCTAATCAAAGATTTGAGTAACATTGTGGACTCTTTTAACATCTTGGGTCTTCTGGTGTAAGTAGGTCTGAACCAGTCCTGAGTCGGTGGAAGACTCCTTGTCTCCCTGAACCGGTCTCTTAGTTCCAAGAATAAGTAGTTTCATTAAGGTTGCGTCTCACTTCAGGAGGCAGTGATGCAGGTGGCCTCCCAAAATTAGACATATGAAGCATTTGCTTCAGGTTATTTTTAAATATTTATTTATTTGGTTGTGCCAGATCTTAGCTGCAGCACACAGGATCTTCAATCTTCCTCGCTGCATGCAAGATCTCTAGTTGAGGCATGCGAACTCATGATTGTGGCTCTGGGATCTAGTTCCCTGACCAGGGACTAAACCCAGGCTCCCTGCATTGGGAGCTCGGAGTCTTAGCCCCTGGATCACCAGGGAAGTCCGGCTCTAGGTTATTTTATAACAGGCGTTTCTAAGGAAAACAATGGTTAGATGATTGGAGCAGACCATAATCCAAGCTTCTGAGTTCGGAAGTCAGGGGGTCAAGAGGAGTTTTAGATGTCTGAGCTGAAGAATTTTCAGATGGAGTGAGGCCAGGCAGTGACAGTTTGATAGATTTTTCTGATTTGCAGTTTGAATGTCTCTGGTGATTCTTCTGAGAGGTCCACACAGCAACAATAAATATTGTTCACAAATGAGCTGTTGCAGAGGATGCTCTGAAGTTTATATCGCATTGTTCAAGTTTACCTTGCATGACTCTGGAGAAAAGATAGTTTTAGCTTTTTAATAATTCCAAGTCAAAGGATTGGGAGAAAAAATGAGAAAAATTAGTTTGGAGTTGTAGTGAAATATTGGGGGGAACTAGAAGAATTCAGGATCCAGTCTCATTTATAGGTAGACAACCAAACCTTAAGACAATGACCAGGAGTAGGATATGATCTCCACAAATGTGCCTTATAGTTTCTACCGAAACATAAACTTTGTCTCTAAATGTATTTCTATCGAAGACAGCCATAGTAGGACTAATTTGTTTGCAAAATAAGTTTAGTTTCCAATAAAATTGGCCTGTTTATTTACATAAGAACAGTAAGTTGAAACTGCAATATTTTGGCCAGCTGATGCGAAGAATTGACTCATTTGAAAAGACCCTGATGCTGGGAAAGATTAAAGGTGGGAGGAGAAAAGGACTACAGAGGGAGAGATGGTTGGATGACATCACCAATTCAGTGGACATGAGTTTGAATAAACTGTGGGAGTTGGTGATGGACAGGGAGGCCTGGTGTGCAGTCCATGGGGCCACAAAGAGTTGGACATGACTGAGTGATTGAACTGAACTGAACTGAACAGCAAGAATAGCTTTTGACCATACAGACCCTTTTATTCTGCTTTGTTGAAATTTTTCAGATTAGACTTTTAAATGCCTCTTGAGACTAGAAAGTCAGTATGAGGACTGCTATCAGCCCCATCCACAATACTCAGATAAATTTCTCTATTCTCAGGGTCCCCCAAATATCCTGAGTTTCTTGCAGCTGCCGGGAAGTGACCTTCCTCATTCACCTGGTAAGGCTGCTGGGAACCTTATAAGCAATGAACCAGGCTGTTTTTCCAAGAGGCTTTATGACTCCATGAAGTCAACCTTAGATCCTAAAAGCTGTCTGGTCATATCTTGGTCTATGCATGTCTCTCTGAAAAATGATGATCCAAACAAAGCCTTGGTAATATAATCAATGCTTTCAATGGTGTTCTGTTAATAGAAAAGACTTTTTAAGATTTGTTATCTGTTCTTGACCAATCTTAAGGAAACTGTGGTTTAGGATCTGGGCAAGAGAGCCCTTTAAGCAGTTTGTATTTTAAAAGACCTCTTTCCCTCTTTTCTCTCCTTCAATTTCAAGAGAATTTTAATTACTTCATGGAGTGTTTACATCTCAAAGACATGATAAGATTTACATTCTCAAGGAACTGAGAAAAATATGTAAGTTTTCTCTTAGGAGTTTTAGTGCTTTCGGGGTGGTTTTGGCAGTCCGAATAAAATGTACTAGGGATTCTCTATGATTAGGGGAGTACCCTGTAGAAATGATTCTCTGAACACAAGGTCAACCGGGGCCTCTTCAGGGTTGGAAATGAAGAAGGGGTCACTATGAAGATAGAAGTGATCCAAATTGGTTCATGCCAACTTTGTGCAATTGAAGACAGGCTTCATCTTTAAGTTTTCCATCCCCTGTGAGCTTCAGCAGTGATCATTGTTGTGAAAGGATCAGCACAGGCAATAAATATCCAAGTGAGGAGAGGGGGCCTCTGGCACAAATATCAGTGGCTCTTGGGTGCTTTGCTTTCTCATTTCCCTCCTCCCCTTATAGCTCAGTTGGTAAAGAATCCTCCTGCAATGCAGGAAGACCCTGGTTTGATCCCTGGGTCAGGAAGATCTGCTGGAGAAGGGAAAGGCTGCCCACTCCAGTATTCTTGGGCTTCCCTTGTGACTCAGATGGTAAAGAATCTGCCTGCAATGTGAGAGACCTGGTTTCAATCCCTGGGTTGGGAAGATTCCCCTGGAGAAGGGGAAGGCTACACACTCCAGTATTCTGGCCTGGAGAATTCCATGGACTGTACAGTCCACAGGGTCACAGAGTTAGACATGACTGAGCTACTTTCAATTTTCCTCCTCCTCCACCTAGAGGCCTTGATAACACCATCAGCTTTTCTCTTAGCATCAGGCTTGCCTCTTGAGATGTGTTTCTTAGTTTTGTACTGTTCAAGGGAAAGCCGGAGCGGGGGTGGGGTGGGGTCTAAAGATCCCTGGTATCTCAGAGACTGTAAGTATAATAGCCTAGATGGATTTTTTGAAGTTATAAAATTTAGAGGCTTTAGAGATACTGGCAGTTGTGAATAACAATTCAGAGCTCATAACAAACAAATCACCACCACCACCACTAACCCCCCCGAGCCCCCCAAATAGCCAGTTAATTCCTCCCTCTTTCCTGCTGCACAAAGTCTTTAAGAAAGTTCCCAATTTCAATTAATGCAGATTTTTATATTAGTTTCTGATTTCTGATTTTATCCTGTTACCTTTATCTTATATAGTTACTGGAAAATCTTGGATGATGTCACTATGAGCCCTCTTTACAGGTGGCCACTTTCCTTTCTCAGGATTCCCAGGGTTGGGGCTTATCTGCACTACTGAGGTATACAGTAATGTCACACCAGGGATTGGGCCCACAATATCCCATTGGATCAGGAGATGAAGAGTAACGGTCGAGTGAAGTCATGACACAGAAACCAGATCCCTCTGTTACATTTTCGTGCCACCTTAGGTTCCTGATCTCAAGGCTTTCACTCTTCTGGGCTAGAGTCGCAGCAAAGAAGCCAATTCTGACTCCATGTTGGAACTGTTTATTTGACTTTCTTTTCATTGCTTTTGTTACTACAATCATATAATGGGCTGCCTCAAAGGACCCTGCCCTCTGCCTGACTATTAAATTAAAGAGCCTTTTTTCAGCTCATAGAGAGATAATCTGACCTTGCCCACCTGTGAATGACTACAAAAAGATATTAACACACTCCTTCCAAAGGCTTGTCCTTCCTGGAGATGTTTTGCAAGACTGAAGATTCTTTTCATGTTACTTCCTCACTGCCTCTCCCTCTCTATTCTCCCTCTTGACTTCAGTTCCTCATTGCTTCTCTCTCTGAATCTATAAAAGAACCTGTATCCAGACCCCAACAGCCCATCCTCACACCTCGAGGGTGCACTATCCTTTGCTTAATAAAACTGAGCTGTAACACTGGTCCACCATTTCAAATCTTTGCTGCAATGAAACAGAGCCAAGGAAATTACACACTCCCCCAACACTTGCTTCACTCAGGTGAAAGGCATGAGGGGAGATTCTCATAGGTCAGTAGGATGGGAGACCCCCACCTGCAATGACTGAGTCACAGTTTATGTCCTAGGGTTACTGAGTCCAGATTATGTCTGTGGGCTCACCCTCAAAATAATTCCATCCATAATAATGTGGTTCTTAGGTTAGGAGAGTTCCTACTCTAAAAGGAACTTTAAACTCAGCTCTGAAAATCAACAACCAACATTCCTGCTAAGTTTTTAACTATCAGGGAATGTGGGTATTTGGGTACTTAGTTTTCATATATGTAAAATGGGAACCCAAATACCGAGGAAACCAGAATTGAAAGAGACACGTGTATCCCAATGTTCATCGCCACATTCTTTACAATAGCCAGGACATGGAAGCAACCTAGATGCCCATCAACTGACGAATGGATAAGAAAGCTGTGGTACAGCAAACATTATCCTCAATGGTGAAAAACTGGAAGCATTCCCCCTGAAATCAGGGACAAGACAAGGGTGCCCACTCTCACCACTACTATTCAACATAGTGTTGGAAGTCTTGGCCACAGCAATCAGAGCAGATAAAGAAATCAAAGGAATACAGATTGGAAAAGAAGAAGTAAAACTCTCTCTGTTTGCAGATGACATGATCCTCTATATTGAAAACCCTAAAGACTCTACGAGAAAATTACTAGAGCTAATCAGTGAATATAGCAAAGTTTCAGGATACAAAATCAACACACAGAAATCCCTGGCATTCCTATACACTAACAGTGAGAAATCAGAAAGAGAAATTAAGGAAACAATTCCATTCACCATCGAAACAAAAAG
>ML660219.1:1213566-1452426 GCA_007570785.1 Antilocapra americana | reverse complement strand
TACTCAGCATTAAAAAAAAATTCATTTGAATCAGTTCTACTCAGGTGGACAGAACTGGAGCCTATTATCCAGAGTGAAGTAAGCCAGAAGGAAAAACAACAATACAGTGTACTAACGCATATATATGGAATTTAGAAAGATGGTAACAAGAACCCAGCATGCGAGACAGCAAAAGGAATGCAGATATATAGAACAGACTCGTGGACTCTGTGGATGAGGGCAGGGGTGGGATGATATGGGAGAATGGCATTGAAACATGTTAATTATCATATGTGAAATCAATCACCAGCCCAGGGTTGATGCTCAAGGCTGGTGCACCGAGATGACCCGGGGGAGCGAATCGGGAGGGAGGAGGGAGGGGGGTTCTGGAGGGGGAACATATGTAAACCCATGGCGGATTAATGTCAAAACCAACACAGTAAAGTAAAAAAAAAAAAAACAAAGAAAAGAAAACTAAGTGACATGTACAGAGAAGTGACAAATAAAATAATAGTTGATTACAAAATGGTGAATATTTCAGTGCAAAAAAGGAAATGATGAGATATAAAGCTAAATTAAAATAGATAGTTAAGGGTCTTTTTTTATGAAAAAAACATCTTTTTTGTTAAAGAATTTGAACGCTACTGCTGTGGACTGAATTGTGTCCCCCCAGAATTGTAAGCTAAAGCTCTAACCTGGAACGTGGTTGTGACCATAAGGTTTTTAGGGGCTCCTGCTCTGTGCCCAGTCACTCAGTTACGTCCATCTCTTCGGGACCCCAGGGACTGTAGCCCTCCAGGCAGGAATACTGAAGGGAATTGCCATTTCCTCCTCCAGGGGATCCTCAGAGATCAGACCTGTGTCACCTGTGTCCCTTAGATTGGCAGAAGAGCCACCTTGGAAGCCCTTTTAGGGTGTAATTAAGGTTAAATGAGGTCATGAAGGAGACTACTAATCTAATAGCATTGTTGGCCTTATAAGAAAAGGAAGAAACAGAGAGATCTGACCCCTGGCATGCACCAAGGCAGGCCATGAGGAGTACACAGCAAGAAAACCATCTATCTGCCAGCCAAGAAGAGGGCTCTCACCAGAAGCTGACCATCTGGCACCCTGATCTAGGACCCCAGTATCCAGAACTGTGAGAAAACAAATTTCTATTCCTTAAGCCTCCAAGTCTATGGTATTTTGCTATGGCAGCCCAAGAAAATGAACACATCTACTTTATGCTGGTGGTCGTTTAGCCGCTAAGTTGTATCCAACTCTTGTGTCCCCACGGACTGTAGCCCACCAGTCTCCTCTGTCCATGGGCTTGTCCAGGCAAGAATACTGAAGTAGGTCGCCCTTTCCTCCTCCAGGGGATCTTCTTGACCCAGGGATTAAATCTGGGTCTCCTGCATTTCAGGCAGTCTCTTGCATTGCAGGCAGATTCTTTACAGACTGAGCCACCAGGGAAGCCCACTTTATAGATAATGGTGAATTACTGAAAGATTTTAATAGTGAAAGTAACATGATCAGCCTAGTATTTACAGAGGGAGGCTTGGTGGCAATGTAGAGGGTGAACACAAGTTGGAAAGAGCTAAAGGCAAGAAGGTAAGTGAGTAGCCTAAACAAACTAGCCACATACAAGATAACAGGGCTCTAGAATGACTCATTATGCATCTTTTTCTGAAATGTATCCTTAGGTAATAGATCACGGACACCCCACATCCAAGTATTGGGATGGTTAACTAAGGTATCAGAACCCATCTCTTCAACACTTCCAAAGGGAAGATTTGCAATGATACATCTCATGCACCCCCCTGTACTGTTAATACAGATTCAGTTATCACAAGAGAAACTTTAGAGTTCACAGTAGCATATGGTCAGACTTCTTATATACAGTTGAGAGGAAAACGCCTTGTTATAGGAAGGGACTTACTCAAACTTAGAAATTGGAACCAAAATTCTCTATTTAGTTCACTACCCTCAGTGCTGACAGCAGGCAATTTGAAGTATTTAGTTCACTACCCTCTATACTGAAATTTTGAGAAGCAAATAGGTCCACACCAATATCAACCAGCAGATGAGTGAGCCTGACCTACAAAGTACCAGGGAGGTACTTTAAAAGAGAACAGGAGGGAAGCTGGTTAAAAGGCTCAGTTTTTCAGTCCTATCCTCACTCAAGATTAAGTACAGCATCATCTTTGTTGTAAGGGAGAGTGTGTCTAGAAGAAAAAAGTAGAGTGTTAGTCATAAAAAGGAACTTGCATGCCAGCTAATTCCATTCTCTACTGAGGTTCAAAGAGAGTTAACCTTGGTTCTGTGCACAACTTATAGCAGAGCTGAGAACTGGACTCAGGCCTCTAGAAGCCCATACCAGCATTCTAGCTCCATGTACTTTCTATACCTCTCTTTTCCTGTCTGATGCATGAGGAAGAGAAGCACGTTGGGCCACTCTAAATGTGACTGGCATTCAATTGCCCCCAGAGAGACTCAGTCTCTCTTCCCTCTTCATATTGCAACTCCTTATACAACATGCACATGCGCACAAACACACACACACACACACACACACACACACACACATTCACACACACTCACACCATGAAGACTGCCAGTTATTTTTTGTCCTGAAAAGACTTTTAGGGTAAGAGCTTTCTGATTGGGGAAAGCATTAATTCATACACAAAACACAAATTACTGGGCTCTTTGACTTCTTCAGAAGATTTCTGAATGCATTAAAAAATTGTTCTCTATTGCCAACTCACTCTTATACTCTATCACATAGCAAGAAGGTGCCAAGGAGTATGAGCTCTTGGTGAATCACAGCTGAATTGAAGGCCATCTTGCTGGGCATCTCCCTTTATCAGAGACAGTACCATAGGTAGTTAAGCACATGGGTTATGGTCAGTGGAAACAAAATGCCTGGTTTCAAATTCCAGTATCACAAGTTATTAGATATGACTTTGGACACATTACCTAAAATATCTATACTTTAATTTTTTATCTGCAAATAAGAATGACTTTTTAAAACAACCTATCTTCTAGGACTGTTGTAAGGATTAAATAAGATAACCCAAGTTATCTAGGCACTGTGTGCAGATTCTGGCTCTCAAGTCATTAGCTTGTTTCACTTTAAATGTAGGCAGAGACAGTTTCCCTCTGATAAGGACAAGAACCAAGACTGAGTTTCTGTAAAATACATTGCTTAAAGAAAGATGTCATGGCAATAGATTTAATACATTTGATTTTAAAGTAGAAAATTGTAGAGGAAAAACATTTATCTTCTAGTGTTTAGTCCCAAAGCTCACATCTTTGAATACTCTCCAACTCTTAGTACAGGAGTTATTGCCAGAGACTGGATTCAGTGATATCATCTCTCATTACCATGGTAACATCAAGGCCAATAACTTGAACTTGGGTCATAGCAGCTAAAGAGAAGAGAAATCAATTTGGGAATAATTAGACTAAAACCACAGCTACTTTAGACTTGACCAAGATTCTTGAGAATAATTTGGAATCAAATTAAATCAAGATATATCTCCATAAAGAAGAGAGAGTTAAAAATTGAAAACAAGAAAATAATTAAATTATCCTATCTCTTTGGTTCATTTCATATTCTTGTGAGTCATAGGAAAATAGTACCCCAGAGCCCAAAGACATAGGCTAAAATCCTTTCATTAAATGGACTTGTGATGAGTCTCACCTTTTTTTTTTTCAGTAAAACAAGGCAAAGTCACCCATTTTTTTATGTTGAAAACAAAATATCAATGCATTATATTTTACTTCTGTAATATTATAAATCTTAGAATTATAGAATGTTAAAATTAGAAATCTTCCAACTTAATGTTACAGATAAAGTAAAGGCTAGTATTCAGAAAGGTGATGTGACATGACCTAGGACACTGGTGAAAATATAACTCAAGTAATTTCAAGTCATTATTGTCTGCCTTTTCTATTACACTAAGCTAACTTTACTGAGAATCTGACATTTCATCATGTTCTGCTTCAATAGACTTTTTCTATGTGATGAGCATGTAGAATTTATTATTGAGTCACTTTCAGCTGCCCCACATCCAGGGAAAAACAAATAGTGATGTGTGGGAGTTGAGAGCATCTCGGAAGTTTTCCAAAATGCCTATGATCTGAGGAAGGCTGTAATCCTTGTTATATTTCATTTCAAAGTATATTTCCATTCCAATTCCACAATTATTCTCCTCACTGTCTAACTTTTGCTGATGGGGACCCTGTTTTCTTTCCAAATTTTCTCTTTTCTCCCATTGCATTTTCGAGCATCTTACTAAGCAGCAATCCTGATTAAGAGAGTCCTGCCTGTTCCAAAGCCGTTGAAGGGTTCATGCTTGATTCAGGCCTCTGTCCTCTTGAGCCACAAAGGATCCCTGGAGTTTGCATTCTGATTCTTCATTAGGTTGCTTACCTGGTTCTGCATACCTCAGATTGGTTGACAGATACAAAGGAGACCTTTCTGGAAATCTCTGTTTGCACAATATTCATGGAATGAATCAAAAACCAGCATAGGCCAGGAAGGAATCTCAGTCTAACTCCCAATGACCAGGCCTGCCCCAAATCCAGCCAGGGCTCTGGATGCTTTATTTTCATACTTTAGAACTGATGGCAGTATCTTCCCTTATCTCATTGCTTGCTCTCTTGCTGTTCATCATCCCTGCAATTCTAGTCCGTCTTATGATCATTGAAATAGTTTTCATCAAGCCTGGTATTTCACTGTCTCTCTCTCTTCCTATTTTCTCTATAACAATGTTTCCCAACTCAGTTTAATAAAATCCAAACTTTTCCACCTTGAGATACACTTCTCTCCAACCAAGCTAACTTATTTGTTCATCCCTCCTACATGGCTTGCTGCAGTACTCCCCTTTGCTCTTACCGTTCCTTCCAGCTACAAATACCTCCCTACCAGGTCCACTTCTTTGCCTCAGTCTCTCTCTTCAGTTGGGCCCACTTAGCTCCACCCGAGAAGGGAAGGTATTTAGAGTGAGGCAGACAATATTTAAACAGCTCTCTTCCACTCCTCCCTCCCCACATAAATCCCAGAAGTGCACTCTCTGAGCTGGGCTGGTGGGACAGTTTCGCCAGCCCTCATTCTTCCCTATTCCTCAACTTCAGCTGATACCTAAAGATCTGCTATCTGTAGACTGATCTCCCTGGCACCAAGTTCCTGCTCAGCCTGCACACTGTCACCTACCCCAGTGTACTTAGCTGTTTGATGCTCATTATAAAGGCTCCCATGCATTGTGCTTCTTAACTTAATATTTTATTTGTACTACTTAATTTATGTGTAGATGTGATTTGTGCATTTGTGCTTTTAGTACATGCTCCTTACCAAGTATGTTACCAACATTATCCTCTTTAAACCTCATGATAACACTGATCAGAATATATTTATATTTTAATTTTTCATATGAAGAACTCAATGCTCAGCAAAGTTGAGTAATTTGCCCTAGGTCACATAGCTTATGAGTTACAACAGCCTCTTTTCAAACATAGCCTAAAGTCCACCTCTCGGGTGAAGGCCTTCTCAGTTAGTACTTTACTCCGTGCCTCCTGCGCTCAGACTACACTGTACCTTTATGGCCTCAGTGTTTCATGTACTTTTACTATTTGTGTCTCAGTCCTTATGGATCCCATCCCCAAGGACAAGTACCTTTTGAAAACAAAATAATGCTGATTCCTACAAAAAACAGAGAATAGATTCATAGAAAAGGGTGTTGGTTAATTCTTTCTACCCTCCTGCACCCTTGGATGAACTAGGAAGCAGAATGATATGGTGTTCAGAAGGAAAGACTAACCCCCCGGGGTGGCCTCTCTGATCAGGGACTCAAGCTTTATCATCTGATGGGCACAGTAGTGCCCACGGCCTTGCTACTTCATATGGACAGAGGATACTCCATCAGAAAGAGCAAGACAGTTAGGAGAGGAGAGTGCTTCACAACCTCAAAGAGAGAAGCATTTGATCCTTAAAACAAATTTTTGTGAAGGGCAAACATGTCAGTCACCACTTAAAGAAGAGGAAATGGAATTTCATGGCATTTAAGTAATTTGTTTGTTTGAGTCATTCATTAAGAAAAAGGCAGAGGGACTTTCCTGATAGTCCAGTGGTGAAGACTTCACCTTCCAATGCTGGGGATGTGGGTTTGATCCCTGGCCAGGGAGTTAAGATCCCACATGCTTCATGGCCAAAAAGCAAAACATAAACAGCAGAAGCAATATTATAACGAATTCAATAAAAACTTTTAAAATGGTCCACATTAAAAAAAAAAAAAAATTAAAAAAGATCCTTTAAAAAAAAAAAAAAGAGGCAGAATTAAGTTATCAAACCCAAATCCCCTGACTCACACTCAGTGTTTTCTGTTACACCACATGGCTGCCTCATTGCACAAGGGAATTCAGTGATGCACAAGCCAGATATAAGAGGAAATCAGCAAAAGAAATTTCCATTTCTAAAGATGAATAGATGCCAACAGCTTCCAAATTCCTAGCTGAAAACACTTTGGAAAAACTGTGATTGGACCACATTCTAACACAGTCTTCCTGGAAAACTCACATTACTCTTCAGCTTTCTAAACCCTTTTGTTCCATCAAATGCGCATCTCCCTTTTCCTTGCTTCCCCCAGTTCCCAGGAATTACACAGACAGTGGCAAAATGACTGAGGCACCAGGGGTCTATAATCACCCAAATACACAAATACAAGGCCCAATTTTAGATTTTCCCAGGATAGTAGGCATTCTGGGGGTCTGAAGTGTTTCCGTTTTGGTGGCCAGGTCTATGACTTTTTGCTAATTATCAGGGTCCTCTTAAAGGTCATCCAGAGCAGTCAGTCCCATTATCTGGAATGTAACAAGGGCAGGGTAGTAAAAATAACTCAAGCTCAAGTAGTGGATTGTATTTGGAAACTGCATGTTTACTAACAGATGGAAATTCTCTATGTCCTGCTATCGGAGCTCTGACAAAGATGTGTCATTTGCTGACCTTTTCAAGGACAAAGAAAACCTCTTTCTAATTGCAGAAAGAGTAAATGAGTCTCTGCTGCCCTACAAAGGGGCGGGCAGGCTATCACACTAAAAGGACCTTCCTTATCTTCACGTTAGTCACTGGCATTCTACCGCTGGTCCTTGCACCCTTTGAAAACATTCCTCTGTGGACCCAAGGACAACAATGACCTTCGTGCATTTTAAGGGGGCTGCTACAACATAAGAAGCCAGAATGTTAGTGGTCGGAAAGTCTCTACGAGAAGCAAAGAACCTATATATACCAAGATACCTCCAGATAAAAGAGACTCTCCAGGGAGGGAACATACAGTGAACGGGAGGGAAGTATCCACAACAGTCACCACCAGCACAGCAAAATAAGTACCCCTGAGGAGAGCCAACTCAGGCCATGATAAGAATCCATTTAACACATTTTGTTAAACCTCCTATATGGCAGAAACAGCAGTTGTTGTCGTTCAGTTGCTACATCATGTCTGACTCTTTGCATCCCCACAGATTACAGCACGCCAGGCTCATCTGTCTTTCACTATCTCCTGGAGTTGGTTCAAATTCATGTCCCAAGAATCGGTGATGCTATCTAACCATCTCATCCTCTGCCACCCCCTTCTCTTTTTGCCTTCGATATTTAACAGCATCAGGGTCTTTTCAAATGAGACAGCTCTTTCCATCAGGTGGCTAAAGAATTGGAGTTTCGGCATCAGACCTTCCAATGAATATTCAGGGTTGATTTCCTTTAGGACTGACTCATTTGATCTCCTTGTAGTCCAAGGGAAGCTGTAGTAGAGAGTGTGAAAGCAAAAACAATTGGTCACAGTCTGTATCTTCATAGGTGGCATGGTCTAAGGGAAAAATTAGATATATACTTCCAAAAATTATTTTAATGTTATTTATAAAATGCTCTGGGAGTACAAAGCCAAGAGCAATCAATTTCTATATGGGGTCGGATGGAGAAGTTAGAAAGTCTACACCAATAACATGGCATTGAGGAATGAATATAAAATCATTTCAGGCACAGAAGAACAAGGGGAAAGGCAGATCAAACAAAGGAAAAGTATGAACAAAGACAAAAAGATGCAAAAGTACATACTTGGAAGATAATGAGCACTCTACAATAGCTTCCGCCAACAAAGACTCCTAAGCAGGAGAAGGCATGAGGTCAGCTCTAGGTCTTAGAAAGGGGATTCTGATGGTAGTGTGGGAAGGAAGTGGGTTAGAAGAAGTTAACATCTGAGCCAGGAATGTCTATTCAGAAAATTACTCCAATAGACTGGATGAGAGGAGATGAAGACTGAACCAGAACAAAGGCCATGGGGATAAGAGGAGAGAACTGTCTGCTGTAAACACTGGATTCTTTGGATAGATTTTTTTTTTAAATCACATCTTTAAGATGAACTAAATGTATATACGGTTTCAAAGTTTACAAAGCACTTCACCTTCATGATTGTGAAGCCAAACAAGACCCTGAAGGGCCCTTCCAGATACAAAAGCTCCTCTGCGTCTCCTGTTTCTTTTTTTTTGTAGAAAGAGCCTTTAGTCTGCTAAGCCTTCTCTGAGTTCCAAAGAGCAGACTCAAGTAGTCACTAATTAGGGAAGTGAGGGACTGCAGAAACAAAGGAAAATATCAAGAAATATTGAGTAGTTCAGCAACCTACTTCCTCCTCAAAGGATATACATAACAATTGGCACATCTTTGACTTGTTCTGCAGGAAATCCTCTACCCAGGTGGAGGGTAATGACTATGTGCTGAGTACAAGGGCTAGACCCCAGGCCGGTTGGAATCAGGAGACTGAAGATTAAGAGTTCTAAAACATCACCTTGATACCTCACCACCAACCAATCAGAAGAAAGTCATACACCCTGCAGCTCTCACCCCAAATGTTGCCTTTAAAAACCATTCCCTGAAAGCTATTGACGAGAACAGGTCTTTTGAACATAAACCACCCATTCTCCTTTCCAGATCTGAAATAAATGCTGTACTTTCCTTAAATGTCAGTAAGCCAGCTTTACTGCACATTGGGTGAGTGGACCCAAGTTTGGTTTGGAAAAAATTTGATGTCAGTCATTCTTAAACTTTTTGAGATAGGCAGAGAAATTATCTAATGATGCCAATTTAGAGAAAATGCTCAGAAGAAACTGAAAAAATAAAATAAAGGGAAGAGGTAGTCTAAAGCATGGGATAGCCAACCTAAGAGATAAGGATAAAGCAAGGATGCCTCAGCAAGGGGATGTGGAAGCATGAGGATAGTAAAGAGATAATCAGAAAAGGAGATAGGATAAACTTCTTCTAACCATTGCATCAATAGATTAAGATGCTGCTATGTTTCCACCTATTAAAAAATCAAAGAAAAAGAAGGAAAACCTCTTTTGACTCCACTGTCCCTATGTGCTACTATTTCATTATCTATACTTGCTATCTGTACGTCCTCTTCCCATTTTCTCCTTAACCTGTTCTGAAAAGGCTTTCTCCATCAGCACTCCATAGCAATTCTTGTCAAGGTCATGAAAACACATGTTTCTAAACCTAATGGTCAATTCTCAGTCTCCATTTCACCTAAGCTATTTGAAGTTTTTATAACAATTGATCATTTTCCCCTACTTTGCTCCACTTTCTTCACTTGGCTTCTAGGATCCCCCATTCTTTTTTTTCCTCCTACCTCACTTGCTACCCTTTCTTTTTTCTTTTTAAAATTGGAGTATAATTGCTTTACAATGCTGTGTTAGTTTCTGTTGTAAAGCAAAGTGAATCAGATATATGTATACACATATCACCTCCCCCTTGGACTGCCCTCCCACTTTGCCCCCATCTCACCCATCTAGGTCATCACAGAATACTGAGCTGAGCTTCCTGTGCCACAAAACAGCTTCCCAGTGGTGAGCTATTTCACCCATGGTAGTGTTTTTAATGTCAAACTTAATCTCGAATTTCTGCTGATTCTTCCTCAAAATGCACCCGGACTCCAACCATTCCTCACCAGCCCTGCTAGTCTAAGCCTCCATCACTTTTTCCCAAGATCAATGAATATTATAGGTTGAATTTTGTCCACACTCTGAAAAAAAAATTAAAGTCATAACCCCTGTACCTCAGAACATGACCTTATTTGGAAATATGCTCCCTGCAACTGTAATCAAATTAAGCTCATTTGAATGGGACCTTAATTCAATATGACTGATATTCTCATTAAGAAGGGCAAATTTGGACGCAGAGACTGACGCGCACAGAAGGAAGATGATGTAGAGACACACGTAGAGAGAATGGTCATGTGAAGACAATCGGAGACTGGCGTTATGCTGCCATAAGCCAAGAAGCACACAGAGCTACTATAAGCTGTAAGATGCAAAAGAAGGCTCCTGGATCCTATTCTTGAGGTTACAGAAAGAACATGGCCCAACGTCTTGCTTTCAGACCACCAGTCTCTGGAACTGTGAGAGAATACATTTCTGCTTAAAGCCATTCCCTTCGTGGTACTTTGTTACACTAACTCTAGGAAATCAGTGCACTGCAACAGGAGCCTCCTAACCCATCTCCCTGATTGTTACTCTTCCCTTAAGTGTATTGCCAGTAGAGCAGCCAGGATAATCCGTTAAATGTAAATCATACTCTGTCACTTCTCTATGCAAAACCCTCCCATGGTGCTCCATCTTTTTTTTTTTTAATTCTATTCTTTTGGGTAGACCAATTTTGGCTATTTTTGTACCAATATTATGCTATTTAAATTAATATAGATTTATAATATCTTGATTTTGCTAGATCAAGGAGCTCTTTATAATTCTTTTTCTTACATGGTCTTGTCTATCTTGGTACTACATCTTACTTAGAAGACTATTAACGTCTCATAATGTAGTGATCTCTGTGTCTCTTTACGTCTTCTGTTACCTCTGACGTCATCTGCCTTCTCCCTTATATACTCTGATCCAGACACCCTGCTGTTCTTCAAGTGCGTCAGGCATTTTTGTACTTTCCAACCAGGCTGCAGGTGTTCCCTGTGCCTGAAAGACTATGTCTTTACACAGTCACGTCCTTTAAGCCATATTCTAAATCTCTCCTTAAAGTGTGCTCACCATTCAACCTAATGCTGCAATCTGCCCGGCCCTGGTAATCCTAACTCCCTTAATCTTAACCTAAATTTACCTCTCCTTTTACTCCATAGCACTTGCTCTCTCCTAGCATACTTTACAATTTTCTTTTTTAAATTTATTTTTAATTTTTAGTTAATCAATTAATATTTTTAATTAGAAGATAACTAGTTTACAATATAGTGATGGGTTTTGCCATATTGGAGAAGATAAACAACATAGACAAACCATTAACCACACTCATCAAGATATAAGGAAGATTCAAATAATTAAAATTAGAAATTAAAATGGAGAAATTACAGCAGACAACACAGAAATACAATCATAAGAGACTATTATGAGTGACTATATGCCAATAAAATGAACAACTTGGAAGAAATGACAAATTCTTTGAAAAGTATAATCTTCCAAAACTGAACCAGGAAGAAATATAAATTTGAACAGACCCATCACAAGCACAGAAATAAAAAATGTATTCAGAAATCTTCCAACAAACAAAAGCCAAGGACCAGATGGCTTCACAGGTGAATTCTAGCAAAACTTTAGAGAAGAGCTAACACCTATCCTATTCAAACTCTTCCAGAAAATTGCAGAGGAAGGTAAACTTTCAAACTCATTCTATGAGGCCACCATCACCCTAATACCAAAACCAAACAAAGATGCCACAAAAAAAGAAAACTACAGGCCAATATCACTGATGAACATAGATGCAAAAATCCTTAACAAAATTTTAGCAAACAGAATCCAACAACATGTTAAAAAGATCATACATCATAACCAAGTGGGCTTCATCCCAGGGATGCAAAGATTCTTCAATATTCGCAAATCAATCAATGTAATACAGCACATTAACAAACTAAAAGATAAAAACCATATGATTATCTCAAAAGATGCAGAGAAAGCCTTTGACAAAATTCAACATCCATTTATGATATAAACCCTCCAAAAAGCAGACATAGAAGGAACATACCTCAACATAATAAAAGCCATATATGATAAACCCACAGCAAACCTTTTCTTCAATGGTGAAAAATTGAAAGCATTTCCCCTAAAGTCAGGAATAAGACAAGGATGCCCACTCTCACCACTACTATTCAACATAGTTTTGGCCAGAGCAATCAGAGCAGCAAAAGAAATAAAAGGAATCAAGATTGGAAAAGAAGAAGTAAAACTCTCACTGTTTGCAGATGACATGAAATCCCTTGCATTCAATGAGAAAACAGAAAGGAAAATTAAGGAAACAATTACATTCACCATTGCAACAAAAAGAATAAAATACTTAGGAATAAATCTACCTAAAGAAACAAAAGACCTATATATAGAAAACTATAACATACTGATGAAGGAAATCAAAGATGACACAAATAGATGGAGAAATATACCATGTTCATGGATCGGAAGAATAAACATAGAGAAAATGAGTATACTACCCAAAGCAATCTATTGACTCAATGCAATCCCTATCAAGCTACCAACTGTATTTTTCAGAGAATTAGAATAAAAAATTTCACAATTTGTATGGAATCACAAAAAACTTCAAATAGCCAGAGCAATCTTGAGAAAGAAGAATAAAACTGGCTGAATCAACCTGCCTGACTTCAGGCTATACTGCAAAGCTACAGTCATCAAGACAGTATGGTACTGACACAAGGACAGACATATAGATCAATGGAACAAAATAGAAAGCCCAGAGATAAATTCACACACCTATGAACACCTTATCTTTGACAAAGGAGGCAAGAATATACAATGGAGAAAAGACAATCTCTTAAACAAGTGGTGCTGGGAAAACTGGTCAACCACTTGTAAAAGAGTGAAACTAGAACATTTCTAATAACATACACACAAATAAACTTAAAATGGATCAAAGATCTAAATGTAAGACTAGAAACTATAAGACTCCTAGAGGAAAACATAGGCAAAACACTCTCTGACATAAATCATAGCAGGTTCCTCTATGACCCACCTCCCAGAGTAATGGAAATAAAAACAAAAATAAACAAATGGAACTAATTACACTTAAAAGCTTTTGCACAGCGAAGGAAACTATAAGCAAGGTGAAAAGACAGCCATCAGAATGGGAGAAAATAATAGCAAATGAAGCAACTGGCAAAGAATTAATCTCAAAAATATACAAGCAGCTCCTGCACTCAATTCCAGAAAAATAAGTGACCCAGTCAAAAAATAGGCCAAAGAACTAAACAGACATTTCTTCAAAGAAGACATACAAACAGCTAGCAAACACATGAAAAGATGCTCAACATCACTTATTATAAGAGAAATGCAAATCAAAACCACAATGAGATACCATCTCATGCCAGTCAGAATGGCTGCTATCCAAAAGTCTACAAACAATAAATGCTGGAGAGGGTGTGGAAAAAAAGGAACCCTCTTGCACTGTTGGTGGGAATGCAAACTAGTACAGCCACTATGGAGAACAGTGTGGAGATTCCTTAAAAAACTGGAAATAGAACTGCCATATGACCCAGCAATCCCACTGCTGGGCATACACACTGAGGAAACCAGAACTGAGACACGTGTACCCCAATGTTCATCACAGCACTGTTTACAATAGCCAGGACATGGAAGCAACCTAGTTGCCCATCAGCAGACGAATGGATAAGAAAGCTGTGGTACATATACACAATGGAATATTACTCAGCTATTAAAAAGAATGCATTTGAATCAGTTCTAATGAGGTGGATGAAACTGGAGCCTATTATACAGAGCGAAGGAAGTCTGAAAGAAAAACACCAATACAATATATTGACACATATATATGAAATTTAGAAAGATGGTAATGATGACCCAATATGTGAGACAACAAAAGAGACACAGAGATATAGAACAGACTTTTGGACTCTATGGGAGAAGGTGAGGGTGGGATGATTTGAGAGAATAGCATTGAAACATATATATTAACATGTGAAATAGACAGCTAGTCCAGGTTCGATGCATTAGGCAGGGTGCTCAGGGCTGGTACACTGGGATGACCCTAAAGGATGGGATGGGGAGGGAGGTGGGAGCGAGGGTCAGGATGGGGAAGACATTTACACTCACGGCTGATTCATGTGAATGTATGGCAAAAACACCACAATATTGTAAAGTAATTAACCCCCAATTAAAATAAACAAATAAATAAAATCAAAAACAAGACAAGGGTGTCCACTCTCACCACTATTACTCAACATAGTTTTACAAGTCCTAGCCACAGAAATCAGAGAAGAAAAAGAAACAAAGAATACAGATTGGAAAAGAAGTAAAGCTCTCACTGTTGACAGATGACATGATCCTCTACACAGAAATCCCTAAAGATGCCACCAGAAAACTGCTAGAACTAATTGATTAACATAGTAAAGTCACAGGATATAAAGTTAATACACAGAAATCCCTTACATTCCTATACACTAACAATGAAAGTTCAGAAAGAGAAATTAAGGAAACAATCTCATTCACCAGTGTAACAAAAAGAATAAAGTACTTAGGAATAAATTTACCTAAAGAGACAAAAGACCTGTACACAGAAAACCATAAAACAATGATGAAAGAAATTAAGGATGAGACACATAGATGGAGAAATATACCATGTTTTTGTATTAAAAGAATCAGTATAGTGAAAATCAGTATACTACCCAAAGCAATATATAGATTCAATGCAATCTCTATCAAACTACCAATGACATTTTTAACAGAAGTAGAACAAATAATTTCATAATTTGTATGGAAACACAAAAGACCCTGAATAGCCAAAGCAATCTTGAGAAAACAGGATGGAATTGAAGGAATCAACCTTCCCAACTTCAGACTATACTACAAAGCCCCAGTCATCAAAACAGTATGATACTGGCACAAAGGCAGAAATATAGATCAATGAAACAAAATAGAAAATCTGGAGATAAATCTGTGCACCTATGGAGACCTTATCTTTTTCAAACAAGGCAAAAATACACAATGGAGAAGACACTCTCTTCAACAACTGGTGCTGGAAAAACTGGTCAACTACATGTAAAGAGAGAAACTAAAACACCTTATAACACTACACACAAAATTAAACTCGAAATGGATTAAAGACCTAAATGGAAGGCCAGAAACTACAAAACTCTTAGAGGAAAATTGCATTTATTTTTACTATCTGGAATTTTTACCACTGGAATGTAAGTTTCAGGAAGCAGAGATTTTTGTTTCTTTTGTTCACTGTTTTGTCCCAAGCATCTAGAACAGTACATAGCACATAATGGAGCTCAATAAATATTGCTTGAAATCAAGTGAAATTTTTGCCTCATTATTTTTCCTAGAGAGGGCCCTAAGTTAAACATTGACAAAAACAGTGGTGTGAGTGTGTGTGTGTGTGTGTGTGTGTGTGTGTGTGTGTGTGGTGTGTGTTGAGGAAGAGATGCAATTTAGAATTGGGTTTAAATCCCAATCTTGCCAATTTCTAGCTAGATAATTTAAAGTGAGTCATATTGAATGCCTCGATTCCATAATTGTAGAAGGCATAGAATAATCCCTATGTCACATGCATTGTTATTGTTTAGTCACTAAGTCATGTCTAACTCTTTTGCGACACCACGAACTGTAGCCCACCAGGCTCCTCTGTCCATGGGACTTCACAGGCAAGAATACTGGGGTAGGTTTCCATTTCCTTCTCAATGTCACACAGCTACAAAGAGTCAATTAAATAATATATATGAAAGTACATAAAAAATGCTTTAAAATATTGTATTTAGTAGCATTTTGTGTGTTGATTTTTCTTTTTTCTCTATAATTCTATTTGTAGTCAACATGCTCTGATTAACTTGGGAGTTTAATTAGCCACGAAGAAGTGATGCGCAAGAAATGGAATCTATATTGGCATCAAGCCTGTTCTGGCTTATAGACTTGAACTTGTGGACAGAGTATTTAAATTCCCTTGCCGTAAAGGAAGGCAGGGAGGAGCCTGTAGAAGAAAGCTAAGAAACCAGGCAATGTAACATTGCTTCCTGCTACTTTACCCTGACGTGCATAGCATAATTATCTTTATCCTTCTATTTTTTATAGCACTTTTGACTAACTGGGAATGAACCTAAGCAAACAATTTCTATTTGTGTTTTTATTTAGCTTCAAATTCAAACATTCAGTCTAAAGAAACCTTGGCTGAAGTGAAAGAGTCATTTAAAATCATGTGTTCTGAACATGATTTTGCTCAACTATATTCTTGCCAGGCAAGGAAGAAAGTCAAACTGATAAGGAGGGGCAGTGCCAAAGAGTTCCAAACTCAGAATTAAAATTCCGGTACTAGTTCTGTTTCCAATAAGTTGTCTTCAAATGATTTGCCCTCTGAGATTAGGTATGTCGAATCTTATTTTTATGGAGGGGAAAAATGTTATTTTCATTCTCTCTAAATCTTGAGATTGCCATGCTGGCAATTAAGTCCCTTTTTGGATTTAGAGTCTTGGAAAATTCTGCATGTATATATCTCAAGGATAAGGGTTAGATAAAAGGAACCACAGGAGTATGGTCTAGGCAGCCAGCTTTGAGAGGCCATCCACATTTAGTTGATGGATGTCTGAGCTGGATGCTCAGAAACATAGTTGCTCTAAAACATAGTTGCTCTAAAATATAGTTCATTCTTATGTAAAATAGAAAAATAATACACATCCCATGACAGAAGGATCAAACAATTTGGTGTGTGTGACATATCCTCTATAGGCCTTAACACATAGCGGGATTCCCTAGAATGGCAGCAATTATTGTAATTGAAATGACCCTGAGCTCATATTTGTTATCACCATTAACGAAGTTCAGTTCACTTCGGTTGAACAGTCTTGTCCAACTCTTGGCGACCCCATGGACTGCAGTACACCAGGCTTCCCTCTCCATCACAAACTCCCGGAGCTTGCTCAAACTCATGTCCATTGAGTCAGGGAAGCCATCCAACCATCTCATCTTCTGTTGTCCCCTTCTCCTTCTGCCTTCAATCTTTCCCAGCATCTGGGTCTTTTCCAACAAGTCAGTTCTTCGCATCAGGTGGCCAAAGTATTGTAACTTCAGCTGAAAAATCAGTACTTCCAATGAATATTCAGGACTGATTTCCGTTAAGATTGACTGGTTGGGTCTTGTAGTAAAAGGAACTCTCAAGCGTCTTCTCCAGCACCATAGTATCAGTGCATCACTTCTTCAGCACTCAGCTTTCTTCACCGTCCAGCTCTCACGTCCATACATGACCACTGGGAAAACCACAGCCTTGACTAGACGGACCTTTGTTGGCAAAGTAACATCTCTGCTTTTTAGTATGCTGTCTAGGTTGGTCATAACTTTACTTCCAAGGAGGAAGCATCTTTTAATTTCATGGCTGCAATCACCATCTGCAGTGATTTTGGAGCCCCCAAAAACAAAGTCTGCCACTGTTTCCACTCTTTCCCCATCTATTTGCCATGAAGTGATGGTACCGGATGCCATGATCTTAGTTTTCTGAATGTTGAGCTTTAAGCCAACTTTTTCACTCTCCTCTTTCACTTTCGAGAGGCTCTTAAGTTCCTCTTCACTTTCTCCCGTTAGGGTGGTGTCATCTGCATATCTGAGGTAACAGAATCATTAGAGGACAGTGTCTGATATTATGGTGGATATTTTCTTTTATTGTCTATCCAGCTCCCATCCTGACCAGTTAGTCAAGTAAAATAACACTGGTTTATTTGTGAAAAACCCATTTCATACTATTCAGAAATGAATGACACCACCCTCAAGTTAAGCAGAAATTATAAAAGGCAAAAGTGAGCAATCAATTACCAGAAAACACTCGAAGAAACCAAAACCATTTAAGAGACAGAAAGTTCCCCACTCGGAAGAACCAAATACTCGCAAAGGCAAAATAAAAGCGAACTGAAGCAGTCATTAGAATAAATACAAATATCTCCAGAGAAATATGAAAGGGTTTACGTTAATGCCAAGAGAAATCAGATATTAACAGTTAAAAATGAAAGAAAAATATCAATACAGAGTTAAAGAGTGAGAGGATTAGAACATTAAATGAGAAATACCTGTTAAAGGACCACACAAGGAATGAAACAGAGGACATAAAAGTGGGAAAGTTAGACAAACCAGGCAAATTAGAATCATCATCAGAATTTTTCTTTGGAGCTTATAAGAGAGAATTTCTGATGAGTTTGGGTTTGGGGGAGGATGAAATTCATAGCTTCCCACTGTCGTTTGATCCATCACATGGAAGATGAAGCCAAGTGAATAAAAGCAGAAATATAAGCAATAAGAAAGGAAAACACTAGGGAGACAGTTCAAGGTGGCAATATAGGAAGGTCCTGAACTCCCTTCCTCCCACAAACACAACAAAGCTAAAACTACATGTGGAAAATTTTCCATGGAAATAAACCTGAAAAGTGGATGAACACAGCTTCCACAGCCACAGGCAAAAGGATGACATCCAGATGAGGAGGAGATGTGCTCCCCAAGGAAGAACTCTAGAGATAGTAATCCACCAACAGGAGGGATCACAAAGATATGGATCATTTCCCTGAGGAGTGAGGGATTCAAGCTCCACATAAGGCACCCCAACCCCCTAGATCCTGCATAGGCGAGATGAACCTCCAAAACACCTGACTTTGAAACCCAGTGAAGAATACACCCAGGAAAACTATAAAACTGCAGAGAGCAACAACAACAAAAACTACCCTTAAAAGGGCTTGTGCATAGAATCACTCAACCTAAAATCAGAACAGAAACACTGTTGAAAAGTGTACAGACCCTATGTGAAGGCAATCTACTTATTAATCTGGAAGCATCTACCACAGAGCCATGGATCCCTGGGGACTGAGTCACTGGTGGTAGTCTTTCAGGCAGTTTCAGGCTGAAACTTGCTAGGATTGGCCCTGGTGGGCACTATTTTGGCCTTCTCCACCTAGACTTTTAGCACCAGTGGGCATGCTGGGCTGACAGCCCTGTCCACCCAAGCACTTTGGCTGGGCTTAACAGGCAGTCAAATGAAAGCCTTACCCACCAGCACCAAGCAGCCTTGGCTTACCTACAATGAAGGGCACACGCGGTTCACACAGGGGGTGCTCTTTGAGTGCCTGGCGCTGGTAATCAGGTTGATTGCGCTTCTGAGCCCCACAGAACATCTCTTAAACAAGTCCTCTCTTTCAGGACTGGGAGGGAAAGCTGATATACGTTATACATAGAAACAAGTACAAAGAGCTAGGCAAAATAAGGATACAGAGGAATATATTCCAGTCAAAAGAACAAGATAAAACCTCAGAAAAAGAACTAAACGATAGGGAGATAAGCAATCTACCTAATAAATGATCCAAAGAAAGAGCCATAAATGCTCACCAAACTCAGGAGAAGAACCCAACAAAAATATCAACAAAGACATATGAAACATGAGAATATTAAATAAAATTTGTTATCAATAAACAGAAAAACACACCAGATGAATTTTTAAAAATTATAAAGATTTTCAAAACGGCCACAGCAGAGCATTCAACCAAGCGCAGAACCCTCTGAGTATTCTGCCCTCTTAGACTCGCACACCTATGAAGGTGGCCCTGCTTCCATGCATCGCTGCTCTGTTAAATCACTTAACAGGGAAACATTTGGTCAACAAGGATGTGACTGGAGGAGAGAAATGGAGACCATTAGGGGAAACTGGCCCACAGTTCTGGGTGACACTTTGCCAATGCTTACTTCTGCTTCTGTGTGTTTGTATCAGATAGGATCTCAGAAGAAACAAAAAAGTGGTATAAGAAGATGTGATGAAGGGATTTTATGCATGAGTGGGGCATAGTGAAGAGAGAGTGGGAAACCACTACCCTTCCTGGGCCTGAAAGAGCAGAGGGAGGGCCTGGTTAGTAGAACTCAGGGCTGCCTGTGGCTGTGAGTGAGGACCAAGAAAATGATCAACTGTATTAAGTAAAGGAAATCAAGCCCCTGTCAATCAAAGGCCCTGGGAAGCGGAGTCAGGAGAAAAATATCCAAACTACTCTCTCCTCCTGCTCTCAGATCTCCTGCCAGGGCTTCCCACTGATGGACTTAGAAGCTAGAGGGCAAGGGACTTAGAGAATGCTACTCATCACAGTCTGCCTTCAGGGCACAGAATACAGTAGAAAAGGGCTCTGGAAAGATGAATGGATCCAGTGAGACAGGAAGGGCAAAGGTAGCCCTCTGAAGCTTCTGAAAAGAGCTAGAAAAGAATACCAAAGTAACATCTAAGGCCTTCATAGGCATAAATATGTAACACATTCCCGTTCCTAGCTTAAATTATACCCACTATCCAACTTAGTTCACCATGAAGGTTACACACTGAGCACCAAATTGCCGAGAAATCAAATAATATAATGCCAGCCTTGTAAAAATGCCTCAGACTTAGACAATACAAGCTCCCTTCCTGAAATTAGGATGTCAGAGTCTAGAATATAAAAAGCATGGTGAGAGGGAGTAGTAGCATGGGGACTTTCATCTGAGAAAAGGTGAATTTAAGGGATCTCTCAGTGAGCATGGTCTCTTTAAGAAATATTTAGGATGCAAGGATGGCAGAGATTCCCAGTAGGTGACTTCAGAGAAGAGCAGCCAATTAAGCAATTCCAGGGGTTTGGCATCATGCTGCATCCTATAAACACTGTCAATGTTCCCCTATGTGGTAACAATCTGTGCTCCAAAAATCTAAAGCAATTACTTTTGTCCTCTTAGCATTTGAACACTTACTTCAATCAGATGAAAAGGTTAAAACAAGGGCTGAATATGCCCCTTTGTCACCACTAGGGCAGTGTTGTACTTGAAGGAAACATTCATGAAGTCAATTCATTCAAGCCTTTTTGGGGCCAGGTGACAGAGATGGTCAATTGGGATACTCAACAAACAGTAATTGTGCAAAGAACTGGGAACAGGAACATTTGCAATCAATATCCTTTGAAAAATAAAGCGCAGCTCATCGCGTTCCTATTATAATTTTACTTTGCCTTTACTTTAGCCAGGAAACAGTAATGACAGTGGAAAAACATTTATCTACTCATTCTTTCCCTCATAATATTTTGTTTTGTTGCTTTTATTTTGCTGCCATTTCATCTCTAGCAATATATGGGAACTTTTTATTATAAAAGCCAACGGAAAACATTTCACTGTAATGTCATCCTTTAGCTGTATGACCCCAGGCAAATCAATTCACAGAAAAATAGCCTTCCAAAGCTGAAATAAATTTTTAAATTTTTATTGAAGTATAGTTGCTTTATGATGTTGTTAGATTCTACTGTATAGCAAAGTAAATCATCCATACATATACCTATATCCTTTCTTTTATTTTTAATTTCCTGCTTATTTAGTTCAACACAGAGTATAGTTCCCTGAGCTATAGAGTAGGGTCTTATTAGTTATCTATTTTACGTATAGTATCAATCCCAATCTCCCTATTCATTCCACCTCCCCCTTTCTCTCCTTGTTGTCTATACATTTTTTTCTGAATCTCTGTCTCTATTTCTGTTTTGCAAATAAGACCATCTAGAAAAATGGTATAGATGAATTTATCTGAAATGAATTTTAGCATCATCTCCAAACACTCACTTTACCAATGGACATGGAAAGACAGAGAATATCAAGATCTTCAGGAAGAAGAAGATAGAACTTCATCTCCTCTAGAACAACCCCCTCTTTAGTGCTGGCTCAATTCAATTTATTTTGGTCCAACTCAATTTCATTTGTTTCAAAGAAATTAACATCTGAGGAGTGTAAATCACACACAGGGTGCTCTTTTAATTGAAATAGAGATTCAAATAAGCAAAGCAATGCCTATCATAGTGGAGTAGACAATATGTCGATTTTGACACTGGAATAATTTCTATTCCCAGCTCATCTGCTTATGAACTGGGGATTTTTGGAAAGTTACTGGGTCATTTTTAGTTCAGTTTTCACATTTGTAAATGAGATTCAAACCACCTACCTCATAAGAGTTGCAGAAGGTAACTGTAGCCAAGAAATTAAAAGATGCTTGCTCCTTGAAAGAAAAGCCATGACAAACCTAGACTGCATAGTAAAAAAGCAGAGACATTACTTTGCCAACAAAGATCTGTATAGTCAAAACTGATTTTTCCAGTAGTCATATATGGATGTGAGAGTTGAACCATAAAGAAGGCTGAGCACCGAAGAATTGATGCTTTTGAACTGTGGTGTTGGAGAAGACTCTTGAGAGTCCCTTGGACTGCAAGGAGATCAAACAAGTCTATCCTAAAGGAGATCAGTCCTGGGGGTTCATTGGAAGGACTGAGGCTGAAGCTGAGGCTCTAATACTTTGGCCACATGATGTGAAGAGCCGACTCATTAGAAAATACCCTGATGCTGGGAAAGTTTAAAGGCAGGAGAAGAGGGGAAGACAGAGGATGAGATGGATGGATGGCATCACTGACTCAATGGACATGAGTTTGAGCAGCTCCAGGAAATGATGAAGGACAGGGAAGCTTGGAGTACTGCAGTCCATGGGCTCACAAAGAGCTGGACATGACTGAGCGACTGAATGACAACAACCTCCTAGAGTTGTAAGAATTTAAAATCCCAGTGCTAAAATTATTGTTTTGTGTTTAGTTCCATTTTCCTCCCTACCAGTCCCCTGGTTGGTCCTTCTCTGTGTTCCCGTAACACTTTGTAATGACTCTATTATAACATCAATGAAACCATCTGCCAATAAAGCTGTAGTGCTTTAAGAGGAAGGCCATGTATCATTTATGACTGTTGATTGAAAGTGACAATATATAAGAAACTGCTTTATTATAAAACACCTGTGGTGGTTAATTTCATGTGACATGAAACCTTGGACTGGCAAATAGAAGCCTGAGGTGGGGCTGGGAGGTGGGATGGTCAGTGTACCTTAGTTTCCTCCACAACAGCAATTGAATATTTATAGTGTCTGAAACCAGGGAGATATTTGATAGCACAAATGTAGACCTGATCTCCATCTCCAACTCCTAAAGAAAACAAGAAGAGAGCAGGCAGTACCTGGTAAGAAAGATGGTTTTTCTACTCCCTCCATCTCTTCTTGAAATCTTGGGCCTTCACTGCCTGCAACAGTTCAGTTCAGTTCAGTTTAGTCACCCAGTAATGTCCGACTCTTTGTGACCTGATGAACTGCAGCATGCCAGGCCTCCCTATCCATCACCAACTCCCAGAGTCCACCCAAACCCATGTTCATTGAGTCGGTGATGTTATCCAGCCATCTCATCTTCTGTAGTCCCTTTCTCCTCCTCCCCTCAATCTTTCCCAGCATCAGGGTCTTTTCCAATGAGTAACTCTTCCCATCATGTGGCCAAATTATTGGAGTTTCAGCTTCAACATCAGTCCTTCCAATGAAGACCCAGGACTGATCTCCTTTAGGATAGACTGGTTGGATCTCCTTGCAGTCCAAGGGACTCTCAAGAGTCTTCTCCAACACCACAGTTCAAAATCATCAATTCTTTGGTGCTGAGCTTTCTTTATAGTCCAACTCTCACATCCATACATTACCACTGGAAAAACCATCTAGATGGACCTTTATTGGCAAAGTAATACCTCTGCTTTTTAATATGCCATCTAGGTTGGTCATAACTTTCCTTCCAAGGAGGAAGCATCTTTTAATTTCATGGCTGCAATCACCATCTTCAATGATTTTGGAGCCCAGAAAAATAAGTCAGCCACTGTTTCCCCATCTGTTTGCCATGAAGTGATGGGACCAGACACCATGATCTTAGTTTTCTGAATGTTGAGCTTTAAGGCAACTTTTTCACTCTCCTCTTTCACTTTCATCAAGCAACTCTTTAGTTGTTCTTTGTTTTCTGCCATAAGGGTGGTGTCATCTGCGTATCTGAGGTTACTGATATTTCTCCCAGCAATCTTAATTCCAGCTTGTGCTTCTTCCAGCCCAGTGTTTCTCATGATGTACTCTGCATATAAGCTAAATAAGCAGGGTGACAATATACAGCCTTGACATATTCCTTTCCCTATTTGGAACCAGTCTGTTGTTCCATGTCCAATTCTAGCTGTTCCTTCCTGACCTGCATACAGGTTTCTCAAGAGGCAGGTCAGGTGGTCTGATATTCCCACCTCTTTCAGAATTTTCCACAGTTTACTGTGATCCACACAGTCAAAGGCTTTGGCATAGTCAATAAAGCAGAAATAGATGGTTTTCTGGAACTCTCTTGCTTTTTTTGATGATCCAGTGGCAATTTGATCTCTATTTCCTCTGCCTTTTCTAAAACCAGCTTGGATCTCTGGAAGTTCATGGTTCACATATTGCTGAAGTCTGGCTTGGAGAATTGTGAGCATTACTTTACTAGCATGAGAGATGAGTGCAATTG
Source organism: Antilocapra americana (assembly GCA_007570785.1). Classification (NCBI taxonomy): domain Eukaryota; kingdom Metazoa; phylum Chordata; class Mammalia; order Artiodactyla; family Antilocapridae; genus Antilocapra; species Antilocapra americana. Next base: position 1,428,067 of record ML660219.1, on the reverse strand, counting down.
TGCAGTAATTTGAGCATTCTTTGGCATTGTCTTTCTTTAGGATTGGAATGTAAACTGACATTTTCCAGTCCTGTGGCCACTGCTAAGTTTCCCAAATTTGCTGGCATATTGAGTGCAGCACTTTCACAGCATCATCTTTCAGGATTTGAAAGAGCTCAACTGGAATTCCATCACCTCCACTAGCTTTGTTCATAGTGATGCTTTCTAAGGCCCACTTGACTTCACATTCCAAGATGTCTGGCTCTAGGTGAGTGTGAGTGATCACACCATTGTGATTATCTGGATCATGAAGATCTTTTTTGTACAGTTTTTCTGTGTATTTTTTGCCACCTTTCTTTATATCTTCTGCTTCTGTTAGGTCCATACCATTTCTGTCCTTTATTGAGCCCATCTTTGCATGAAATGTTCCCTTGGTATCTCTAATTTTCTTGAAGTGATCTCTAGTCTTTCCCAGTCTATTGTTTTCCTCTATTTCTTTGCATTGATCGCTGAGGAAGGCTTTCTTATTTCTCCTTGCTACTCTTTGGAACTCTGCATTCAGATGGGTATATCTTTCCTTTTCTCCTTTATTTTTCACTTCTCTTCTTTTCACAGGTATTTTTAAGGCCTCCTCAGACAGCCATTTTGCTTTTTTGCATTTCTTTTTCTTGGGGATGATCTTGATTCCTATCTCCCGTACAATGTCACAAATCTCCATCCATAGTTCATCGGGCACTGTATCAGATCTAGTCCCTTAAATCTATTTCTCACTTCCACTGTATAGTCATAAGGGATTTGATTTAGGTCATACCTGAATGGCCTAGTGGTTTTCCCCACTTTCTTCAATTTCAGTCTAAATTTGGCAATAAGGAGTTCATGATCTGAGCCACAGTCTGCTCCCGGTCTTCTTTTTGCTGACTGTATAGAGCTTCTCCATCTCTGGCTGCAAAGAATATAATCAATCTGATTTCAGTGTTGACCATCTGGTGATGTCCATGTGTAGAGTCTTGTCCTGTGTTGTTGGAAGAGGGTGTTTGCTATGACAAGTGAGTTCTCTTGGCAAAACTCTATTAGCCTTTGCCCTGCTTCATCCTGTACTCCAAAGCCAGATTTGCCTGTTACTCCAGGTGTTTCTTAACTTCCTACTTTTGCATTCCAGTTCCCTATAATGACAAGGATATCTTTTTTGGGTGTTAGTTCTAGAAGGTCTTGTAGGTCTTCCTAGAACTGTTCAACTTCAGTTTCTTCAGCATTACTGGTTGGGACATAGACTTGGATTACCATGATATTGAACAGTTTGCCGTGGAAATGAACAGAGATCATTCTGTCATTTTTGAGACTGCATCAAAGTACTGCATTTCAGACTCTTTTGTTGACTATGAGGGTTACTCCATTTCTTCAAAGGGATTCTTGCCCACAATAGTAGATATAATGGTCATCTGAGTTAAATTCACCCATTCCAGTCCATCTTAGTTCACTGATTCCTAGAATGTCGACGTTCACTCTTGCCATCTCCTGTTTGACCACTTCCAATTTGCCTTGATTCATGGACCTCACATTCCAGATTCCTATGCAATATTGCTCTTTACAGCATTGAACCTTGCTTCTATCACCAGTCCCATCCACAGCTGGATGTTGTTTTTGGTTTGGCTCCATCCCTTTATTCTTCCTGGAGTTATTTCTCCACTGATCTCCAATAGCATATTGAGTACCTACTGACCTGGGGAGTTCATCTTTCAGTGTCCTATCTTTTTGCCTTTTCATACTGTTCATGGGGTTCTCAAGGCAAGAATACTGAGGTGGTTTGCCATTCCCTTCTCCAGTGGACCACATTCTGTCAGACCTCTCCACCATGACTGGGCCATCTTGGGTGGCCCCACATGGCCTGGCTTAGTTTCACTGACTTAAACAAGGCTGTGGCCCATGTGATCAGATTGGCTAATTGTCTGTGACTGTGGGTTTAGTCTGTCTGCCCTCTGATGCCCTCTCTCAGCACCTACCATCTTATTGTCTTACTTGGGTTTTTCTTACCTTGGACATGGGGTATCTCATGTGGGGTATCTGCAACAGTTGACTTTTAAGCAAATGAAAGATGAAGCTTTTTACTAAAAACAAATAAATTTTTAAAAATACAATATATTGATGTAACTTAGTGTCAAAACAAGAGATCCTTGTAATAAAATCTATAAAATTCAGAGAAGAAGTAGAGAAATGAGAACTGGAATGTGTATTCACTCCAGTAACACATGTATTGGATACATTCTGTGTGCTCAGCAAGATGAGATCATGAATTCTGTGACTAACTGATGTTGAGAAAGATTGAAGACAGGAGGAGAAGTGGACGACAGAGGATGAGATGGTTGGATGGCATCACCGACTCAGTGGACATGAGTTTGGGTAAACTCCAAGAGCTGGTGATAGACAGGGAGGTCTGGGGTGCTGTAGTTCATGGGGTCACAAAGAGTCGGACACGACTGAACTGAACTGAACTGAATAATTAGAGACTAATATATGGGAAGGGTTTGAGGTGAACTTGTAAAGAGATATTGGGCTGATGAAAAGATAGTGACTTTCTGAAGAAGTAAAGATTTTAAACCAGCAAACTTATTATAGATTTAAACACTTCAGATACATAAATCATCACTTGGCTAGGTGATGATAGTACCCTGTTATTTCATTAAATGCTAATATAGGTGCTGGTGTGATCATGCTCTTACAGATACGGTTAATATTTAAGTCAGCAGCAGCTGACTTTAAGTAAAGAGACTTATCTTCCATCTGGAGGGGCTTCATCCAGTCAACTGAAAGGACTTAAGAGGAAAACTGGTCTCCCATAAGTAGAAGAAATTCTTCCTTTGGAAGCAGTGTTGGTGCTTCCCTTTAGTTTGCAATTGGAAACTATCATCTACCCTACAGATTTAGGGCTATCTAGCCCCCACTATCATATAAGCCAATTTCTTGAAATAAGTCTTTTGATATCAATAAGATATAAATATAAATACATATGGTATTCCAATACATATACATACAAACATGTGTACCTATTCACACACACACACATGCATGTATATCCTACTAGTTTTGTTTCTTTATTGGAATCCTGACTGATATGGATTTACCCTGACTGTTAATAACATCACACAAATATTTGTTTGTACCTAAGGTCCTTATCCTTACCCATGATCTAATCCTCAATTCAGTCTCTCTTCACTTCTCATTACTCCTCAGTAAATCTTATTAAGATACTCACTTTGTCTAATTACCCTTATTGTGCCACAGACTGTATGTGTGACTTTTAGCAAGTTATTCAGACTTTCAAATCCTCAGTTTCTTTATGTTGTTGTTTAGTCACTAAGTCGTATCCAACTCTTCTGCAGCACTGGACTGTAACCCACCAGGTTCCTCTGTCCATGGGATTTTCCAGGTAAGAGTACTGGAGTGGGTTGCCATTTCCTTCTCCAGGGGGTCAAACCTGAGTCTCCTGCGTTGGCAGGCGGATTCTTTACCACTGAGCCACCAGAGAAGCTGCATGCACACATGTAAACGTGCACAATGCACTCTGGGTGCCGCCTAAACTGAAAAACAATCAGTAAAGCCCTGAATTAGGCAGCTCCACACTCTATAGATAGTGACACAGCCCAGATGTGGAAGAGCCCGAATCAGAAAGGACGCCCAGAGAGGACGGCAACTAAACAGACTCCGTTCTGAGCCACGGAAGGCAGCTCAGCCAGCTTGGTTTCTAGAGTGTATGTTGCGATGATTCAGGCAAACCACACCAGAAAAGGGCAGCAAGACACACAGGTAGCATGGAAGTGGATCGTGGGTGAAGAATTGGAGTGACAAGATGGAAGAAGGAGGTTAAGAGTGGGAGGTTAAAGGAGGAAGGTAGGGAGAATTTGGTACAAATATGAGTCAGCATCTCCTGGCAGTCCTGATATTCCTGAATCGAGAATATCAGTCTCTCTGAGATCAAACTGTCCTTCTCTCTCTTTTTCTCCTAAGCATTCACTGTCATCCACTTACTGCCGTCACTTCATTTACTGCCCTGGTATTCTCATGTCTTTCCAGAGTGTCAGCTGTTACTTACATGCCCATTGCCCATGTTATCTGTCATTTTAATCCAGTCCTGCCTTCTAAGCATTAGCACCATCTAATTGATTACTGACCATTTTCATCTATAGGTCCTGTGGTCGTCTTAAACACACTGTTTCTAGTGCTGAATAAGTCCTACTTCTCCCTCCAACTTCATTTTCTTTCTGTTTGGGTAGCATCATCCACCTACTTACTCCAGTCTGGGTCACATCTGTCTCCTTCATTTCTTTCACCACTTTTGGTTCCCCCACATAGGCACTAGGTCATCTCCTCACCCAGGGTCTTTTCTTTTGTAACACTTAATGCATTGACCTATAGTTATTCATTCATTTGTTTTATTCCCTCACTAGTCCATGAGCTTTTCAAAGATAGAGAGTTAAGCATGTAGCAACCACTTAATGAGTATTTGCTAAAGTGAAAGTAAAGAAAGTAAAGTCGCTCAGTCATGTCCGACTCTTTGCGACCTTATGGACTACTAGCCTATCAGGTTCCTCCATCCTTGGGATTTTCCAGGCAAGAATACTGGAGTGGGTTGCCATTTCCTTATCCAGGAGATCTTCCCAACCCAGGGATTGAACCCAGGTCTCCCGCATTGTAGGCAGATGTTTTACCATCTGAGGCACCAGGGAAGTCCACCAGGTTTGTATTTGCTAAATACAACCCCAAATTTTACTGGGGGCTTTAAACAGTTCAGAGTTGAATTGGTTGACACTGAGCTGCCCCATGTAACCCCTGATATAGAACAATTGAGGTTGCAGGATGCCATTCCTGTCATAATTCCTTTTATCTGCTTGACAATAGACAGCAAATTTGGAAAACCTGCCTCTCTAGGCTCTGTGTTCACCAGAAAGCAAGCAGTGCCTACGTGCAGTTAGACCAGGGCCTTTAGTCAAGTGCTTGGCAGCGCCAGTTTGGCCCCATCCAAAATCCTAAGCAACATAAAACCTCAGGGAGGAACGTGAGACCTAAGGAGTGTCTTGCTGACTTAGAAAATGTTAGAGTTAAAAAAGGACATAAATACGTACTTTATTTCTGAAATGGAATTTTCCTTTATATATTTAGCTGAGTCATCATATAGACTGGCAACTGATTCATATCCCTGTTAAGATACAAATTTGTTATTTGATTCAAGATATATAATCTCATTTTCTTTTGCCTCAAAATCTCCATTTAGTAAAAGGAGTCATCTGTGCACATTATTTAATCTAGTATTTCCTATCACTTGGTTTAATCTCTTCTATAAGTGCAAGTGACACGTCAATGGACATGAGTTTGAGCAAACTCCAGGAGATGGTGAAGGACAGGGAAGCCTGGTGTGCTGCGGTCCGTGGGGTTGCGAAGAATCGCACATGACTCAACAGTAATGACAAATAGGTGTAAGACCAAGGTCAACATCAACTTTAAAACAGACTACAGATTTTTGATAAAATGCTAATTTGCAGCACAGTAAACATATCCTAGAAGATCTTTCTATTTTTTGAAGAGGAACTCTCTTTTGAAGGAAAGAAATATATATTAATAGGAAAGATTTGATGAGACCTAGGATAAACTTCTTAGCTCTAAAAACAAAGGTTTCTCAACATTTGGGAGGGGCTCATCCAAGTTGCCGTCAGGTTTTGAGGCCATCAGTATATTAAAAATTCAATATATCAAAATAGGATTATAAACACTGTGACACATTTATATTTAAAATTCCAATTTCATGAACACAAAAATATAAGATCTGTATGTAGAACTGTCTTTGTGAATTTGATGACTAGTCAAATGGCCCTTCTTATGCTCTTCCTTAGGTCACTCACTGTACGGGAGTTTCTGCTAAAGATTATTCCATCCTTTTAAAGAGCAGAAAAATTTGATCCTCTTTCTCTTGCTTATTAATTCCATATTAAAACCAACTAAAGTAAAAAAGGTGAGACTAAGTTTAATGTATTTGTTAATAATTACTGTTATCATTTTTCAGTAGATTTCAAACCAGCCACCTCCAGAGAGTTTTAAAATAAAATCTTTTATTTTTAATAAGGCCATATTCATCTCATACTTTACACTGAAGGACATAATCATGACTTCCTCTGTTGGCTATGTTGGAGTGAAATGCAGCAACCTACTGCTGCCAGTTCTCTAATTGAGAGCAATTAGACAAGCCAGACAGACGTTTTTAAAGCAGAAAGATTAATTTCTCTTAAAGCATTGCTAGACCACTAAGGCCAATATCCAAAACAAGAAGGAAAGTTCATTGAAGTTAGCCCAATTCTCTTCCCTTGGAATATTTGCCAGTATTTTTCAACTCAGGATGGAAAGCTGAGGAGCTAGGCAGAGGGCAACTGCTAAGAAGCAGAGAGACAGCAGAACTTGAAGGACTGTAGGAAGTTGATAAGATGAAAACAGAAGCTCTTGCCTGTCAAAAGAAGCAAGGACCTGGGGGCCCAAGATGTCTGAGAGAAGGGAGGTGCAGAAAAGTGAGCCCAACACTGACACCAGTTTTCTCCTCGAGAAACTGTGTGAGTCTTACACTACGTAAGGCAAGAGACCAAGAAATTAACACAAAGTGACTGAAAAGCACGGGAGGGTTTATGGGGTGGGGGAAGTTACAGAACTTTGGAGACAAAAATCAGAGCTCAAAAAACACTCCTGAATGGGAGTAAACAGCACAGGCTCTCATCTGGGATCCCTGGAGTGTTACATTCTAGGAGTGGGAGTCAGCTGAGGCTGACCACACATTAAAAAGATTGGCATTTCTACTTCCGCCTAGGGTGTAAAAACTGAACATAATATTGCTTCCACACTAACAACGAGGGAAAGCTGAAGAATCTACAAAATTGCTTTTCCAAGCACATAACAAAGCTGAGGTCTCAGAGCAAGCAAGTGACCCAAGTTGCAAGGAGAGATGGATCCCTCCAATGATAAGTGGGTTAAAGGTTCTGCGGCAGAGCATGAGCAGAATGTGTGGCTGAGCTGTCGAAGGCCAGTGTGGACCAGCATGTCCATTTGGAATAGCTGACAGCCTCAGAATCAGTAGGAGTCCATACTCAGTTAATGGTTCTTTTTCATGGACCTCCACTGGGCACTCATGGGAAGACTGGGGAAAGGAGTTGTCGGGGGGAGGCAGAACTCGGAACATCCCTAATCAGTGCAAAGTTGAGAAGTTAATTGGTTGTCTGTCACTTTGGAAACTTCTTACCCCTGAATACATCTCTTAAAAGAAGGAAAACACTTAAGCTCAGTTAAGAACTTAAGTTCTTACTGATTAAGGACTCTTCTGGTTACAGGTATATTAATACATACTACCAAACAATATTAGTAAAGTCCTTTTGGAAAACTGTATCTAATAGAACTGTATAAGTGCTTTCCACTGTGATCTGGCATTCTACTTCTAGATAAATACTCAGTAAAAATGAATACATAAAATATTCACCAAAAATATATATATAAAGAAATGCTCAAAACCGACTTACTTATAATGACCCAAAACTAGAACTAACCCAAATATTCATCAGCTGTAGGTCAGTATATTTCATGGTGCGTTCCTGCAACAGAATATCATATAGCAATAAGAATAGACAAATTACTACTATTATATGCAACAACAAGAATAAATCTCATAAATAATTTTGATTAAAGCAATCAGATATAAAATAGTACATGTTATGTGATTCCATTTACATGAAGTTCAAAAACAGGAAAAATTAATGAAAAGTGATAGAAGTCATTATCAACTTCAAGGAGGGGCATAGCCTCTGGGTTGTTAGAAATACTTTATTTAATGATCTGAGAGGTAGTTAGAGAGGCATTTACTTTGTATAAAATCACTGAGCTACACCTTTATAATTTGTACACTTTCCTGGTATATGCCTTACTTCAACAAAGAGTCTACATTAAAAATGTTTACACTTACACTGTTGGTGGGAATGCAAACTAGTACAGCCACTATGGAGAACAGTCTGGAGATTCCTTAAAAAACTGGAAATACAACTGCCATACGACCCAGCAATCCCACTGCTGGGCATACACACCAAGGAAATCAGAATTGAAAGAGACACGGGTACCCCAATGTTCATCGTGGCACTGTTTACAATAGCCAGGACATGGAAGCCACCTAGATGTCCATTGGCAGATGAATGGATAAGGAAGCTGTGGTACATACACACAATGGAATATTACTCAGCTATTAAAAAGACTGCATTTGAATCAGTTCTAATGAGGTGGATGAAACTGGGGCCTATTATACAGAGTGAAGTAAGTTAGAAAGAAAAATACCAATACAGTATACTAATCCATATATATGGAATTTAGAAAGATGATAACGATAACCCCATATATGAGACAGCAAAAGAGACACAGATATAAAGAACAGACTTTTGGACTCTGTGGGAGAAGGCAAGGCTGGGATGATTTGAGAGAATAGCGTTGAAACATGTATATTACCATATGTGAACTAGATCCAGTCCAGGTTCAATGCATGAGACAGGGTGCTCAGGGCTGGAGCACTGGGATGACCCTGAGGGATGGGATGGGGAGGGAGGTGGGAGTGGGGTTCAGGGTGGGGAACGTATGTACACCCATGGCTGATTCATGTGAATCTATGGCAACAACCACTACAATATTGAAAAGTAATTAGCTTCCAATTAAAATAAATTAAGTTAAAAAATGTTTACAAGCAGAACATAGTAATTTGTTTTAAAATACAGACAAAAACTATTTTTAAACTTTATTTAACAAACTTATACTTACATTGAGCAAGATCTATATTAACTGATTTTTGAATAGTAACACATTTAGTCATAGCAACCTTATAATTTATTGTCTTCATTTTACAGATGAGAAGATTGAGACTTAGAAATATCAGGAAACTTTCCCAAGTACTCAGCCAGCAAGCATCAGAACAGGAATTTTAACCCAGACAGTTTGTGGTCTTAATTAGTAGCTTTTGTTGCAGGAGAAATTTATCTTCTGCCTATTCTCTTCTTCCTGCTGTAAGTAAATGTACTCACTTGGACATTTTTTAAAAGTTATTTTGTATGTGTGCATTAATATTTAGATTATAATGTCATCAATATTACAAATAGCTGCCATTTCTTTTTTAATCCCCCTTTGTAATATTTTGGATGTTCTGAGATAACAAATGATGGATTGATAAACAGTGAACGAGTTACTTATATCAATTCAGACAATTCCATCCATCTTAAGGAAGAGAGACGGAGGCTGATTTTTCAGCTCTCCTCTAGTTCTATGACTTTATGAATCATGTCTCAGAGTAGGTCATTCCCAGTGTAAATGAGTTAGGTCTAATCTGAAAGCACTGACTCATTAATTTATTTGTTCACTCGACACGTAGCATTTGAGTACCTGCCCTGTTCCAGGCACCCTTTAAGATGGAGAGGATATTGTGATAAATGGGACAAAGAGCTTAATTTCAGTGGAGGATGTGCTGACAAAATAACACACACATAACATAATGCCAAATAATAACAGCTGTGGAGGAGAAGAATCAGAGGGAAGGCTCAGAAGGTGGCAAAAATGATGGCGCAGAGAGTGCTGTGCTGTTCTATATAGGACGTTCAGGGAAGGCCTCTCTGGGGAAACAATCTGAGTGGAGGACTAGAGAGAGTCAGAGATTAAAGCTTTAACCTCTAGGGGAGGAAATCTACAGAAGAGGGGACACAGATATACGTCTGCTGCTGCTGAGGCGCTTCAGTCGTGTGCGACTGTGCGACCCCAGAGACGGCAGCCCACCAGGCTCCTCCATCCCTGGGATTCTCCAGGTGAGAACACTGGAGTGGGTACGTGTAGGTATAGCTGATGCATTTTGCTGTGCAGCAGAAACTGACGCAACATTATAAAGCAACTATACCCCAATAAACATTAATTTCTTAAAAAGGACTAAAGAATATGTTTAAAGGCTTTGACATCTAAGATTAGATAGAGATGCATACACAACTCTGATTTGTACATGCACTCTAGATTTGTATCTCCATCTCAATTCCTACCATTTTTCAGTCTGGTCCTGCCAAAGAGAGCAGGAAGTGCAAACACTCTGAGGTAGGAAAATCCTCACCGTTTCTGGAAACTACAAACAGCCCAAGGTACCCGGGGTGGAGTGAGCTAGGAAGAGAGAGGCAGGAAGCTGGAGAAGTCGTTAGACGCCAAATTCTGTCTGGCTATGTAAACTCTGATAAATTTGGGATTTGTTCAAAATGTGATATGAGGGGGAAGGGACAAGGGAAGGGACAATTAACTGAGTTGGGGACCGACATGCACCCACTGCTGTACTTAGAGTGAGTGACCGACAAGGGCCTCCCGTGAAGCCCAGGGAGCCCCGCTCAATGTTACGTGGCAACCTGGATGGGCGCCGGTTTCAGGGATAATACCTGTGTATATATATGGCTGAGTCTCTTCTGCTTGTGCACCAGAAATTAATACAACATTAGTAATCAGCTGTATTCCAATATAAAATGAAAAGCCTTTGAAATGTAACATGAGGTCACATTGAGATTTTGGAGCAAAAGGAAAGGAAAGGTAAAAACTTTATTTCCATAATATAAGTCTGACAGCTGTGTAGAAAGTATACTACAGAAAAGAGGCAAGAGGTAATGACAGTGGCTATCGTGAGCCACATTGTTATCCGGCAACACACGTTTGGAAACGTATTAACACCTAAAGTTTAGTTCAGCTCCCCTTAACACTCTTATTGGTCTGGCCTCGCGCTGTGAACTGGGACTTAATTCTTTCCCTGAATGGACGAATGAACTTCCTCTTCCTGAAGCAAAGCAATGGGGACTCATTCCTCCAAAATGGCACCACAGGGAGCCTGACTGTATCAGTTTGCTAGAGCTGAAGGAGCAAAGCACCACAGATGGACGGCCTGAATGACAGAAATCCATTGTCTCATGCTCTGGGATGCCAGACGTCCATAATCAAGGTATCGGCAGAACTGTTTCCTTCTGGGCGCTCTGGCCTGTTCCCAGCCTCTCTCCTCAAGTGTGTAGAAGACTGTCTTCTCCCCGGGTCTCTTCCCCCTGTGGGGGCCACTTTTCCTTCACATAATATTCTTTTTATAAAGACACCAGTCATATTGTATCAGGGCTAACTCTACTGACTTCATCCAAGTTCTACTAATGGTATCTGTATCAACCCTATTTCCAAATGCAGTCACATCCTGAGATGTTAGGATTCAAAATACGAATTTGGAGGAGACACAACTAAATCATACACTTTTAATAGTCAAAGAACAGAAACTTCATGAAAGAAAGGCCTCAGATGTAACCCCGTCTGCTCCTGTGCCTTGCTCTGCGCGCATGGGGCCCTGAGTTACCGCTGTGGTGGTGAGATTCACCTTTAGCACAATCAGTCACTTCCTTGCCTTGAGCAGCTACTGTTGGACAAGCACTGTATTGTCTTATATGTGTGTTACTACCTTACATTGAGCCTATTCACCCTGTCTGTGGGATAGATTCTATTACCAGCATTTTACAGATGAGAAAACTAAAACACTAGAGAATATCAATACCTTGTCCAAAGTACTTTGGGCAAAATCAAATGCCAGCGTAAACTCTTGACCACAACAGTACTGTTTCCTTAAATTTATCATTAATTAGAAAAAATATTAAATGGCAATTACAACAGAAATTATGAACACTAGATAGAATCATAAGTATATTACAAATAATATTAAATAATAGAATTCAAAATCATATACATACTATAATGATATTTATGAAAAAATTATCTGTATAGCTAAGTAAACCTTGAAAGATATCAGACAGTAAGATAACTTTTGGAAGTGTGGGTAGATGGATAATAGTATGATTTTCTTCTTAATGTCATAAATGCTAATGTTAGCATTTTGAAGGTAAAAGTATAATTCAAATGTTAATATATTAATCCATTTTCCATATTAATTAACTAGAATTCAAATGCCAGCATGTATCTCCTCAATGAAATTATTTTAGGTCTTCAAGGATTTAAAACTATTTTAACCTCAGCATCCAAACAATTCATAATATTGTTTTTCCCTTCACCTTGACTTTAAGGTCTACACCAGAAAATGGAAAGGTCTTCAAGGGCTGTCTGCTCTATGAACTCTGTAAGTATTGGAGATCAATGCTTATGAATGAAATTGGCATAAATTCACACCTAATTAGATGTGGCAGAGAGGGCAGCCAGCCATCCGGCTTTGATTATGTGCGTGGACATTCGGCTGAGGTACAGCATCAACTTAGGAGGCTGCCCAGCCAAGTTTGTTCCATCGCTCTTCATCCACCTCCACGCCTTCCTCTGCTCTGTGCCTTACAGAGACAGAACCTGCAAAGGGAAGAGGCACTCTTTTCTGGAGAACTCCTTGAGGACTGTCTGGAGATCTGTTTGCCATTTGCTGAATATTCATGGCAATTCCCTGACTATTAATATTTATGACAATTCCCTGAATAGGTGTCTGGTGTGTGACTGTGAAAGAATGCGAGAAATTAATTATTTTCTTTGAGTTACCACTCATTAGATCAAATCTGCATGCTGCTGGAAGAGCTGGTGGAAGTCAACCTCTGGCAGAGAGCCGCATCTGGCACCCCAGTTCGGATTCATCTCCCTGAAGGGCACAAGCTAGTTAGGTTGATTATGACGTCTCTCAAATATGAGTGAAGGAGAGCTGCCTCAGCCTCACCTGAGCGTCGCTTTAGGAGCTGATTTCGCCTTGCATCAGGGGGCTAGGGAAACTGCCATGTTCGCATGATAAGGAAAACGAGAAAAGCCTCCAACAGGGCAAGGGAGAGTGGGTCCTGCAAGGACGTGCCGGAAGGACTGAGACATACCCAGGCAACCTCAGAACTGTCAAATGATGACAGAGGAACGTTTGACAATTCCAAGGCTCACTGGCTATGCCTCAGTTCTTCCAACATTTCCTCCCAACCAAAATGTCAGTTGTTTTCTTCTGCACCCATCCAAATCCCACCCTCTTCAAAGTCTAGGTCACATCCAACATTATCCTCAAGATCTCTCATTATTGCCCTGATCATAATGAATTCCTTATGCAGTTATAGCAGAGGGGACATCTGCTTGGAGAGACAAAGCTGGTCAGCGAGAATGGGATCAGAACAAGTTAGATGTTGACAACAACACTAAGAGCCTAGGACATATATTTTTGTGCTGTTCATTGCCAACAGGACTGCGTTGGCCAGAGAGGGCAGCCTACCCTCTGCGCCAGGCTGGAGATAACATAGTAAATTTCTTTTCTTTTCTCTAGGCTCCTAACAAACCAGTCCACTTCTCAAAATGAATTGTTGTTCACGTAAGTTGGAACTCTTGGACTGATGATGTTTTCAAAATATCACCTAGTACCTTATGCAAAATATTTGTCCATATTATTGATTAGGTTAACTTTCTCCCTGATATTCTTTCCTCTTGGCTGCTTGTAACTATCCTATGGGATTTGTTAAGGCCCATACTTCTAGACAGTTTATCAGGATACATTCTTTTAACCACAGCTCAGTTTATCCATTGAGTCTAATTTTACTCATCCCATTCTCAGACTTAGCTTATTTTTGAATTCTGAAGACAACATACTCTAGTTCTCTCTGTGAACTTCTACACTTCTGGTGACTGTATCACTCTACTTAGTGCTTGGTTTTATTCTATGCCATTTTGTTGGTTATTGGTTCTGAACAAGTAAACACTTACCTCTTTGATTTTATTGTAAATATACAGAGGCAAGGAGATCACTGGCCCATCTTTGCTCCCCTATAGGGACTAGTAGACCTGGGCACCAAAGAAGTATTTTTTTAATTTCTTTATTTTTAATTGAAGGATAATTGCTTTACAATATTGGCTTGACTTCTGCCATATACCTTTAATAAACATTCGGACTTAGGTTTTTCCTTTGAGATGGGACCTGCTGAGACCATTGGCAAACAGCTCTGGACAAGCAATGCCATTCCAAAAACAAATAAATGAATCAGATTATGTGAGCCTCTCCTCCCTGCACCCCTTTCTCTGTTTACTGCCCCTGCCTCACCAACCTTTATCCTCGTCTCATAATTTGGAGCATAGGGTTCGGTATGCAACCCTGGTTACACACCACGATTTTATTTCTTTGGTCTTATCCTAAATCTGGTATCTGTTTCTTTCTTGTAGATACTTGCTTTTTCTCTGTTGTTATTCTGCCAAGACCTGAGTCACACAAGCCATGATACCGCTTGTTAACTAAATAGTGAAAATTTAGCAGCTGTGCCTGAATCAGGTTCATCTCTTTACTGCCTGGTGTCATTCCTCGCACACGTTTCAGCTCTCCACAAACACAATTGAATAAGTGAGGAAACAAAGGAATGAGAGAATGATTACTCCTCTTGTCCTGAGCACTAGAGATACTGATTACAGTTTCCTTAAGATCAGGTGTTTGGGTCCTGAAATCAACACGGTCTCAGACAGACAGACACACACGCACACAGACAACACACCAGGCTGTCATTCTAAGTCATCATTACAATGCTCACTGGCCACCTCATCCTGATCTTTTTGCGTCTTCCACAGCTGCATCCCTGACCTGCTTTCTAAAAGCTTAGCTTACAGCTATATGTGATTAATGAGTCTGATCACTCCTTATTCCATTGTGTGTAAAATAGGATTGATAATAATTCTTATTTTAACTTTTAAGGCTGAATGAAAATACTCCAAAAATCAGTGAACTCAGTACCTGGCACATTTTAAGTGCTCGAAAGATATTGACAATGCTTTTATTTTTACTAATATAATATTACCTACTTTATAGATGGAGCTACAACCTTAAATCCAATAAAATTTTAAAGATCATTTATGATCCTTCCTAAAGTTCTATTCTACTACCGCTTCTCAGTTCTGCCACCATCTCTTAGACTTTAGCAGTTAGCACCATGAACTGTGGTGCTGGAGAAGGTTCCTGAGTCCCTTCAACTGCAAGGAGATCCAACCAGTCCATCCTAAAGGAAACCAGTCCTGAATGTTCATTGGAAGGACTGATGCTGAAGCTGAAGCTCCAATATTTTGGCCACCTGATATGAAGAACTAAATCCTTAGAAAAGACCCTGATGCTGGGAAAGATTCAAGGCAGGAGGAGAGGGGACAACAGAGGATGAGATGGTTGGATGGCATCACCGACTTGATGGACATGAGTCTGAGCAAGCTCCGGGAGTAGGTGATGGACAGGGAAGCCTGGTGTGCTGCAGTCTGTGGGGTCACAAAGAGTCACACTGAGCAACTGAACTGAATTGAACTTGATGCCTTCTACAATTTTAATTCTCTTATCTCACAATCCTGTCTTGTCTGGTTTTTCTAGCTGCAGGCCCTATTCCCTTTGGTATATGCTGATATTAGATCTAAAGGAATTTTCCTAAAATACCACTCTGATGATATAATTCTTATCCTTAGAAAACTTTCATGGCCCCTCGTTGATAACAGAAAAACTTCAAACTCCTTAAATTCCCAGTCTCTCCATTATAAGGCTCTGATGTTCCCCATCTACCATCAATGACTCCCCTAAATATTCCACAATTACAAGAAAATGGAGTTGCCTTTACCTCCTGCACAGATTCTGGCATCGTCTTTGCCCTGTCTGAGTGGGATCCAGTTGCTCACTGCTCAAAAGCCAGTAAAGAGGTCAGGTAGGTAGAAAGGAAAGTTTGCTTTATTTTATTTTTCATTTTATTTATTTACTTAAATTGGAGAATAATTGTTTTGCAATGTTCTGTTTATTTCTGCCTTACAATAATGTAAATCAGTCATAACTACATATAGTTGAGCATCCCTTCCAATCGCCCCCAACCCACCCCTCCAGCTGTCACAGAGTGCCAGGTTGGACTCCCTGTATTACACTGCAGCTTCCTGCCAGCTATTTATTTTACATATGGTAGTCTATATACCTCAATGTTACTTTTTCAGTTCGTTCCAACTTCTCCTTCCCCTACTATATGACAAGTCCATTCTCTATGTATGTGTCTCTATTCCCGCCCTGAAAGTATGTTCATCAGTACCAATTTTATAGATTCCATATATTTGTGTTAATATATGCTATTTGTTTTTCTCTTTCTGACTTTCTTCACTGTGTATAAAGCTCTAGCTTTATCCACCACAATTCAATTGATTCATATTTTTCCTTTTTATGGCTGAGTAATATTCCATTGTATATATGTACCATGACTTGTTATTCATTCACCTGTGGATCAACATCTAGGTTCCTTCCAGGTGCTGGCTACTGTCCATAGTGCTTCAGTGAACATTGGGGTACATGTGTCTTTTTCAATTATGGTTTCTTCAGGGTATATGCCCAGTAGTGCGACTGCTGGGTTGTACAGTAGTTTTATTCCTAGTTTTTAAAGGAATCTCCATACTGTTCTCCATAGTGGCTGTATCAATTTAAATTCCCACCAATAGTGCAAGAGAGTTCCCTCTCTCCACATCCTCTCCAGCATTTATCGTTTGTAGATTTTTTTGATGATGGCCATTTTCGCCAGTGTGAAGCGATGCCTCATTGTAGTTTTGATTTGCATTTTTCTAATAATGAATGATGTTGAGCATCTTTTCATGTGTTTGTTGGCCATCTGTATGTCTTCTTTCGACAAATGTCTGTTTAGGTTTTCTGCCCATTTTTTGACTAGGTTGTTTGTCTTTCTGATATTGAGTCACATAAGCTGCTTGTATTAATATATTTTGACGATTAATCTTTTGCCAGTTGCTTCCTTTGCAATTATTTTGTTCCACTCTGAGGGTTGTCTTTTTGTCTTGTTTATAGCATCACGGACTGTGCAAAAGCTTCTAAGTTTAATTATGCCCCTTTTGTTTATTTTTGTTTTTATTTTCATTGCTCTAGGAGGTGGGTCAAAGATGATCTTGCTGAATTCATGTCAAAGACTGTTCTGCCTATGCTTTCCTCTAGGAGTTTTATAGTTTCTGGCCTTGCATTTAAGTCTTTAACTCATTTTGAGTTTGTTTTTGTGTATGGTGTTAGGAAGTGTTCTGATTTCATTTTTTTACACATAGCTGTCCAGTTTTACCAGCATCAATTATTGAAGAGGCTGTCTTTTCTCCATTGTATATTTTTGCCTCCTTTGTCAAAGATAAGTTGCCCATAGGAGTGAGAGTTTAACTTTGGGGCTTCTATTCTGTTCCACTGGTCTGTATTTCTGTTTTTGGGCCAGTATAATACTGTTGTGATGACTGTACCTTTGTAGTATAATCTGAAGTCAAGGAGGTTGATTCTTCCAGCTTTGTTTTTCTTTCACAAGATTGCTTTTGTTATTGAGGGTCCTTTGTGGTGTCATACAAATTATATATTCTTTGTTCTAGGTTTGTGAAAAGTGTCATTGGTAATTTGATAGGAATTTGATTGAATTTGCAGACTGCTTTGAGTAGTATAGTCTTTTTCACAATATTGATTCTTCCAACTCAAGAACATCATATATCTTTCCATCTCTTTGTGTCATCTTTGATTTCGTTTATTCATTTCTTATAGTTTTCTATCTTTTTTGGTAGATTTTTTCCCGAAGTATTTTATTCGTTTTGTTATAGTGGTAAATGGGGTTGTTTCCTTCATTTCTCTTTCTGATTTTTCATTGTTAGTGTATAGGAATTCAAGGGATTTCTGTGCATTAATTTTATATCCCGAGACTTTACTATATTCATTGAATAGCTCTAGTAATTTTCTGGTGGTATGATGTATGCATAGCATCATGTCATCTGCAAACAGTGAGAGTTTTACTTCTTCTTTTCCAACTCAGATTCATTTCGTTTCTTTTTCTTCTTTGATTTCTGTGACTAGGACTTCCAAAACAATGTTAAGTAATAGTGGTGAGAATGGGCACCCTTGACTTGTTCCTGATTTTAGAGGAAAGGTTTTCAGTTTTTCACTGTTGATAATAATGTTTGCTGTGGGTTTGTCATACATTGCCTTTATTATCTTGAAGTAGGTTCCTTCTATGCCCATTTTCTAGAGAGTTTTTATCATAAATGGATGTTGAATTTTATCAAAAGCTTTCTCTGCATCTATTGAGATAATCATATGTTTTTTATTTTTCAATTTGTTAAAATGGTGTATCACATTGATTTGCTTATATTGAAGAATCCTAGCATCCCTGGGATAAACTCCACTTGATCATGGTGTTTGATCCTTTTAATGTGTTGTTGGATTCTGTTTGCTAGAATTTTTTTGAGGATTTTTGCACTTTATATATGTATATATACTTTATAATACTTTATATATATGCATATATATATGTATATATACTTTATGGTGTTTATCAGTGATGTTGGCCTTTGATTTTCTTCCTTTGTGATGTTTTTGCCTAGTTTTGATATCAAGGTGGTGGTGGCCTTGTAGGATGAGTTTGGGAGAATTCCTCCGTGCAGTCTTTTGGAAGAGTTTGAGCAGCATGCTTGTCACCTTTTCTCTAAAGTTTGATGGAATTTATCTATGAAGCCAATCTGGACCTGGACTTGTGCTTGTTGAAAGATTTTTGGTCACAGTTTCGATTTCAGTGCTGTGATTGGCCTGGCCATAGTTTCTCTTTCTCCGTGTTCAGTCTTAGGAGGTTATACTTTTTGAAGAATTTGTCCATTTCTACCAGATTGTCCTTTTTATCGGCACCCAATAGCTTCTGGTAGTCTCTTAGGATCGTATTTCTGCATTGTCTATTGTAACTTCTCCTTTTTCATTTCTCATTTTATTGATTTGAGCACTGTTTTTTCCCTGATGAGTCTGGTTTATGGTTTAGTTTGTCAATTTTGTTAAGAACCGGCTTTTAATTTTATTGATCTTTGCTATTGTTTTCTTCATTTCTTTTTCACTTATTTCTGCTCTGAAATTCACCATGTATCTCCTTCTGCTAACCTTGAGGGTCATTTGCTCTTTTTCTAGCTGCTTTAGGCACGGGGGTTACGTTGTTTATTTGAGGCTTCTTTCATTTCCTGATGTAGGCTTGTATTGTAACAATCCTCCCTCTCAGCACTACTTTTGCTGCAGCCCACAGGTTTGGGGCTGTTGTGTTTTCACTGTCATCTGTTTCTAGGAATCTTTAAATTTCCTCGTTGATTCCTTCAGTGACCTCTTTGTTATTTAGAAGTGTATTGTTTCGGCTCCGTGTGTTTGTGCCTTTTATAGTTTCTCCAGTAATTGATATCCAATCTCACAGCATTGTGGTCAGAAAAATATGCTTGATGCAATCTCAATTTTCTTAAATCTACCAAGGCTTGATTTGTGACCCATGATGTGATCTGCACTGGAGAATGTTACAGGTGCAATTGAGAAAAAAGGTGTATTATGCTGCTTTTGGATGGAGTGTCCTATAGGTACCAGTTAGATCCCTTTGGTCTGGTGTATGATTTGAGGTTTGTGTTTGTTTCCCAATCTTCAGTTCCTGGGTCAGTTTGTCCCCATTCCCTTGAAGCCAGTTCTTTGAATCATGGCAGCTTACGTCATGGCTCTGGTCTGGCCATCATCTAGTTAACTTCTTCCAGCTGGTGGGTGTTTAGTGTCTGCAAAACAGCTCAGAGGATATGGCTCAGAATTATCTATAGCCCTTGAGAAGGAACCAATGATCCTTGACTACGCTTAATGACTACATTATCTTTATCATTTGATCTCCTTTATTTTTCTTTGTTTCTGCATTTTTTTCACTTCTCTGATTAAACTTATTCTTTGGCTAAACTTTTTCCACAGGTGAAAACCAGGGAGAGGACTTTGGTGGGCAAGAACCATAGGGCCCTGCTCCATTTCAAGTTGCTTATTCCTTTCTATTTATCTAATATTATTTTTCCCTTCAGTAAGCTTTCCTAGTCCACCACAGCCTATATAAGCAATCTGTTTTACTTTAGCACTTGTACTTAGTAAGTCCTAATTTGGCCAGCATATATTACTTCTAGTGTTTTTCTTAATACAAAAAACTCATGATTCATATCTTCATGAGAATATTAAGTTGAACATATGAAATTGACATTTACTAGGTCAAATTGGCTAAATACTGACAATGTCATATGTTTTCATACAAAAATGCAATTAAAAATACAAATATAATTCTATTATCCCCACGTCTAGTGTTTCAGACACAGAATCTTTGTTTCTTTCCAAAAACAATTTTTTAAACTCACCAAACAATTTTTGCAGATTTTTTAGCCATATCATTGTGAGAGAGTTTAGAGACTGCTAATATTTCTTTTTCTCAACAACTTTTTTTAATCCAATCAAGAAATATATGTCTGTAGCCTGCCTGAGTCCCTCTAGCCAACACATTATTCTTTGGTTCTGAATTCCCTCCTTAATTTCTGTTTCTGAGGCTCTGCAAAAATAAAATTTTCAGATTTCTTAGTCTGTTAAGGCGGTTAAAAAATACCACAGATGGAATAGCTTATAAGCAACAAAAATTTATTTTGCACAACTCTGGAAGCTGAGAAGTCCAAGATCAAGCCTTGGTTGCGTTTAAAGGCTGTATCCTCACAGGGTGGAAAGTAGGGAGATAGCTCTCTGGAGCCTCTTGTATAAAGACATTAATCACTTCTCAAAGGCCCCATCTCCTATATCATCACAGTGGGCATTAGGATTTCAGTATATGAATTCAGAGGAACACAGACATTCAGACTGAATGTATGTTTCTTCTCAACATCATAGTTGTATACTTACAAGAGTAAAAAACGTGATGAAAGAAATATTAGATCAGACTATTGTATTCCCAACATGGAGGAAGGAGAAATACTTTCATAGCCTTTCCTTTCACTGTCAGCTCTTTGAGAATTGAGGATGACATTTTCTGTTCCAAAAGGTAATACAATATCTAGCTCAATGACTTTTTCTGAATTGAAAAATTGAAGTCCTCACACCAGCTCTAGAACAAGATACTGAGTTAAAGGACTTCACTGTGTTTTACTTTATTAAATTATTATCATTAATATGCTTTTGACTGGCATTCCTTGATTATTCAGTTTTCAATTTTGTCTCTACTATTTTCTATGCTTAAGTATGCTTATATTCATGTTTTCTTTGAATTTTATGCTGTTTTTCAACCATTGGGTATTCAGACCTGTGTATGAGAATAATTTGATAGATAGCTTAAATGAGAAATTTTTTTAACTAGGTTCTTTAAACAACTTTTCTGTGTTTGTAGTGACTTTTCTGCATTATAACTGTTTGCTTGTTTTGTTTTTGCTTTTGGCTGTACAGCTTGGGTGATCTTAGTTTCTGGACCAGGGATCAACCCAGGCTCCCTGCATTGGAAGTGGGATGTCCTAATCACTGGACCACCAAGTAATTTTTCATATCATCTCTTTTAATATGCTAAAGGGAAAGAATCATATTATATTTCTTCAAATTTAAAAGAGCTTTGTTTCAGGTTTCTAGAACTAATAAATGATATTTGCATATTTTTTCCTTTTAAATGTTGTTTTCCTTTTACGAGACAATAATAATTTGTAGTACTTCTAATTTTATGCGTTTAACTTCTACATTCAAAAATCTAGTGATCTGAAACTTGTTAATGATAATTAAAGCTAGTTAATTGAGCATTTATAATATGCCAGGCATTGTTCTAAATACTATAATATATATTTAACTTCTGAGTCTGAGATTTAGAGTGATTAATAATTAACTCAAGGCACTACAACTATTGTCATCATAGTTTGGATAGCTCTTCAACTTCGAACTCCTGTACTTAAGCATACTTTGTTCTAAACTTCTGGTGTTCTGAGGGCTCCTGAAGTCTATTTAGTTGCAAAATAAGTCTGTGGATTGCGCAGTTTTCCTTGCATGATGTTACCGTAGGTCAGGCCTTTCCGACACCCTGTGCCAACAGAAAGCATGGAACTGGGAGTTTCTGTTCCCATGGCCACACGGAGGTCTAGTTAAAACTTGTTACATCTGGTGTCTCGTGTAGATTTTGTAGACTTAGGAATAAAAAAAGCTGGTGGGCTGCAGAGCATATTTTCATCTTAAAACACAGATGCATTTTGTAGGAATGGAAACTTCCCACAATTTTTTCAGTTGGAACATGGAACAATTTTTTAAGATGGAATATGCAACTTCAAAGAAATGTCTCACCCCTGGCCTGCTCTCGTCCAACCCCCTGGAGTTCCCAACCACTTCCTTCGCAGTTAGGAGAGTGGAAAAATTTGAGATATACTCTTTGATCTATTTCAAAGTCTCTGCCATAATGCAATGACATTTGGCTCTTCAGAGCTAGTCAATTTCTTTGAGAGAAAAGAGAATATTTATGAAAGGAAAACCTCTGCAGGTAAATTGTGTACAATTAGCACCTTTTCTGAAGCTTTACAAGGGAAGCCCAATACAAAGCTGTAGCTGTGTCCAAAAAAAAAAGAAAAGTCTCCTTCCATTGTATACAGAACAACCTATTTAAGTTTCAGGCTAAGCCAGAAATATGCCCTGCTAGGATGGTTTTAGCCCAGGCAGAGAAATTAGTACCTGATCTAGTACTCATAGGTACAGGACAGTCAACACCCAGCCAAGAGAAATGTTAGTAGTCACTGCTGGCTCTGCTTTCCAGGTGCTGTGAGCTGGTTTTATGTAGGATGCTGTGCCGGTAAGAATATTCTGCCTTTGCTCCTGAGTGAGAAGGAGAATGGTGAGCAGCAGCAGGGTATAAATGAAAGCTCAAGGGCTGATGAGTCACACCCACTCGATGCTGGCCATGCCAGCTGTTATCTGTCCTTCAGAGAGCTATTCTCTCTGAACTTCAGTCTCCTTGCTGGTAAATGTGTATGATGATAATAATACTTTATAACGTAATTGGGAATACTCAAGGTAAATATCTATGAAGTACCTTGATCACAGCTAGGCATATAGCCAGTTACCAAAAAAAGAAAAAATATAAAAAAACTGCAACCACCACCATCGTCATTAATTAGAAGAGATTAAAGAAGACCACCCCACCCCGCCCCTGCCAGGACAGTCACCCAGTCTCCAGTCACTCCCTTCTTCTGTCTTCTACACAGAGAGTAAAGTGATCTTTTAGCCATGTCACAATTATGCTCAAGATCACAAGATACATTACCAAGTCCAGAAGTATCAAACACAACACCTTAAGACCCATCAGTTACTTCCTCCCCCAGTGCTTCTACCTCTTTGCTCTATTTGTACCTTTTGAACTCAGTGTTTCAGTTAATCAATTTTTTGTTTTGTCTTTTGTTTATTACTTATTTATCCACTCTTTCCCTAGTGCACCTGAAATTCCAGAGTTCCTTTCTGCTACCTCTTTGACCCTTTGGGAACAAATTGGGTTGGAATCCATGCTTTGGATTCCAACTGTGAATCCAGTTGGACCAAGTAACTGTGAGACCATCCTATTCAATTTTCCTTTTTAACCTTTAGTTTCCTACTACTAAAATGAGAATTGCAATATTAAATTCCATAAGATTAGAGGACCTAAATGAGATAACATACATAAAATAACCAAGAGGCACATAATAGGCATTTGGTGAACATTACATTTACTTTTATAACTATCAAAGCAGTGCAAAATCCTTCTTCAGTGTGAAGATAGATGTCCTCATTATTCCGGTCATACTTGTAGGTAGCACAAGATCTCCATGGAGATTGAAGTCTGAATTTCAGCTCTAGAACGTATTTGCTATGTATAACCTTGGCTGAGTTTCATTTCTCTAAATCTTAATTTCCACATCTGTTAAAAACCTACAAATCACATGCATAAGGTGTGAAAATTAAATAATATAATGCATACAATCACAGCATACTATTTTAGAAATACATTAAAGCTGTGTGTTAGTCACACAGCTGTGTCTACCACTTTGCAACCCCAGGAACTGGAGCCCCCCAGACTCCTCTGTCCAAGCAATTCTCCAGGCAAGAATACTAGAGTGGGTTTCCATTTCCTCCTCCAGGGGATCTTCCTGATCCAGGGATTGGACTCAGGTCTCCTGCATTGCAGGCAGATTCTTTACTATCTGAGTCACAAGGGGAAATAGTGTCTACCAATTGTTAATTTTCCCCTAGGATTTATTCACTGCAGGTGTATTCTGTGGACTTCCCTGATAGTTCAGCAGTAAAGAATCAGCCTGCAATGAAGCTGAAGGAGATCGGAATCCCTAGGTTGGGAAGATCCCCTGGAGGAGGGCATGGCAACCCAGTCCAGGATTCTTGCCTGGAGAATCCCATGGACAGAGGAGCCTGAGAAGCTAGAGTCCATTGGGTCGCAAAGAGTCAGACATGAGTGACACGATTTAGAATGCACGCACATATGTATTCTGGGCTTACAGCTGATCTTTTTCAAAGTGTGGGGTTTTATTTTATAATTTTAGCACAGTTTTAATATTCTTATAAGTGAAGGCCCCAAGTCCTCTGGTAATTCTTATGGATAAAGAAGATGTGTTCCATTGGAAAGGCTTCTTGCAGATTTAGAACTAAGTAAGGAATCAAATCGGAGAAGGCGATGGCACCCCACTCCAGGACTCCTGCCTGGAAAATCCCATGGAATCAAATGATACTAGAAGAGACACCTTATGGAAAAGCCTGGACAATGGCCTCAAAAGAAAAAGCAAGAGAGAGGCTTCCTTTCAGAAGAGATAGGTTGAGGATCCTTGTCCTCCCAGACCAGGGGTAATTGCTCTCAGGTTCCTCCAGCAAAACCCCGTGACAATACAGACTTCCCCTTCCAATGCCATCCATCTTCAGGGCCCAGGCCTTTTCCTCCACAGCTGGAACTCAGATAAATGTAGAAGCTTCTGTTTCAGCCTAATTGTGCTCACGAGACCTCCGCCTGCCTGCTCATGTTGGGAGGGTTGATAAGAGGAGCTGGACTGAGAAGCCCCTTGAAAAAACCCAACCTAAGTCCAACTCCAAGAGCATAGCTCAAATCCTGGGTTAGGGGAGGGCAGTGACTGAATGACACCTACATGGGGCTGATCCATAGCAAAACAAACATGAGGATCTTTTTTTCTTTTTCAATAAGCATTTCTTTAGTAGCCCTTTATGCAAAGATGATAATTTTATAAAATCTGAAAATGAGGCTATTGTCACAACAGGCTTCCATTCTAACAATCAGAAGATCTAAATTCAGAGTCTCGTTTCTCCTTCAGAATTTGAGTATATCCCTTAACTTTTCATGGATCTTAACTTCTTCCTCTGTCAAAGGAGAGAGTGCAGCTGGATGGTTTTGAGTCTCTCCCAAGTCCAGTGTTATCTGGCCATAGTCTCTAGCCCAGACAGACTAAGGGCAGCTACAGACCCACAGACCCTGGTTGTGGAAATCATGGCCCTGTGGCGTGACTCACATTTGCTCTGCGGATTTCTTATCTTGGTCTTCCATGACCTTCCTCCTCTGGTGTTTGGATTTGGAGGCGATGCCTTCTGTATTTGTACATGCCGACGACAAACGTGACTGTTATGTCGCCAGAACCCACTACTTTGCCATGCACCCGAGCTTGCTAGTGACACTGACCAGCTCTGATCAAAGCCCCTCTGCTCCCGCCGCGCTTGGTGCCAGGACTCCGCGTACCTTGGGCCCCCAGGGCACCACAGGCGTTTCAGGAAAACAGCCCTTTCACCCATACTTGTGTTAGATCCAGTTTATTCTAAAACTAAGGCAGGGGTCTTTGCAACCCCCACCTCTCAGAGTCCTGCCTCTCCCCTGCTCTGGCTGGCTGGCCTCAAACAAGAAGTGGGAGACACTACTCTCTCCCCTTAGGCTTAGTTCTAACGTCTGTTTCATGAAGGCTGCCGAATCTCTTGTTGAATAGGGCTTCTCCACAGCCCCACTTCATCATCACAGCTTATCTAAATAATTAATGTAATGTAATGTAATGATGATTACAAATTAGATTCAAGCAGAGACTCCTCTCCCCTTATATGATTATATAAAATTGAGGCTGGATAATCTGAGCACGGGAAGCAAAAACTGAGCCTGGTTAGAGGCAGTTCATTATCATAAAATATACATACAGATGGGAGTACTTTTCCATGTATTAAAAAGGATTCATAGCCTATCTATGTTAGGTGAGATGAAAAGACAGAAGGAAGAAAGGAAAGAAGGAAAGGAGGGAAGGAGGGAGGAATGAAGAGAAGGGAAGGAGGGAGCAAGGAAGAAAGGAAGGGAGGAAGGAAGGAAGTCTTTTTCTTCTCTCTCTTTTGCCATTCTATTGTATTCCTTCTCTTCCACTTTTATCTCTCTCTTGGGATGACTCAAGAGCCATAGCTTGCTGGTTAATAACTATTTTCTTCTGGAATTCCAAACTATCACAGTTTATTTTAGTACACACTTCTAAGTGAGAAAACAAACCAATTAGCATTTCATCAATGTTGCTACCACTAGGTAAGTTAAGGCCTCTATTTGTTCTGAGCTTCTAATCTCATTAGGATTTTCCTTCTCAGGGCTAAGTGTTCACTAAAGTCAAAGAACAATTTAACAGATTTCTCTTTTCTAATTAGCCTCTTGTCTAGTGTAAATTCTTGATGCCCTCATCCCAGGAGTGCCACATAACGCCCCTGAGTCTTAGGTTAATGTGATTCTTAACAAGCTTCTCACATTTTAGCTCTTCATCTCCATGTGGGAAGTGGAAAGGCCTTTACTGCTTCATAAAAGTTTGACTCAGGACAGGGGTTCGACCCAAGGAGCAACACAGTACAATTATTCAGGAGACTGATAGAAAATAACTGCATTAACACAATTCTGTCATAAAGAAGTCCTGAATTGGGACTGCAACATGAACACAGGGGAGACCTGTTATAAATAACCAAGAAAACAGAAGAAACAGAAAAAGGAGTAAAGAGCCAATATCTCCGTTGTTTACAGTCAGGTGCTTTTTCTGAAACCAAGTCTCCTCTGAGGGGACACATTAGACATTCTTGTCTTCTTCCAATGAAGAGGGGTCTTGATTTTTGGCTCCACACATGACCCATCAGAATACATCAATAGAGCCCATTCTCCAGCCCTCACGCCCTAGGAGTGGGCACAGAACTAAGCTTTGCCCAGCTGAGTGTAAGTGTGAGTGACGGAGCAGGCTCCAGATCCTGCCCTTAAAAGTCAGGATCCTGCCCTCTGTCTCCATTTCCTCCTGTGGAATGGGGTGTGGCAGAGGGCCATCATGGAGTGTGGAGACAGGAGCTACACCCCAGGAATGTCAGAGTAACTGAAAGAGGAACCTTGGACCCCTACTTTTCCCAGAATGGAGCCACCATACTAGCTCAGAGGTTTGAAACTAACTTTATTTCAGCCACTGCGATTTTATATCTCTGTTTTGTATTGCTGAATCTATAGCCTAACTTCTCTATCTTATGGCCATGAAACCATCCGAAAGCTTTTAACTTAATATAAAAATAACAAACATTTTGAAAACAAGGAAATTTTATACACCAGGAGTTATCCCAGAGATACCACTATCTTATTTTGAAAATAGTCTTGAAAAGTGTTAGTATTAGTTGGTAAGCCTCAAAATCCTCATCATCCCCCAAGTACCAGCTTTTCAGCGATCAGTGGATATCAAAGCTTCAAATAAGGAGGAAGTTGCTTTTTTTAACAAAGAGTAAAGAATCCGGAGTTCTTGGAGGATAACTCAAGCGAGATAGAATGGGAACAAAGATACAAGAGACAAAAGAATAAGAAAGACCGCCTCGTGCAGTGAGATGCCCGCTCTGTGATTTCTCGGAAAGTGTGGTAAATCCCGGAATGTCTGATATGAGCGCCCTTTTGCAGATAAACCTATTCAGAGACTGAGTGTCAAGTGTAGACTAATGTAAAGTGAAACAGACAAAAGCTTTAGGGGGGAAAAGGCAGGAAGCAGAGGGAAATATGAGAGTATAAAGCCCTAGGTATTTACAGAAATCTGGGGAAGAGGGTTATGCATTCCACAGTCTATGGACAAAAGCAACGCCATCTGGATTTCTCAGAACTGGCCTTCCCAGCAGATTTCTGGGTAAGTCTTCAAGAGTCAGTTCCTGTTATTATCACTGATCAAAATAAGAAAAGTAGGTTGGGGTTTCGTTCTGAAGTAACATGATGTAAAATCCAAATAGAAATGTCTCAGACACAGATGAAACGGAAGACCTGGTCCTAGAGTGAATGGGCCTATAAAGCAGGTTTTTAAACCTTTGCACTACCGACACTTTGGGCTAAATGACTCTTTGTTGCTGGGGCTGTTCTGTGTCTGGTGCTATGTGCAGCAGCATCTTGAGTCACTACCCACGACCACTAGCCACACACGCACACACACACGCTGCCATGTGACCATCAAAAATGTCTCCAGGTGTAGCAAAATGTCCCCCAGGAGGCAAAATCACACTCAGCTGAAAATCACCACTATATAGATTGATGGGTCACCAATATAGAGATCATTTTTAAAAGTGGGACTAACTTTGGTTCACTGGAGGAAAGGACAGACACTTAGCCTTGGAGAATTCTCAAGAATAACCAGCCCCCAAAATGGGCTCTATATTACTTAAGAGACCACACCAGGAGAGTTGCTTAACATTCTTCCATCTGGGGATTCCCAGGGGGCGCTAGTGGTAAAGAAACTGCCTGCCAATGCGGGAGACACAAGAGACATCGGTTTGGTCTCGAGGTGGGGGAGATTCCCTGGAGGAGGGCCTGCAACCCATTCCAGTATTCTTGCCTGGAGAAGCCCATAGACAGAGAAGCTTAGTGGGCTATAGTCCATAGCGTCACACACGACTAAAACAACTTAGCACACACACATGCACTCCTCCATGTGCAGAAGGAAAAAATGTCAGAAGGAGAGGAGCGATAGGACATAGGTGATAAACAGAGGGGACAAAGAACGGGTTGTACTCTACCTGCATCGGGTCCTTATCCACCCAACTCTACCTTTTAACATCTCTTGTTCGTCTTTCTGGAACCCATCCCCCAAACCTATATAAGGTCTTCCTGCCATGCACCTGAATGCATTTTCCCTTTAGTAGAGAACTTACTTCATTCTGTGCCACCTGCTTATCTAATTATCTCCCATCTAGATCCATGAGAGGACAAAGCCTACCTGCCTTACTTACCACTGTATGCCTAACACCTAGCATATGCCTAGGACTTCATAGATGTTCAAAACTCAATTTTGAATGAATAAATGTACAAATCAACAACAAAATAAACTAATCTAATAAGAGAGACTTTACCACCTTCACCTTATAGGTAAGAAAACTAAAACTCATAAAGGTTAAGTGACTTTTTTATCTAGGGTAAGGCAAATTACTAGTCAATAGCAAAATATGATGGAAACCCAAGCTTGTCTGGTTCTAAATTCCATGTCCTTTCCTTGCCACATCACATATGCCCCAGGTGTATAATGGCATTTTGAGCATCTCCAAGGCTTCTGTACTGCATAACTCCAGGAGATACAATTCTCATAGAATACACCATGAGTGGTGTCCCTGTAGAAGTATAATTCGGAAACCCTGGGGCACTTGCTTTTAAAATCTCCAATACAGGTGTTATTTCTGTTCCTGAGAATCTAGGTCATATCAGATTCTGCTCTGCCATAAATGTGATTCACATTCCAATTAAAATTCTCTCTCTACACAGATGGGTCCTTTCCATGTTTTCTCTTTCCTGAAACTTCCTCCTAATGGAAAACTGGGTTGAGAGTAGCAGGCAGAAAGTACAAGCAGTCTCTGATTAACTATTTTCCCAAAAGTTATTTAAATACCTTGTTGGAATTTAGCACATATTTTTTTCTATTTGCAAAAAAATGTTATAAAGAGTAGACAGGTTTCCAGATTAGGCCACTGGAGAAAAATCTAACAAAATAAGCAATAAATTTCAATACAAGTAGCCTTTATTCAGTGTCCTGGAAGTTGGAATAAAGTTACTTTGTTGTTGTTGTTCAGTTGCTAAGTCATGTCCAACCCTTTGCAACCCCATGGACTGCAGCATGCAAGGCTCCTCGGTCCTTCACTGTCTCCTAGTGTCTGCTCAAGTTCATGTTCATTGAGTTGTGGACACTGTCCAACCATCTCATCCTCTCCCTCCTCTTTCTCTTTTTGCCCTCACTCTTTCCCAGCATCAAGGTCTTTTCCAATGAGTCAGCTCTTCGCATCAGGTGGCCAAAGTATTAGAGCTTTAGTATCAGTCCTTTGAATGTACATTCAGAGTTTATTTCCTTTAGGATTAATGGTTTGCTCTCCTTGCAGTCCAAGAGACTCTCAAGAAGCTTCTCCAGCACCACAATTCAAAAGCATCAGTTCTCCAGTGCTCAGCCTTCTTTGTGGTCCAACTCTCACATCAGTACATGACTACGGGAAAATCCATAAGAGGCAGCGACCAAAACCATCCCAAAGAAAAAGCAATGCAAGAAGGCAAAGTGGTTGTCTAAGGAGGCTGTACAAATAGCTGAGGAAAGAAAAAAACAAAAGACAAGGGAGAAAGGGAAAGATATACCAAACTGAATGCAGAGTTACAGAAAATAGCAAAGAGAAACAAAAAAGCCTTCCTAAATGAACAGTGCAGAGAAATAGAGGGAAATAATAGAATGAGAAAGAATAGAGATCTCTTCAAGAAAATAGGAGAGATCAAGGGAACATTTCATGCAAGAATGGGAATGATAAATTATAGAAAGAGTATGGACCTAACAGAAACAAATGAGATTAAGAAGAGGTGATAAGGATATACAGAAGAACTATACAAAAAAGATGTCAATGATCTGGATAATCTCAACGGTGTTGTCACTCACCTAGAGCCAAAGATCCTGGAGTGTGAAGTCAAGTGGGTCTTAGGAAGCATTTCTACTAACAAAGCTAGTGAAGGTGATGGAATTTCAGCTGAGCCACTTAAAATCCTAAAGGATGATGCTTTTAAAGTGCTGCACTCAATGTGTCAGTAAACTTGGAAAATTTACCAGTGGCCAAACAGGACTGGAAAAGGTCAGTTTTCATTCCATTCTCAAAGAACGGTAATGACAATGTTCAAACTACTGTATAATTGTGCTCATTTCACATGCTAGTAAGATTATCCTCAAAATCCTTCAAGCTAGGCTTCAGCAGTACATGAACTGAGAACCACCAGATGTACAAGCTGATTTAGAAAAGGCAGAGGCATCAGAAATCAAATTGGCCACATTTGTTGGATCATAGAGAAAGCAAAGCTGTTTCAGGAAAACATCTACTTCTGCTTCACTGACTATGCTAGTCTTTGACTGTGTGGAGCACAACAAACTGTGGAAAATCCTTAAAGAAACAGGAATACCAGACCACCTTACCTGTCTCCTGAGAAACCTGTAGACAGGTCAAGAAGCAACAGTTAGAACTGGATATAGAACAATGGACTGGTTCAAAATTGGGAAAGGAGGACAGTAAGTCTATATATTGTCATTCTGCTTATTTAACTTTTATGCAGAGTACATCATGCATAATGCGGGGATGAATGACGCTCAAGCTGGAATCAAGATTGCCAGGAGAAATATCTACAATGTTAGATATGCAGATAATATCACTTTAATGGCAGAAAATGAAGAGAAACTAAACAGCCTCTTCATGAAGGTGAAAGAGGAGAGTGAAAAATCTGGTTAAAACTTAACACTCAGAAAACTAAGATCATGGCATCTGGTCCCATCTGCTGCTGCTGCTGCTAAGTCCCTTCAGTCATGTCCAACTCTGTGCGACCCCATAGACGGCAGCCCACCAGGCTCCCCCTTCTGTGGGACTCTCCAGGCAAGAATACTGGAGTGGGTTGCCATTTCCTTCTCCAACACTTTGTGGCAAATAGAAGGTGGAAAAGTTGAAGCAATGACAGGCTCTGTCTTCTTGGGCTCCACAATCACTGTGAATGCTGACTACAGCCATGCAATTCAAAGACGCTTACTCCTTGGAAAACACGTTATGACAAACCCAGACAGCATATTCAATTTAAAAGGCTGACCTTCCTAAGACACTACTACCAACAGTCCAGCTCATTGTCTTACTAACATAAGGGGTTTTGCTAATCAGCATGATGAATTATTGAAACAGGTTTTAATTGGTGAAAATAGTGATGGTTATTTCACTTGTGCGCGTGTGTGTGTGTGCTAAGCCACTTCAGTCGTGTCCAACTCTTTGCAGCTCCATGTACTGTAGCCCACTGGCTCCCTGTCCATGGGATTTTCCCGGCAAGAATACTGGAGTGGGTTGCCGTTCCCTTCTCCAGGGGATCTTCCCGCCCCAGGGATCAATCGAAACCATGTCTCTTGGTCTCTTACGTCTCCCTCACTGGCAGAGGGGCTCTTTACCACTAGTGCCACCTAGGAAGCCCTTTAGTTTGCTTGTGTGTGTGTGTGTTTAGTCGCTCAGTGGTGTCGGACTCTTGGTGACCACACAGGCTGTAGCCAGTCAGGTTCCTCTGTCCACGAGGATTCTCCAGGCAAAAATATTGGAGTGGGCTGCCTTGCCCTCCTCCAGGGGATCTTCCCAACCCTGGGATGGAACCCAGGTCTCCTGCATCGCAGGCAAATTCTTTACTGTCTGAGCCACCAGGGAAGCCCTTAATAGATATTAAAACAAGTTGTTATGGAGGAAAATTGGTGCTCAGAGCCTCTGGATTGTCTATAACGTTGCAGAAAATATTATAAATATTATTTCCCTCACTTGTACAAAAAGAAGTATAAGAATTGAATAAGATCTGTGCCCTTAAGGACAGTGAGACTTGCTCCCTAAACAATCCTATATTGAGC
Organism: Antilocapra americana; assembly: GCA_007570785.1. NCBI lineage: Eukaryota > Metazoa > Chordata > Mammalia > Artiodactyla > Antilocapridae > Antilocapra > Antilocapra americana. The sequence goes on along the minus strand of ML660219.1, from coordinate 1,395,382 downwards.
CATTAGTCTGAAAAATTCTGATTATCTAATGCTGACTTTAATCTTGCTTCTAGAATGTTGCTGGTGCAGTCACATCATTCAAAAGAACAGGTATTGGATCCTGATTGAGCTTACAGAATAGATGTTATGAACTGGTTGCCTTCTTGCTAAATATATATTTATCTAATACTGTGTATGTGGACATTTCAGACAGAATTTGGTCTACTTTTTTGCTTTCCTTATCATATGATAGCAAGATTTTTTAAACATAGTTCATCTCAACCCCTGCTAACCATTCGTATCTACTATTCATAGCCAAATTGGCTTACATATGTAGCAATATGGAGAGTTTATGAATATTTCATGTTAGTCCCCATGCCCCAACTTCATAACATAAGTAGCACATGAGGGCAGCAGAAAGCATTCAGAAAATCTATTATATTCACTTTAGTAGGCTGGAGAGTCATATGATAATTTGGAAGTCAATGATCAGGGCTTCCCTGGTGGCTCAGTGATAAAGAATCCACCTGCCAATACGGGAGACATAAGTTCGATTCTTGAGTTGGAAAGATCTCTTGGAGAAGGAAATGGCAACCCACTCCAGTATTGTTGCCTGGGAAATCCCATGGACAGAGGAGCCTGCTGGGCTACAGTCCATGTGGTCGCAAGTGTCGGACATGACTTAGTCACTAACCAACAATAAAGCCAAGGATTGTCTGTAAAGACGCAGGTCAGGGAGAAGCTAGTGAAAGGCAGAGGGTAGTGAAGGTTGGCTAAAGCTGATGATAGAGGCAGAAGGGAGACAACCGTGGTTGAATAAAGCTTGTTGAAAGATTCCTTCTGTATGAGGTAGGGGTAGGGGATGCTGCTAAACTGGAAGCTAAGGGTACCAGAAGGGTGCCTATTCAAAGCCACATTCCAGTCACGCACTCAGCACTTGTACATCAGCCATCCCTGAGACAGAGACGTAGGCGCTGAGTGCTCCGACAAGAAGAGGCGTACCAGTGAGTTGTACTGGTGTGCTGTGCCTTCTAAACAACAAAGTGAAGGTACACATGTACGTGAGGTCATACGTGTGCACGTACTATTGATGGGGACATTGGCAGACCATGTGAAAGAGCCTGAGGCAAGTATATGCGAAGCTTGGAGATCCCTTGCTGTTGAAAATTTACAGCAAAACAAAAGAACTCAGTGCAGCTTTAAGCTAATGAATTAATGAAGTCTCCAGTCCTTGCTCCTGACCTCCATCATGGAAAGAATTTCATATCCTGAGATATTTAGGAAAATAGAGCAGGTCTTTTCTCAGCTTGTGCAACTATTTCTGTTTTACCCTCCATGATATTTCAAACACTCTCCATGATAGCCTAGAATCAGAATCTCTGGGAAAAGAGGGGGGAGATGTGTACTAGTAAAAAAAAATCCCACATATGACTCAATCTTACAAAGTTTAAGAACCAGTGGCTTCTGTGTATGCTTGAAGACTTGCCTTTGAGCCTTTTCTGAGAGACTTAGGACAAAAGTCAATCAACCCTCTCTTTCTTACATCCTTCGCCCCACAGAGTAAATATAAAGTCATGCGTGGGTTGCAGAGTTTACAGGTGCAATTAGGGGCCTTTGCAGACACTTTCATTTGCTCCAGTAGAACCAGAGCAGCCACCATTGAGCAACTATTAATGGACAGATGAAAATATGAAAGTTGAGAGAGAGGTAGGAGGAAGTAGGTGAGTGAAGTTTGGCAACAAAGAGAAAACATAATATACAGAAAAGTTGTAAAGATTTATGCTTCCATAAAGCTGGGAGTTAAATTCACTTCTCATGGGCACTCTGTTCCTTTGCCTGGCTGGGAAAATAACCCAAAGGGGCCCAATATATGCATGAATTTTAACAGAAATGTAACTTCACAGTATATGAATGAAGTCTAGAAATTACTGTTTATTCTAAATGGCTTGGTTTTTCAGAGCACTTTTCGAGCACTGCCTTCAAACATAAATATTTAAGATCAACTATTTAAACAAATGGGGGTTTCACTGATAGCTCAATTGGTAAAGAATCTGCCTGCAATGCAGGATACCTTGGTTCAATTCCTGGGTCAGGGACAGGCTACTCCAGTATTGTTGGGCTCCCTGGTGGCTCAGCTGGTAAAGAATCCACCTGCAATGCAGGAGACCTGGGTTTGATCCCTGGGTTGGGAAGATCCCCTGGAGAAGGAAAAGGCTACCCACTCCAGTATTCTGGCCTGGAGAATTCCATGGACTCTGTAATCCATGGGCTCACAAAGAGTTGGATACGATTGAACAGCTTTCACTTTTCATTTAGACAAATATTTGAGATCAACTATTTAGACTATTTAGTCCACAAGACTGGAAAAGTTCCATTTTCATTCCAATCCCAAAGAAGAGCAATGCCAAGGAATATTCAAACTACCACATAATTATGCTCATTTCACATGCTAGCAAGGTAATGCTCAAAATCCTTCGAGCTAGGCTTCACAGTACATGAACTGGGAACTTCCAGATGTACAAGCTGGATTTAGAAAAAACAGAGAAACCAGAGCTTAAATAGCCAACATCTGTTGGATCACAGAAAAAGCAAGGAAATTCCAGAAAAGCATCTACTTCTGCTACACTAAAGCCTTTGATTGTGTGGATCACAACAAGCTGTGGAAAATTCTTAAAGAGATGAGAATGTAAACCCATGGTGATATCATGACAATGTATGGCAAAAACAATAATAAAAAAAAAATAAAGAGATGAGAATAGCAGACCACCTTACCTGCCTCCTAAGAAACTTGTATGCAGATCAATAAGCAACAGTTAGAACTGGACATGGAAAAGCAGATCGGTTCCAAACTGGGAAAGAAATATGTCAAGTCTGTATATTGTTATCCTGCTTATTTAACTTCTATGCAGAGTACATCATGGGCTTCCCTGGTAACTGAGGTGGTAAAGAACCCACCTGTATACAGGAGACCCTGGTTTGATTCCTGGGTCAGGAAGATTCCCTGGAGAAGGGATAGGCTACCCATTCCAGTATTCTTGGGTTTCCCTGGTAGTTCAGACAGTACAGAATCTGCCTGCAGTGCAGGAGACCTGGGTTCTATCCCTGGGTTGGGAAGATGCCCTGGCGGAGGGCATGGCAACCCACTTCAGTATCTCCAGTATGGTCCACTGGAGAATCCCCCCATGGGCAGAGTAGCCTGGTGGGCTACAGTCCATGGAGTTACAAAGGGTCAGACACGATGGAGTTACAAAGGGTCAGACACGACTGAGTGACTAAGCACAGCACAGCACAGAGAACATCAGGCAAAATGCTGAGCTGGCTGAAGCACAGGCTGAAGTCAAATTCACCAGGAGAAATGTCAATAACCTCAGATATGCAGATGACACCACCCTCATGGCAGAAAGAGAAGAGGAACTGAAGAGACTCTCAATGAAGGTGAAAGAGGAGAGTGAAAAAGCTGACCTAAAACTCAACATTCACAAAACTAAGATCATGGTATCGAGTCCCATCACTTCATGGCAAATAGATGCAGAAAAAAAATGGAAACAGTGACAAACTTTATTTTGGGGGGCTCCAAAATCACTGCAGATGGTGACTGCAACCAAAAATAAAAGACATCTGCTCCTTGGAAGAAAATCTATGACCAACCTAGACAGCATATTAAAAAGCAGAGACGTTACTTTGTCGACAAAGGTCCATCTAGTCAAAGCTATGGTTTTTCCAGTAGTCATGTATGGATGTAGGAGTTGGACCATAAAGAAGGCTGGGCACCAAAGAATTGATGCTTTTGAACTGTAGTGTTGGAGAAGACTCTTGAGAGTCCCTTGGTTAGCAAGGAGATGAAACCAGTCAATCCTAAAGGAAATCAGTCCTGAATATCATTAGAAGGACTGATGCTGAAGCTCCAATACTTTGACCACCTAATGCAAAAAGCTGACACTGGAAAAGATTCTGATGCTGGGAAGGATTGAGGACAAGGAGAATGCCCTCAGGGGTGACAGAGGGTGAGATGGACTCAATGGACATGACTCTGAGAAAACTCCAGGAGATCATGAGGGACATGAAAGCCTGGTGTGCTGCAATTCATGGGGTTGCAAAGAGTCAGGCAGGACTGAGTGACTGAACAAAAACATTTAGACAAATTTGTCTTCAAAATGTAAAATTAACTCCATGTTTTATAAGATCATCTGCAGTAACACATCTAAAATTTTTACCACCAATGAAATGCAGAAGGCTATTTTTATGTAAAGGAACAAGGCAGGAACATAGAGATTTTGCATGTTGACTCATTGTCGCTACCTAGTCACACCACATTATCCAGGCTTTTACCGATAAGGAGGAATTCATGAGAGACCCACTGATAGTTGATGGGAGCTTCAGACATGACTGCAGGTAGTGTGTGCACTTCAAAATGGTCCTTACTGCAGGCAGAAGATGAAGCACATCCTAGGTAGAAGTTTAGCTGGGGCCGCAAAGGGAAGAAGAACAAGGAAGAGAGGAGGCAGGAGAAAGAGGTGATCTGGTCTCTTGGTGTTCCTACAAGTCTAAGTAAACTGTGGAGGATTAAGCTAAAAAGGAGCAAGGAACTCAATCTGGAGTCTTGCACAGCATGTTCAGAGGCTTGAACATCAATGGTGGTGGTAGTGGTTTAGTCACCACGTTACGTATTGACTCTTGTGATTCCCTGGACTGTAGCCCGCCAGGCTCCTCTGTCCGTGGTATTATCATGGCAAGAATACTGGAGGGGGTTGTCATTTCCTTCTTCAGAAGATCTTCCTGACCCAAGGATCGAACCCAGGGCTCCTCCATTGCAGGCACATTCTTTACCACTGAGCCACCAGAGAAGCCCTTGGACATCAATAGGCAGAGGAAAATTATGGGAAAGGTTTTAAGTAGGGAAATAGATAGGGTTTATGTTTTTGGTTGATTGTGTGGGTTGCATCTGCTCTGAACTCATGAGAAAAACATTTGGGTCATGAGAATTATAATATAGTCTATTTACTTCTTAATGGACTGTATAATTCTATGTCTGTGTACACATGTGCACATATGCAAATCTGTAAAATTTAATACGTCATGTAGCGCTTTGTAGTTTGTTAACACTGAGTAGCCCAAGGAGTCTGTGATGTACACAGGCATTAGAATCTCTGTTAAACAGATCCGAAAACTAAGCCTTGAGAGATGCATGGCTTGTCCAAGCTCACATAAACAAAGAGGGCTGAAGTCAGGCCGTTAACCTCTCCACTCCCGGTCTTGTGCTTTCCTGAGACTCTGTATTTTCTGTAGCGCAGTCTTCTAAGACACGACTGACTCCTTTAAAGTCTGTAGAGTCAGGAAGGGGTGGGAAGTCACCTGGTTTGACCTCAGGAAAGAAGTTGATGGGAACCACACCAAGCTCCTCTGGCTGCAGAGGCAGAGTAAGCGGGGACCGCTGTGCCTCGCTGGGCACATGCTGTTCCTCGGTCTTGAGCACTTGCCTCCCTCAAATACTTCCCTGTCCTCCTGCTGGCCCCATTGCACAGTCAGCCTTCTTCCAGGAAACCTTCCCAGGTCTCCAATACTGGGAACATGCCCCTCCTCTGCATTCTAGTAATAGTTGAGGGTCATGTTTATCACAGCACTTACGCTGTACTGGAATTAGACTGTGAACTCCGAGGTAGGGCACGTACCTCTTTTACTCTTAAAACCCTAGTTCCTAGCACAAGACCCAGAACATTCTAAGTACTCAAAAAGTGCTGCTTGGAATTTGTTGAATAAATTTTCTGAAGAAGCTGCCTGCAACCTACCAAGGTTAGAAATGAAATCTACTGCTCTCGAGAAAAACCCCTGCACCTTGCGCTAATCCTGTCTGTGTAAGCTCTAATCTCCTGTGCATGATTTATCACCAGAGCAACTTTCTGAAAGTGCTCTTTCCTTATCTCATAGAGCCATCATAAAAGCTAGTTTACTTTACGCAAATGACATTTATTTTCTCCTTCTATTTTTTCTCTTGCTATTTTTTCCTTCTATTTTCTTACCTGTGGGCAACAAGAAAAAAATGTCTGATCTCTATTTAGATATTTGATATACAGCATGTTTAGATAGTGTCAGCTATAAATTGCTAGAGAAGCACAATTTGACTATCTAAAACCTGCGATTTCTATTTTTGATTCCATTATGGCAGAGAAAAGAAGAAGGAAATGGGTAAATTTAAATGTTCACATTTTTAGTATTTCCAAGGCAATGGTGGAGATCATGATCAACATCAATCACTGAAATAGAGGCATCCTATTCCAAGAAAACTGGAATAATCAGCAACCTTCAGAATTCAACACAATCAGCTTTGGTTGAGTTGACCACTAACAGGGTATGTGAGCCTAGGTCAGGTGTATGTCTTTCGGTGCCTCAGTTTTGTCTCTTGCAAAAGAAAGAACTGGGATTGGATGAGACCTTGAAAGATCTGATTTCACTTATTCCTCCCAGAAGGCTTCCCAATATGTCTGTACACTTTTCTGCTGAGCCATTTGGTGAAATCTCCTGTTGAGTGACCAGGCTCCAGTCCCATCTTTCTTGACCAGAGACACCTACTCCTTAACTGGAAATGCTCTGACACTGTTTATAATATAAATGTGCTTCCAGCAGTCTTTGCCTTTTCTTTACAAAACAGAACACTAATATTTCACAAATAATCTAATTTATTGTGCATCCACCACTTCCTAATCATGGGTGAGAACAGTTTAAGAAACACCTTTTCAAAGCTGCAAATCAAATTGATTGTTGATTTTTTAAAAAGAAAATACTCCTTGAAATAATATCTTAGTGTGATTAAAATGTTTGATTTTTCTAAATGAGTTTGCTTTGTGTCATTAGAGGTTCACATAGTTCTGGAGAGACACATGAAATGCAGCCTAGCGCTGACTTCATGGAGTCCTCCCTCCAAAATTAACTAGGTCTTCCACTTACTCATCTAGAACTGAATAGCTATAAAGCAGCTGAAATACCTTCCTTCATGTCCACATCTTATTATTCAAAAATGTTCCTTGACCTCTCAGTTCTCATTCCACAGTCTGGTCTCAATTTACTTTCTAGATAGGTCTTCCACTAATGCCTTCTCTTTCCAGTAAGTTGAACTAACTTCCTATGTTCCCCACTTCCTTGCACACTCATCTTTGCTCACATACCACTCCTTCTACCTATGTTATAGAGTGTTGTCTTATTCTGCAGACATTTAAATGGCATAACATATGTGATCACTCTTAGCTCTGTGCCTGGGATAATGTAACAGGCCCTCAATAAAGGTAAAACTTAATTTACTCATTCATTCTTTTGTGGTTACCTTATACTGTTGACCAGTGGGTACACTAGGTAAATAAGAACAGAGTATGTTACATAATTTGTGTAGGCCCTGTAGGCCCAGTATTAAAAGAAAATTCAGGCTCTTAATTTTAAAATTATTAGAGATTTTACAACAGTGACAGGGGAACATTACAAGAACAGGACTCTTCTAATTATGGAGCCATATGTGACTGCACAGACTCCCTACCCTCAAGCCTAGCTTTGAATAAGACACTGCTTTGACCCCATGGCTTCCCAGGTGGCGCCAGTGTTAAAGAACCTGCCTCCAAGACAGGAGATGCAGGAGACGCAGGTTCAATCCCTGGGTTGGGAAGATCCCCTGGAGGAGGGCATGGCAACCCACTCCAGTATTCTTGCCTGGAGAATCCCATGGACAGAGGAGCCTGGAAGTCTAAAGTCATAGGGTTGCACAGAGTCGGGCATGGCTGAAGTGACTTACTATGCATGCACTGACCCCAGGAAGCCCATTAGGAGGGTGGATTTGGTCAAGCAAGTAAAAAAAATTGCTATATAAGACAATCTGCGCTATGAAATGTGTAAGCACAGGCTTCAGAGGGAACATGGCAATGAAGTACTTCTGGTAGCTCAACTGGTAGAGAATCCTCCTGCAATGCAAGGGACCCTGGTTTCATTCCTGGATCAGAAAGATCCCCTGGAGAAGGGATAGGCTACCCCCTCCAGTATTCCTGGGCTTCCCTGGTGGCTCAGATGCTAAAGAATCCACCTGCAATGTGGGAGACCTGGGTTCGATCCCAGGGTTGGGAAGATCCCCTGGAGGAGGGCATGGCAACTCACTCCAATAGTCCTGCCTGGAGAATCTCCATGGACAGAGGAGCCTGGCAGGCTACACTCCATGGGGTTACAAAGAGTCAGACGTGACCAAGCGACCAAGCATAGCACATAGCCCCACTAGAATAAGGATGGAGGGTGTGAGTGAGTCAAGACAGTGTTATGGAAAAAGGCAGTGCCTAGACTGAGTTTTGCAGTTCAGATCAAAGTTGGGAGGGCAAGAAAGAGAGACTAGTAACACAAGGGTAGCTCTGGAAATGACATTGCTGAATGCAAAGAACAGGAACTCAAAGAAACCTGTCCAAGTTATGCTCCTCTTTTTTTCACCAGGCCACACAGCAGGTGGGATCTTAGTTTCTTCACCAGGAATTGAACAGCCACCCCCCTGCATTAGAAATATGGAGCCTTAACCACTGAACCTCCAGGGAAGTCCCCAAATCCTACTCATCTTTGAAGGCAATGGCTTTCAAACATTTTTGGACCATGAATTACTACAAGAAATGCACATTTTGACCTCGTATACACACTGCAGCAAACAGTTCAGAAATCAGTGCTTACTCTTCCCATGTGTTGCTTCTTTTCTCTTTCATATTTTTAATAAACTTGCAACCACAATCTGAAAAACCTACTTTAAGAACCATCTCACCTGTCACTTTCACGGCAGACCTCCTTAGTGCATTCAGCCCTAAGCCACCTGAACTCTGGACCTTCCCTTCAGGTGCTTTGCTTTCTAGTAACCATGGCGTGCCATGAGTCTCCTGTTCAGCTATGACTTGAGGCAACTTCAAAGGCTCTGCACACAGGAGGGCCAACAAATGTCTATTAAGCGACAGTGCAAGCAATCCATCCTCTTCCTCAGTCCTGACATCAGACACCCCTCTTAGGACCGCCAATTCTTTGTCTTACTCTCATTCCCTACCATTTAAATTTTCTTGCTCAAGAATTAAAGAAGAGTCTTTTGACTCAAGGTAAAAGTCCTCATCTTTGGTCCATTGGTCAATGACATCAAGTCAGTCTGATTCTGCATCGTTCTCTCATTGTTTTTGTGTGAATCTAATACCAAATTCTGGTTAGAGTCCCAGGATTTCACCATGCCAGAGCAGTCTCTCTACATATTAAACACATTTTCTTAAATTGAAGCATAATCCCTCTTGACTTGGAAGGTTTTTAAATATTCCATGGAATTTAACCCTACCTTTTTTTGTAACCAAGTTCCAGAAACTTTTGTATATGTATTTTGTCATAAAATCCTGAAATCAATCTGTGATTCAAGTATCATTACTATTTTAGTTTTTTATTTTATAAACTCACACAGACTTAGAGTGTATGATCCAAAGACCGTGCTCTTTCCATGACACTAATTGAATTAAACTAGTGACAAGCTTTGTTGCTTGATTCACACTTGACCAACAAAACAGCTGAAGCTAGCAGTCCATAATGTGATGCTATGCGTGAGTATAAATATTTTTCAGAAGATCTGAAGCAAACCCCAGCTCTTCTTCTCTGGATTTGTGTGAGGTCCAGCCGCCCTGCCTCCATCCCTAGCTTAGTATGGATGGCCTTGCTCTACTCTTGTCACAGGCCTTAGATATTTCCAAGTTTATGCTGGATAGGTCATGTCAGATCTAAAGGTGAGCCATCCTATTTCTGTCACCCCGCTTTTTTGCTTTGTGGAATTAGTCTGTTTTATTTCCCCTTTGGTGATAAGAGCAAGAAAGAAGTCCCTTGCTTTCCCAGGAGTTGTGTATAAGATTTAATGTAAGTTAAAATTAAGGCTGGGCTTCCCTGGTGACTCAGAGGTTAAAGAGTCCACCTGTAATACAAGAGACCCAGGATTGATCCCTGGGTCAGGAAGATCTCCTGGAAAACGGAATGGCTACCCACTCCAGTATTCTTGCCTGGAGAATTCCATGGACAAAGGAGCCTAGCAGGCTAGAGGCCATGGGGTCACATAGAGTTGGACAAAACTGAGTGATGAACACTTTCACTTTCAAAATTAAGGCTTAATGTTTTCAGAGATTTTCCCTTAGCATACTGATTTACATTGACTTCTAGAGGAAGAAGGATCACTTTACATCACAGAACTGAAGTCTACACACTGCCTTAATCTGAAGATGCAGAGATACCTTTTCAATTTCTCTGCCTCACTGAGATACTTGAGACAAAAGTATACCACTGGAGATAATGTGAAGCTCATTTCCAATCTAGAACAAGAAAATGTGTGCCAGGAGGCAGCGTGGTGAAGTGGAAGGAGACAGAATGAGCAGCAGAAGGCATAAATTCACAGGGAACGCTGCTCATGTTCTGTGGCAGCCTGGATGGGAGGCAGTTTGGGGGAGAATGGATACATATATATGTATGGCTGAGCAGCTCTGCTGTGCACCTGAAACTATCATTATTAATCAGTTTTACTGAAAGATAAAATAAAAAGTTTAAAAAACAAATAAAATTAAAATTTAAAAAGGAGGCCTGCATTCAACAGTTGCAGAGTGAGATCTGAGAGGTGGAAGTGCTTTCTGCACTATAAAAGCACCACTACCATGAAGAACCATGACTTACTTGTGACTCTTGATACTTCCCAGGGGGCTCAGTGGTAAAGAAGCCGCCTGCTAATGCAGGAGGCTCAGGAGATGCAGGTTAAATCCCCAGGTCGGGAAGATCCCCTGGAGATGGAAATGGCAATCCACTCCAGTACTCTTGCCTGGGAAATTCCATGGACAGAGGAGCCTGGTGGGCTACAGTCCACGGGGTCACAAAGAGTCGGACACGACTTGGTGACTGAGCATAGATACACACTGAAAAGTAACTTGGGAAATCAGCTGGTTAACTACCTCATCTTAGGAAGCTGAGATTCCAAGAAGAGAGTCACCCAAAGGGTCACAGGTGCCCAAGGCCAAGCCAGGGCTGCAGCCTAGACCGTCTGCTCAGGTTTCCCATGATGTACATCACCTCTAGGTGCTACTTATGTGTAGCTCATATTTTCTAGGTGACACCTTTTTCTATTAAACTAAAGATTCATGTTAAAGTAAAAATTGCAGTGCATTCAGACCTAGGAGAGATATCGATAGCCTCAGATATGCAGATGACCACACCCTCACAGCAGAAAGTGAAGAGGAACTAAAGAACCTCTTGATGCAGGTGAAAGAGGAGAGTGAAAACCCCGGCTTAAAACTCAACATTCAGCAAAGATCCTGGAATCCAGTCCCATCACTTCGTGGCAAATAGATGAAGAAACAACAGAAACAATGACAAACTTTATTTTCTTGGGCTCCAAAGTCACTGCAGATGGTGACTGCACCACCAATTTAAAAGACACTTGTGCCTTGGAATTAAAGCTGTGACAAACCTAGAAAGTGTAATAAAAACATTATTCTGCCGACAAAGGTCCGTCTGGTCAAAGCTATGGTTTTCCAGTAGTTATGTATAGATGTGAGAGTTGCACCATAAAGAAGGCTGAGCAACGAAGAATTGATGACTTTGAACTGTGGTGGTAGAAAAGACTCTTGACAGTCCCTTGGACTGCAAGGAGATCAAACCAGTCAATCCTGGAAGAAATCAATCCTCAACATTTACTAGAAAAATCCTAGAGGAAATCAACCCTCAACATTCACTAGAAGGACTGATGCTGAAGCCGAATCTCCAAAACTTTGGCCACCTGATGTGAATGGCCAACTCTTTAGAAAAGACCCTGATTCTGGGAAAGACTGAAGGCAGGAGGAGAAGAGGACGACAGAGGACATGATGGTTAGATGGCATTACTGACCGTGAATATGAGTGTGAGCTACTTCTGGGAGATGGTGAAGGACAGGGAAGTCTGGCATGCTGCAGTCCATGGAGTTGCAAAGAGTCGGACATGACTGAGTGACTGAACAACAACAGACCCATAAACAGATACTTGGAATCTAATTCTGAGGATCTGATTTCAGCAAGTTCACTCACGGGCTTTCAGATGAGAGTCTCTGTCTATCTCCTCTGAGATGAAGGCGTACATGGACCCATGTCTTTGCTGGTATTGTGCAATTCTAAAGGTCCTCAAGGGCCTCCTTGCCAGTGCTCTAATAATGCCAGCAATTCCAGGTCTTTTCGTTGCAGCCAGTGCCCTGCCTCAGCAGATAAAACTTTCAGCATTAGAACCTACAGGAAGACCAAAAGCAGAAAGGCAGTTATTGCTTTCTCCATAGACGAATTCAAACTAAGCCCGTAGGATATATATTGGCAACCCCCACATGGAGCAAAGACTAGCTTCCCAGGCAAGCAACCTGTGCTCATGCTCAATAGGGCCCTGTGCTTGGCTTAATGCTCTGCTTTTGCCACCCTCATAGCCTTGATTCTTTTTGATCAAGGGGTTTTCTGCAGTTTTGTTTTGCACTGGGCTCAACAAATTATGTAGACGGTCCTCATGGAGCTGACACTTCCACATATTCTGAAAATGTCATGCATGACCTCTGGCTTTCCCCACACCCTCCTGAAAACAACTTCATACGTGTGGGCTGAGGTGGGGAAGGGTAATTACACAAAATTCTCTCACCCCCTTTCTTCCATGACTTAGGCACATTCAGATAAACGGACTTCCATAATGGAAAATATGCAGATAGGACATCAAGTATTCATCATCCTGGACTAACTATGAATTATTCACGTTGCATTTTCTAAATAATTCATCACATTCAGTGTAACTTATGGATTCTAATTCAGACAGAGTGCATGAGTGTTTTCTACTGCCTAGTCTTTTACATACATTTTTATTCATCAGAATTTCTCACTAAAGTTCCAAACACCATCAAGCTATTCATTCAACAAATATTTGAACCAGGCATTTTCCCAAGTTTCTGGAAATATAGCAATGAACAAAATGGGCAAAGATTATTAGCAAACATTGTCAAGGGAGTTTTCTAACCATACAAGAATACAAAATGAAAAGACACACTTCAAGCCTCAAGGGGGCACACACTCTGATAGGGAGAAACAGACGGGAATAAAGCAAGGTATATGCATCTATATGTACCAGAAGAGATGCAAATTAGTGATGATGTGGAGGGGCTTGAGAGGAGAGAGAGAAACTGAAAGTGATTAACCTGTTTTTTAATGGGTAGAAAACTATTCAATCCCTGTGTTCAGGTTTGATACTGAAAATCTACATAGCTTATGCAGAAAGGTGATAATTAAAATAGGAGACTGATCAAAGCTTCCAACATTGACTATAAAATACATGATTTAATCATGAAAACACATCTTTATAGAAGCCTAAGTTGAAAATGCCTCTGAGTAATTTGGGGAATGGTAATCCTCGGAGCGCTGCTGTGGTTGTTGTTGTTTAGTCATTAAGTTGTGTCTGAACAGACATTTCTCCAAAGAAGATATAAAAATGGCTAACAAACACATGAAAAGATGCTCAACATCACTCATTATCAGAGAAATGCAAATCAAAACCACAATGAGGTACCACTTTACACCAGTCAGAATGGCTGCCATCCAAAAGTCTACAAGCAATAAATGCTGGAGAGGATGTGGAGAAAAGGGAACCCTCTTACACTGTTGGTGGGAATGCAAACTAGTACAGCCACTATGGAAAACAGTGTGGAGGTTCCTTAAAAAGCTGCAAATAGACCTGCCATATGACCCAGCAATCCCACTACTGGGCATATACACCGAGGAAACCAGAATTGAAAGAGCCACGTGTACCCCAATGTTCATCGCTGCATTGTTTACAATAGCCAAGACATGGAAGCAAACTAGATGCCCATCAACTGACGAATGGATAAGAAAGCTGTGGTACATATACACAATGGAATATTACTCAGCATTAAAAAAAAATTCATTTGAAGCAATTCTACTTAGATGGACGAAACTGGAGCCCATTATCCAGAGTGAAGTAAGCCAGAAGCAAAAACAACAATACAGTATATTAACGCATATATATGGAATTTAGAAAGACGGTAACGAGAACCCAACATGCGAGACAACAAAAGGAACGCAGATGTATAGAATAGACTCGTGGACTTTGTGGATGAGGGTAAGGGTGGGATGATATGGGAGAAGGGCATTGAAGCATGTTAATTGTCATGTGTCTAATCAATCGCCAGCCCAGGACTGATGCTCGGGACTGGTGCAGCGAGATTTCCCAGGGGGGAGGGAGGAGGGAGGGAGGTTCCGGAGGGGAAGCATATGTAAACCCATGGTGATATCATGACAATGTATGGCAAAAACAATAAAAAAAAAAAAAGTTGTGTCTGACATTTTGCAAGCGCATTAAGCTGTAGCCCGCCAGGCTTCTCTGTCCATGGCATTTCACAGGCAAGTATACTGGGGTGGGCTGCCATTTCCTTCTTCGGGGGATTTTCCTGACCCAGGTTGAACCTGTATCTCCTGCACTGGGAGGCGGATTCTCTATTACTGAGCCACCAAGAAAGCCCAATAGCCAAGCATATAATTTAGGATTAGGGACTTCCCTGGCATTGCAGTGGTTAAGACTCCACACTTAAAAGGCAGGAGGCACCAGTTTGATCCCTGGTCAGGGAACTAAGGTCTCACATGTCTTGCTGCATGGCTTAAAAATATATATATATTTTTTAACTTAGGTTTATATTACACTGAGAAAACAACTGATTCACCTACATAAGAAAAAGTGAGAGGCTGGAGATTCAGCACGAGAAAGCGCGTGGAGCTCAGATATAATTGGCAAATTGCATTTGTTATGAGACTACACAAGATTAGATTAGATCATAAGTCCTTTTTGTTCTGAGACCCAATTTCAGACATGTGTTTGTTGTGGAGGTGGGAAGGAATTTCTGAAACAATCAACAAATAATTCTCTGGACATCAGCAGAGTGTCCTACAGTTCAGCCCTTCAATTCTAAAACCATCTACCCAGAGAAACCATAAGATTCTACAAGTTAAGGGTTCAGTCCTACTGGACTGCTCCCCTCACTTCAGACTCTAGTGATGGGGTTCAGGTCAGGCCACCCAGAATGTTCCACTTTGGCATGTGGATTATTTCAAGCTGAAGACAATCACGGCCCAACAGACTTAAGAAGAGCTTTTTACCACTCTTGTAACTGCCTAAAAAACTTTATACAGAAGACCTGAACCAGGAAGCAAGCTTATCAACAGTTAACTTTTTATAACAGAAAAACTTAGCTGCATGGCAGGGCAAGCATTTATTTGCCAAACATTTGTTCTTATGATCTTCCTGTAAATTGTCTTTCTTTCTTCCCTTTGAAAACCAGACCCCTACTTCCTTTTCCATAGCTCAGGATGGCACGTGGGCCTCAACCGCCTATCTAGGAACCTCATATCTTTGGGATTCCTGTATATGTCAAACTGATTTTTTTTCTCTCCTGTTAATCTATTTTATTACAATATAATTATGAGTGAGTGAGTCAGGTTGCTCAGTTGTGTCCGATTCTCTGCGACTCCATGGACTGTAGCCTATTAGTTTCTTCCATTCATGGAATTTTCCAGGCAAGAGTACTGGAGTGGGTCGCCATTTCCTTCTCCAGGGGATCTTCCCAACCCAGGGACTGAACCCGAGCCTCCCGCATTGTAGGCAGACGCTTTACCCTCTGAGCAACCAGGGAAGCCCTAATTAATATAATTATTAATCCAGCTAAAAAACCTAGAAGCAAAGAAGGGGAAAATGTTCCTCCCCTACACTAGTCATAAATCCAGGCCTTTATGTGTATTTCTGACAGACTATCTAGGCTTAATTAGTTTAATTTGCTAGAGCAGCTCACAAAAACCAGAGAAAGATTTTACTTACTATATTATCAGCTTATTATGAAAGGATGTAACTCAGGAACAGCCAAATGGAAGAGACTTACAGAGCAAGGTATGGGGAAAGGGCATGAGCTTCTATGCCCTCTCCAGGGGCTGTCTCAGTGAATTTCCATGTGTTCACCAAACCCGAAGCTCTCAGACCCAGTCCTTTTATGGAGACTTCATTACATAGTCATAACTGATTAAATCACTGGCCATTGGTGATTGATTCAATTTCCAGCCTCTTCCCTGTCTAAAGAGGTTTGGGGCTGGAAGTTGAAGCAGGGCTGGTAGTGAAAGTTTCAAACATCTAATCATTGGTTCCTTCCCGGAGCAATCAGCCCCCATTCTTGGGCTAGTTTTCCCTCATCACATTAACACAATCAAAGTCATCTTGACTGTCTTTATCAAAGGAAAAGTCAAGGATTTTAGGAGCTCAATGCCTAGACTGGGGTCAAAGATCTTACAATAAATCATAGTAAGGTAACTGACTGTCCAGATCCACAGAACATCATTCATTTGAATATCTGTGTAATGGCAGAAACAACATAAACAATATTCCTGGATAAAAGCAACACAGCACTAGTGACTGGAAATGAAGACATCTGAGCCGGCCATGCTTAATTCTGAGCAACAAGATTGTGCCACCTGGGAAAATTTGGAAGATGATTGTATTGTTGATGCTGCTCATGAGGCCAGTTGTCCTGTTGTTCACACTGTCCACACTGTTTGCTGGACCCAGGGTAGGCAAAGCGCGAGATAAGAGGCTGGAAGAAGATTCGAGGAGCTGAAGGAATGGCAGACAAATTTAATTCTCTCCTGGCTGGCACGGAAGCCATAACACACCCTTTCTCCTGTAGCCAAAACACAGCCATGGTGGAGCCTTAGAGAGACCTCGCGAAGCATAACCACGGTGCTCCTCCAACGCGGCCCCAGCGCAGCAGCCGCCAGAGCTTCATGGTGACACTCATATGGGTGAACTGCACACAGCAGCCCGCGACCAAGCCAGTACCTCGTGACGCGTATGCGCAGTTCTCTAAATGATCTCAACTGTTACGTAATCATTATTTACAAAATGTGGGGCAAGAGCAAGAGACCATGGGTGAGAGAGACTGACTATGCCCTCTTGGCTAATGTGCTCTTGCCCTAAAATAGTCCTTCCACAAAATGCAATCTCGAAAACTGCCTGCTACAATTTTTTTAGTCCATCTGTGTGTTGGCTGACTGGCTCACTGGTTTCTGCTTTTTTTATTACTTGGGAATGATTGCAAAAACAACCTTTGAACTGAGAGTTATCAGAGTCAATTTCCCCTGAACAGGAATTTTAAGCCTAACAACCTCTTTGTATACAGTAGCCCAGAAATTTGCTATTTACTCCCTTTAAGCCCACTCATTCATTTGTGGTATTAAAAGTGCTTTATAAACTGTAAAATTTTATTACTGTTACTATTAATAACATTAACCAGTATCTAATCAAAAGTCGTTTCGAGTGGGGAATTCCCTGGTGGTCCAGAGGTTGAGCCTCCATGCTTCCTCTGCAGTGAACACAGGTTTGATCCCTGGTTGGGGAACTAAGATCCCGCAGACCTTTAGGCATGGCCAAAAAATAGTTTAGAACATTTTGAGGGCACATTAATAGATGAGAACCACACACACACACATACCAGAAAGAAATCAGAGGTTAGAAGCAGTTCACAAAAAGAACAGGAAAAGCGATCCAAGGCTCACTCCCAGAGGGCGAAGCTCACGTAAGATGGAGCCGCTACGACAGGGTTCTCTGAGGTGATGACCAGAGATGTCCAAAGAAAGGGGCACCGCTGTGAAGGAGGTCACAGTGGGGGTCGCAGGGAGATGGCTGATAGCCCCACCTGGGGAAACGTCTGTTAGAATGCAGCATTGATTCAGAAACAGCATCACATCACAAGTGGCAAAGGCTTCACATTTAGTGTGAAAGAAGAGCTCCATCTGGCAAACCAGAAAACGCAGCCCCGTGGAAGGTGTTGCTTGCAGTCCTGAGGGAGAGCCTGTATGTCCTAGAATGGAAGAGAAGGCGAGAGCATTACACAGGTGGAAAGGTGATGAGAGGCAGTGATTTGAACCAAAAGTAAGTTTTGAACCAAAAGAAACACACCATACACCCTAAAGTAAGTCTCACTATTTTGAGAAGATTTCAGTAGAAATGTTAGTATCTTTCTGAACTATGAACTAAGGCAAAGTTTTTGTGTAGATTTACTTTATAATCATTTGCACATGTACATACACAACAGTGTCAGCCTAGTAAAATGGTGCTTGGAGCATCTGCTGCTATTAGAGTTTCTCTTCTTCACGCCTCACACTGAGATACTCTGGTGGGCCCTTTGCAACCCAAATGCCTATTAACAATGCTGCTCCAAGGTTGCTTACAGCCAGTGCCCTAGAGTCCAGCAAGATGAACTAAGAGCTAACAGCTACGGCCCCACCGTCCATTAGGCCTTCAACAACCACCACAAGTAGACAAACCCAAATTATCCTAGCGGCTTTGGCAGTCGTCCTGTGACTGTCTTTTGTTGCGCCTGAAGCGGGGGCCCTTGCACCTCGTCCTCCTGGGCTCCATCCCGGCTCATTGCAAATGCACAAAGAAGTCTGCTATAGCGAGCCAAGGCGAAGAACTCTGTTTACAGCTTTGCTACACTGTGTCCTGCATTTATCCCATCAATATACAGCCTGGAGCAAATAGCCTTTCCTTTAGACATAATTTGTTTGAGTCACTGTGTGTGCCCCAAAGAGGCATAAAGGGGATTTGACCCCAGGAGACCAGAATTTAACTGCCTCTTGCTAAAAGACACATTTTGAGTATTCTAAAGCAGCTTTCTTCCTTCTTGTGAGTGAATCAGTTATTTCCAAGAGAACTGGCAACTAGCCCCGTAACTATTTTGAACCGACACCCTGTTCTTGTTGCTCTCATTTTCTGTCTAACCCATCTTTGGCAGCCATTTCCTTTAAAGAAGAGTGGCATGGTCTATAAAAAGAACAGGAACTTTATAACCAGACCAATGCAGTTTCCTTCTCTCCATTTGCCTTTAAGCAAGTCATTTAACCTCTTGGCCTGAAGTTCTCATCTGTGAAGTGGGGACAAAAGAGATCTTGCAGGATCTTTAGGACGAGTCTCGATAATCTAATTAAACGTACAGACCATCTTTGGTAGTGTATGTGTGCTAAGTCACATTCGACTCTTTGTGACCCCATGGGCTTCAGCCTGCCAGACGCCTCTGTCCATGGGACTCTCCAGGCCAGAATACTGGAGTGGGTTGCCATGCCCTCCTCCAGGGGATCTTCCCGCATCTCTTTTGTCTCCGGCATTGGCAGGCAGGTTCCTTACCACTAGCACCACCTGAATGTAGCTTCGTTTTTCTATAACTCAATTTAGAACCCTAACCCAATTTCTGCATCCTTCACCGGCTGCAAGGGTGAAACTTAATCTCAACCAGTTTGGTGACAATACCTCCCTCCCCCCCCACCGCCCCAGCATCCACAGGGTTTTATTTCTGGAGAGAGACTGCCAGCTAAGCACTGACTTCAGGACAGATTAGTGGGGCCAAGGGGAGAGGAGAGGAGCGGGGCTGCTACCAGTCGGGCGGGCACATGTCTGCCAGTCTTGGTTCTGTGCAGGCCGCTGCTGAGCCACTCCTCACTTTCACTCCAAGATCCTTTCTGACTGGCACCCTCCCGGGTAACTCCAGTGTTCCATTCCGTTCATTGTCACCCAAGCTATGGAGACCCAGTGAGTCTACCTGTAACCCTGCACTGAATTCATGCCTCTCTCTGGACGAGTTTTTGCTCTCACATCATGATGAGTGACAGAAGATTTTTGAGTCGCTCAGGCCTATCAGACAAAGCATTTCATATAGTTCTTTTCTACTCTGGAGTGTTGTTTCTTTGCTGAAAGGAAGAAAGAATCCTCTCTGCAGCTGGATTCTCCAAATTCCTTTAGAAACCAGAGTATCTGCTTATTTCTAGCTCTCCCTATGACTTTGATGTTCTTCATTGCAGCCCATTGCCTCATCTGCTCTAATAAAACTTGGGGCATGAGAAATAGATCTGACCTGTTTCACATTTTCAGTGATATGTATCTTCTCGGAGCCTAAGCTTCTAAAATTCAAAGCTTTTCTCTCTAGCATTTATTAGTGTTCATGCTCCAGCTATTCAAATGAGGGAAGAATTATAAAATAACTGGATATCACCTCCCACCTGTCAGAATGGCTATTATCAGAGAGACAATAAGTAACAAGGTTGATGAGGTTGTAGAGATAAGGGAATCCTCATGCGCTGTTGGTGGGGATGGAACACAGCCATGTGGACGTGGATTTTTCTCAAAAACTTAAGAACAAAACTACCATATCCCCCAACAATTCTATGTACGGATATTATCCAAAGAAAACAAAAATGCTAATTGGAAGAGATATTGGCAGCCCAACATTCACTGCAGCACTATTTACAACAGCATGATATGGAAACAATCTGTGTCCATCAATAGCTGAATGAAGAAAATGTGCTATATATATAATATATAGCACATATACATTATATATAATAGATGAATGAAGAATATATATATTTTTCAGCCATATATATTTATATATATATATATGAGTAATAATCAGCCATAAAAAAATGAACGAAATCTTGCTACTTTAAACAACACAGATGGATTTAGAGGGTATTGTAACAAGTGAAACAAGTTAGAGGAAAAACAAATATTGTATGATTTCACTTGCATACAGGATATGAAAAGTAAACAAGTGAATAAACATAATGAAACAGAAAAACATAAAGAACAAGCATAAGAACAAAAACAGACTCATAGGTACAAATAATCTGGTAGTTGCTAGAGGGAAGAGGGTAGGAGAATGTGTGAAACAGAAAAGGGAGAAGGTACAAACCTCTAGTCATGAAGTAAGTCATGAGGAGGCGATGTAAAACACATAGAATATAATCAATCATCTTTTAATAACTGGGTTGATGGTGACCATTTCATATCATATAAAACTGTCAAATCACCATTTGGTACATGAAACAAAGATGATATTTTAAGTCATTTATACTTTAATAAAAAAGAATTATAACTAGAAATATTGGGAGGAAAAACACATTTCAGAATGCTATTTCACTATATTACTTATTACAGCAGGATAACAATAATAATATTCATTTTAATTGATAAATGTTGTTTAATGCTTCAGAATTTCTAATGAGGAACAAGGTATGGATGACTTCATGCCTTGGCAAGAAGGGAATAAGAAAAATGAGAAAAAAATGTATACAACATAAAAACAGGCAATATCTTAGAGATCATTAGTTCAGAATTTGGTTCCTAATCTTTTATTACCAAGAACTCCTCAGAATTCTTCTCTATCTATGAAGTAGATACTTTGTTCTGAAAAATCTTACATGTCTGACAATACGTGTTATCGCTCGATTTCCTCATTATTGATTGATCCAAAAATCTATACTGCCTGTTGGTCTTTTAATTCAGTATGAGGTAGCCTTTTAAGGGGAGACCTAGACCACATCTGTAAGGGAAACCGGTCACAGCTAGGAGTCTAAGGAGATATGCAGAAGCCGCTCTCGTTCTCACTCACACCTTACAGACCCCATTTCCACAGTGACCACTCTGCATTTTCGCAGACAGCTGCCTGCCCAGGCCCTCGAGCATTAGAGTTGATTGCTTTTCTTCCTCTTTAGTGTATAGCCTCCTCTGACGTATGTTGCAGGTCTTCCTGTAGCCATCACGTCAGCAGGGACCCTATGCCCTGCTTTCCTGATTTGCTCTTTGGGGCTGTTTTTAGGAGCAAGACTTCAGATTCTGGGCCACACTTCTCTCTGGCTTGGATCCCTGAGGCCCAAAGCCCAGCTGAGTTCAGTGTTAATACAGTAAGTTGAGAGAGTTGATACTTTTTTTCTTTTTTTTGGCTCTCTGCTTTATTTAAACATGTGCAACAGAATCACCTGGGGAGTTTGCTGAAGCACAAGATGGTTAGGTCTCACACCCCAGAGATTCCGGGAACCACACATCAAGGACTTTTGATGTTTTTATTGGGGTATAGTTGGAGGCAGTTCCAAGAGGGAGTGGGTATATGCGTACATAGAGCTGATTCACTTCGTTGTACAGCAGAAACTAATGCCCATTGTAAAGCAGCTATACACTCATCTTAAATAAGAAAAAAAGGGTTGCTACCTTGACAGAACATGGTAAGGGATCCTCAAGATCAGAATAATTGGTTCCTTTGACATCTCTCCGATAACACAGTACAGATTCCTCATTCCACAACTTGGCTTATTTTGTTCCATTTTCCAAGAATTTTCTTACCTTTTCTCTTTGTCTGTCAAGATCCTCCTGAAATCATTTTTGTCACTTATACAGGAGACTTTGCTTTCCTGTGAACTGTTACACCACATTTGCCACTTGGCTGATACCTGCCCTTACCTTCACTGGGAGAACCTGTGATGCTGCAGAAGGCACAAGGACTTTAGAGCCGGATGAGTCTGGGCTTGCATCGTGAAGTCCCCATACTCCAGTTCTGGGATCAGCAGCAAGCCACTTAACCTCTCTGAACTTCCACCTCTTTATCTGAAAAACTGATAATAGTACTCAATGTGCAGAGTTGTTGTGAGGCGAATTTTAAAACCACCTCTGCTCCGGCTTCTCTGATGCCTGCTGTCTTTAATGGAGACAATTTGACTTTTTTCAAAATTCACTTTTCGTTGCTGAGGACAGAACAGTGTACAGCCTCACAACGGTTTGACTTACTATTTCTCAGCTTTACGATGAGGTAAAAGGAACGCGCATTCAGTAGAAACCATACTTTGCATTTTGAATTCTGATCTTTTCCTCAGTTCTCAACGTGCAGTACAATGCTCTCTCGTGAGGCTGCACAGGGCAGAGGCGCTCAGCTCCAGTCAGCCTGGTGGCTACAAGGGTAAACGAGAAGTACACACCCACACAACCATTCTGTTTTTCATTTTCAGTGAAAATTTTTTAATAAATTACATGAGCTATTTATGCTAACAATAACCAAAGGAGAGCTGGAGTGTCTGATCTGATAAAAGCGGGCAGCAGAGGATGAGATGGTTAAATATCATCATCAACCCAATGGACAAGAGTTTGAGCAAAGTCAGGGAGAGAGTGAAGGACAGGGAAACCTGGCAGGTTGCAGTCTGTGGGGTTGCAAAGAGTTGGACATGACTGAGTGACTGAACAACAACAACAAAATAGACTTTAAGGCAAAAGCTGTTACTAGAGACAGAGGACCTTTTATATGGACAAAAGGGCCAGTTTAGATATAACAATTATAAATGTACATGGGGACTTTACTGGTGGTCCAGTGGTCAAGAACCTGCCTTCCAGTGCAGGGGTACAGCTTTGATTCCCAGTTGGGGAACTAATTTCCACATGCCATGCCCTGGAGCGGCTGAGCTCGTGCTCAGCAACTACTGAGCCCCAGTGCCCCAGAGCCCATGAACCACAAAGGAGATCTCGTGGGCCACAATGAAGACCCTAACGCAACGCTAAATAGATAGATACATGTTTTAAAAAACCTCAGGATACCTGACAACAAAGCTCAGATCACATAAAGCAAAAACTGACAGAACAAAACAGAGAAATAGACAATGCAACAATAATTGTCAAAGGCTTGAATACTCTACTCTCAATGAGTGAAAGAAAAGTAGACATAAGACCAACAAGGAAATAAAAGACTTGAATAATAATGTAAGGCTACTAAACCTAACCGATATTTATAGAGCATTGCATTCAATGACAGGAAAATACACACTCTTCTTAAGGATACACGGTACAGTATTCAGGATAGACCATAGTTAGGCCATAAAACAAGTCTCGATAAATTCAGAAGTATTGAAATTATACACAGTATATTCTCTGACCACAATAGAATGAAATTATAAGTCATGTGAGGATCAAAGGTGTGTTTATTTCTGAAAGGCTATCTAAAAATCGCAGATTATGGGGGGAAAGGAGAAAAATATCAGGGAACATATCAATTTCTGCCACGTAGAGTTATTGTAGGGATCAGATACAACAAAATAGGAGCAAGACTTGTCATTCATAAGCCATTATACAAGGTGAGTCACTGTTGTCAGTCGTGTGGTCAGGTTAGCAAGGATGCTAGCCATCTCCAAGGCTAACTCAACCTGAAATTGAGCAAACATTTTTTTAAAAAGCAATTTTTTTCTTGCATTCAACATTTACTCTCCAAGACTTCGAGCTCAGCAGAATCACAAAAGAGTATTTCTCCACAAAGCTGATTAGAGACTGGCCTTTTGCTGCCAAAAAGTTGCCTTTCAACCCAGGTCCTCTGGTCACTGGCTTCCTGGGATCAGGGAGTCAATTCATAAGAGGTAAATTTGTGGATATTGTCAAGCACTGGGCAGTTTGTTTTCTCTGATGACCTTGCTTTTATTGAATACCGTCACGATTTCTGATTCTCCTAAAAGCTTTTAGGTAATTTGACTTTGCATGAAAGAGAGGCAAGGAATTCAGCTGACATGGAACTGAATGAGTATAAGTCCTGAGTATATTGATTTGTAATTCAAACAGAGATCAGAGCACCTGCACACTCTTCACTTGAACCCATGCCATCAGAATTAAGTAAACCAGTCATAAAACAGTCCTTTTTTCCCCCAAATCTGGCATCCCATAGCTCTGTTCACAAAGGAGTTAAAGAAAACCTCCAACAATATGAGTCCAAAATAGTTCCTATATATTGGAGAAACTTGAGAAAATAAAAAATAACTACTCTGATGTGCCCTTCCCAAAATTTCCCACTAAGACGTCCCTATTAAAGGATATCATCATACATAATATCTCTGACATGCAGCCCAAACAGTTCACCAAAAACTAGCAATTTGGGGGGAACCTGGTGTTTTATTGTAACTCTTATGAGAATTGTTCATTTTGCCTCATGGTTTTCATATTAAAGTATTTTAAAACTCAGTCAGTCACTTCAGTTGCTCAGTCATGTCCGACTCTTTACAACCCCATGAACTGCAGCACGCCAGGCCTCTCTGTCCATCACCAACACCCAGAGTTTACCCACCTCGTGTCCATGGAGTCAGTGACGCCATCCAACCATCTCATCCTCTGTCGTCCCCTTCTTCTCCTGCCCTCAATCTTTCCCAGTATCAGGGTCTTTTCGAGTCAGCTCTTCACATCAGGTGGCCAAAGTATTGGAGTTTCAGCTTCAACATCAGTCCTTCCAATGAACACCCAGGACTGATTTCCTTTAGGATGGACTGGTTGGATCTCCTTGCAGTCCAAGGGACTCTCAAGAGTCTTCTCCAACACCACAGCTCAAAAGCATCAATTCTTTAGCACTCAGCTTTCTTTATAGTCCAACTCTCACATCCATACACGACCACTGGAAAAATCATAGCCTTGACTAGACATACCTTTATTGACAAAGTAAAATGTCTCTGCTTTTTAATAGGCTATCTGGGTTGGTCATAACTTACCTTCCAAGGAGTAAGCATCTTTTAATTTCATGGCTGCAATCACCATCTGCAGTGATTTTGGAGCCCCCAAAAATAAAGTCAGCCACTGTTTCCACTGTTTCCCCATCTATCTGCCATGAAGTGATGGGACTGGATGCCATTTTAAAATTATGTATCTTCAAAAAATAAATAAATAAATAAAATTATGTATCTCCAGATAATAATATTTTGAGGAGAATCACCACACATCTGCAGTCCTCTGGCCCCAGACACAGCATTGCTCCCCTTTTTAGAAATCTGTGGCTTCGGCAATGCCAGGGCTCATTAGGAATCCCCTCACACACACACTGGCCAGGCACACTGCTGTTCTTGTTGCCCCTCTAGCCCTGTGTCTCTCCCGATAAGAGATTCACACTGAAAATGTTGGCAAGTTTTGCCTAAAGATAGTAACAGTGCTAGAGGGCATTCCCACAGGGGCTTATGCTGATCATTTGGGAGACAGCATATCTTATTTACCTGTTTTGTTCATTAACGTATTGTAAGTGCCTAGAATAAGATTGAGCCAAGTTGGTAGGTGCCATACTAATGTTTGTTGGATGACTAATATCTTCTAAGAACTTCACTTGTCAGATCTTTTATGCCAACAAGTAAATAATGTCTGACATCACAAAATAAAATATTTAATCAGTTATTACTTTGTGCCTACTTTGCATATTTCAACTATGCAAGAGATTCTTTTTTTCCAGTCCATCTTTCACCATGAAGAAAACTGTTCAGGAAATTAAGTAACTCGATCCATTTCACATAATTCGTGGAATTTTGTCCAAAATGAATTTTTTTCCACTCGGTCTCAATTTCTCTCACTTTCAGAAGATGCCACATTACACAAAGGCACTCTTTTCCCATATGAGATATGTCAAGGAATATTCCATGACTTGATCCTAGGAGGTTTTGAAATTTGAGTATCTAAATACTTGGTCTAGTCTACCTGGGGCTCACTCATTAGTTTCACTAGTATTGCTTTGTGCTGAGGGAATTCTGCTCAATACTCTGTAATAACCTAAAGCGAAAATGTTAGTCATTCAGTCATGTCTGACTCTTATTGACCCCATGGGCTGCAGCCCACTAGGCTCCTGTGTCGTGGAATTCTCCAGGTAAGAATACTGGAGTAGGCAGCCATTCCTTTCTCCAGAGGATCTTCCTGACCCAGTAATTGAAGCCAGGTCTCCCGCATTGCAGGAAGATTTTTTTTTTTGCAGGTAGATTCTTTACCATCTGAGCTACCTAACCTGAAGGGATAAAGAATTTGAAAAAGAATAGGTACATGTATATGAATAACCAAATCACCCTGCTGTACACCTGAAACTAACACAAAATTATTAATCAACTACACACAAGTATAAAATGAAAATTTATATATATATATATTATACACACACACACAAAATTTATACACACACACAAACACACACAAAATTGCCCTGTACTGTCCTGAAATTAGCCACCAACCACATGTCTGACTAAGGAGCACCTAAAATATGGCTAGCCCCAAATGTGCTATAAATGTAAACACACCAGATTTCAAAGATCTAATGTGAAATTTTCAATAATTTTTATATTGATTACATTATTTCATTATAAATATTATTATAAATGTAACACTACTAAAATTAATTTTATTGGTTTATCTTATTTCTTATAATGTAACTACCAGAAAATTTAGAAACTTCAGATGTAGAGCTTACATTAGGATTAGCTCAAGCTAGAGAGAAAGGGGTGACTATCTTCTTGTTACCAACAGCACGAAGAAACACGAGGTGTATGCCAGACACACCAGGCCCCTTCTTTCCTCCGTGGCTTTGCATCTGTCTAAAATGCTCTTCTTGGGCTTGACCCCCTGCCCTGACTCTAGGGGGCCTAATTCCTCTGTCCTTTTGATCTCCCTTCTTTATAGCCTCCGATACAATATTTGGCTCTTTAAGTTTGCCTATGCCAAAACAGTGAGATGGCTGGAGACAAGAGTGCATCTTACTGTATGACTAACTCCTGGCCTGCTGTATTTGTTAAGCTTAATGAAATTGAACTGGGAGTTGGTGCAGTCTTTCCAGGAATACTCTATGATTCTCATTCCTTCTCCTTCCCCTTCCTTTCCGCACAGCTCAGTTCCAGTACCTTCACTCACACAGGCATCTGTACTTTAAGGAAGCTTCAAAGTACAAGAAATTCTTTGAACTGAAAGTCCAAAGATGTAAGGCTATCAAGGGTCAATGCAGAGAGCTTTGATGGAAGGTGACAGGAGAACTGGGCTCCACTTCCTTCCTGCTCTATGCTCACAGGCTGCACCGAACAAGTTGCTTCATCCTCCTCTGAGGTAGGGTCACTAAAATCTATTATTTCTGAATTATTAGAGAACAGAAATCCATTTCAGATTAATGAGCCAAAAAAAATACACTACAAAGTATTTCTGAGAAGGGTCTGAAACAAAATACTCTGTAAATCAAATATATGGAAACACACAAACATTCAGTGCAACAAACACTCTGGAGAGGAGCGTGGAGGGGAAGATGAATTATTCCAAAAGGAAATAGACAAAGCGCACGAAGGCCTTTGCCCAGACCAGTCATGACAGTCTGCCGTAAATTAAGGTGTACTCAACTCTCCGCATGTGAGGTCCAGAGAACGGTGGCAGTTTTAATTTATGAAAATTGGCTTGGCCAGGTAGATTGAAAAGAAAGAGAAGTCTGTAAGCGGGAAATTAGTTGTGACATGTGGGCAACAGCAGGGAGCAGGATGGATTAGACAGACGAAGGGGGCACACAGGTACCCTGGGAGAGTGACAGGATGAGGAACAAGAAGTTCAAAGAAGAGCAAGTTCCGCCCAAATCCACAGGCATTAGATGTTCAGTCTAGTTACTTTTCCCTGAACCTTGCTAAAAGACAGAAAGACCCATCTAAAGAGCTTTCTCTGATTTAACATAATGAGACATTATGTAAAGAGTGAACTTAATTTAGATGATGGAGTTGACCAGAGCAAACAGCAATAAAGCAGAAATGATTAAAAACATGTCAATCACATTTATCCCTCAGAGCGTAAATGTTTACACAATCTCCCAATCAACTGTGGTACTTTAGCCACCAGACCCACTAACCTGGCCTCTTGGTGTTGAAAAAAATCCAACAGTAAAGACCTAAGCAACCACTGCATTTCTGAAAGCACAATAAAAAAGGAACTTCTGTCATCACCACCTGCAAAAAGTCTGCTCATTTTGCAGGTAGCTAAAGAACAACCAGGTTCCTGAGATTTTTTGCTGAGAAGCCAGCCCTGCTAGGGACTGAGTTGTATGTTCCTCCTCCACATCCCACTGGCTCACATACTGAAGTTCTAACCCCAGTACATCGGAACGTGAACTTCTTTGGAAATACAGAGTTTGCAGACACAATTAGTTAAGATGAGGCTACATTGCAGTTGAAGCGGGGGTTGGGGGGCTGTCCCTAAGCCAACATTACTAGTGTACAGGTCTTCCTCTACTTAAAATGGGATACATTCAAATAAACTCATGGTAAATTGAGAATATTATAAGTGAAGAATTTATTTAAGACCCCTAACACTTAAACCTTCCTAGGTGGCGCTAAGTGGTTAAGAATCTGCTGCCAATGCAGGAAACGCAAGAGATGCAGGTTCAATTCCTGGGTCAGGAATATCTCTGGGAGAAGGAAATTGCAATCCACTCCAGTATGCTTGGCTGGGAAATCCCATGGACAGGGGAGCCTGGCGGGCTACAGTCCATGAGGTCTCAAAAGGCTTGGACACGACTGAGTGACTGAGAAACACATATGTCGTAACTCAGGCTAGCCTACCTTAAATGTGTTCAGAACACCCGTTAGCTTCTTGTGTGGTGAAATCATCCACCACAAAGTCTATTTTATAAAAAAGTGTGGACTATCTCATGTAATTTAATAAATACCGTACTAAAAGTGAAAAACAGAATGGGTGCAGGATGGTTTTACATGCATCCATTGTTTACCCTTGTGATCACTGACTGGCTGGGAGCTGCCGCTGCTCCGGCCCAGGACAATGAGAGAAGCACACCACATACCACTAGCCTGGAAAAAGAGCAAAAATCAGAGTGTGGGGCTCCTGGTTCCAGACGGTAGAGTAGAGTGTGTGCTCAGCCCCTCCTCTGAGATCACTGAAGTCACAACTCCCTGTTGAACAACCATCCATAGGAGGATGCTGGAACATACCAAGAAAAGATATCCCGTGTCCAAAGACAAAGACGAAGTCGCAGCAAGACGTAGGTGGCGCACAATCACGATAAAATCAAATCCCGTACCTGCTGGGTAGGTGACCCGCAAACTGGAGAACAATAATACCAAAGAAGTGCTCCCACCGTTGTGATGGTTCTGAAGCCCACATCAGGCTTCCAAGCCTGGTAATCTGACAAAGGGACTGGGAATCCCCAGCAAATCTGACTTTGAAGGCTGGTGGGATTCGACTGTAGGACTACCATAGGACTGGGGGAAACAAAGGCTCCAATCTTAGAGGGCACAAAATTCAGCGTGTGGTTTCTATGGAATGCATCTCACTGTCACACCATTGTAAAGTTGAACAATGTTAAGTTGAACCATCATAAATCTGGGGCCTTCTGTACTTACAAAAAATGGGGGGCTATGCACACACATGCACACATACGATGCCACACGAAGATGAAGGCAGAGACGGGTACAAACCAAGGAGCACCAAAGATTGTCAGCAGACCACTGAAAACTTGAGAAGAGGCACAGAACAGATTCTTCATATCTCCTAGGAGGAACTAGTGCTGATAACACGTTGATCCTTGACATCCAGCCTCCAGCACTGTGAGACAACCCATTTCTGTTGTTTAAACTACTTGAGTACTTTGTTACTGAAATCCTGGCAAACTAATGCAAGCCCCCGGCTTAATGAATACAAAATCATGCTCTATACTGGCTGTAAGGTAACAGGCTCGCCTAAGAATCACATTTCATAAGCACAAAGGCTGGCTCCATCACCAGAGAACATTGTTCGATTTTCAGTACCTCAGTTCCCTCAACTGTGAAACAGATGTAACAATAGTCCTGCTTCACAGAATGAAATGAGTTAATATTGTTTTGTGTATAAGAGGCACTCAATAAATAGTAACTACTCTGATTGCCATAGTGCACCATAAATTATAGAGTAATTGGTAACGAAACGTGGGGGCCTCCTGCTCGCTGCTCAAAAGTCAATAAAGAGGCGAGGTTGGTGGAAAGGTTACCTTGTTTTGGATCTTGGCAACCGGCAACCGGGGGAGAGGGAAGACACTTATGCAAAGGCATAAGACAGCCCTCCCGCCCTCACCCCCCACCGACTGACAATCAGCGGACAAAAGTGTTTATAGGCTGAGGGAGGGGGCTGCATGCAGAAACAGCAGTCAGCTCTGACAGTCACCTTGAAGTAGGTCATCTGTGGCCTGATCAGCATCATCTTGATGGTTTTAAACACAGCTAACCTTCAGTTCCAAGGGGCAGTTTGTGCCCATTTCCTTGAGGCAGCTACAGCCTCGTCATCATGCAGCTAGCTTCTTCCACGCGGTGGAAGTTTCACTAGCTGTAAGACAGCTCACAGGGTGTGGCTCAGGATAGTACCTATAGCCCTCAAGAAGGAACTCAAAGTCCTTCACTGTGCTTAACGACTAAACTATTATTTGGCATCCTTTAACTGTTTTCCTTTTCCATACTTCTCTGATTAAACTTATTCTTTGGTTAAGGTTTTTTCGCAGACAAAAGTCAGGCTGAGGCCATGCTCAGCAAGGACCAGAGGGTCTTGGTCCATTTCACTTTCACATATTCTGTCCCATCTTCTCTCAGTTCTGTGGTGGTAGAAATTTTATTCACAAGTTACAACTGGAAAAACTAAAGTCCAGATGTTTTAATTAGAAAATATGAGGTGGTTTTGTGAAAGTGGTGGATCAGGGTTAGAATCCCAACTCCACCACGTGCTAGCTATGTAAGAGAGTCATTAAACCAAAACTGTCTCACGGTTTTTCAAATGGCTGAATTCTTGCTCTGGGCTATTAAAAAAAAAAAGTTGTTCATCACCTCACCTCAGAGTTTTATTCATAAGCCAAAGGGAAGAAGAGAGAAAGGTGAAGATAATAGACACAGCATTATCAAAGGTGTTCTATATGTCAGTCACTGTATATATCAGATATTATCTTATCATTTTCACACCAACCCTATGAGATGTTACTATTCCCACTTTATAGATGAAAAACTGAGGCTCAGAGAAGTTAGGAAACTTAACATATTTACACATCTAGGAAGTAAATAGCAGAGCCATGATTTAAATGCAGATGTCTGATTACATAGTTCATGCTCAGTTCACAAATTTCTGATCCTAACATCAGTGAAGCATTGAACTTCTGAAGACTTAATGATCCCATTCTTAGTACATAAAAAGCAAAAGTAATCATGCAGAGCTATCAGAGGCAGGAACATCCTTTAGTGACCCGAAACACATAAAGTTATTTGCAAATTTGATCGTTGTGACACTTTTGTGTTTGCAGTCATAACAAGAGACTCAACGTTTGATTTTTTCCAATGATATCCCATTTATAGCACAGGAAATCAGCATGCTTTATAAATAGCAGCTAATGAAATCTTATTTTAAAAATTCATAAAACTTAAATTTAATTATCTGCTAAATGTGCTTGTGTTTCCACAAATAATCAACTATCCAGTTAAAAACAATGCAAGTCTGATCCAACAACTAAGTCAGACCCACAGCAAAACTATCATGTAGGAGAAGGAAGTCGATGGTGTCCCAGGCTTTGTTCTCCATGTCCATCTGTCCTGGTAACTGCTCAGTGCATGTCTCTCTTTTCCTTTTCCCACCAAAACCAAGTTCTTAAAAAATCTGGCTTCCAGTATCTACAGTTTATGATAAATTTTAAACACTGTGTTACTGGATATCTAAATTATTGATCTCTTAGCTACAGGAGGTACAGGAGCAGAGCAGAGCAAAGGATGAAGAAGGGAGGGGAAACTGGGCTTTGTCCTTTATGATGATAGTGATACTATCGTTAAATCAATCACTAATAGTGGGGAAAGATGAAAAGCAGAAGAGAGAGATGCAAGCTCTCTTTTCTGTCTACATTGTTCAAGAATTTTGGCTGAAGATAACATGATGAAATGGTGATATTCCTATCTCTTGAAGAATTTTCCAGTTTGTTGTGATCCACACAGTCAAAGGCTTTGCAATAGTCATTACAGCAGAAGTAGATGTTTTTCTGTTATTCTCTTGCTTTTTAGATGATCCAACAGATGTTGGCAATTTGATCTCTGGCTCCTCTGCCTTTTCTAAAACCAGCTTGAACATCTGGAAGTTCATGGTTCACATACTATTGAAGCCTGGCTTGGAAAATTTTGAGCATTACTTTGCTAGCATATGAGATGAGTGCAATTGTGCGGCGGTTTGAACATTCTTTAGCATTTCCTGTCTTTGAGATTGGAATGAAAACTGACCTTTTCCAGTCCTGTGGCCACTGCTGAGTTTTCCAAATTTGCTAGCATATTGAGTGCAGCACTTTCAAACAGCATCATCTTTCAGGATTTGAAATAGCTCAACTGGAATTCCATCACCTCCACTAGCTTTGTTCATTGTGATGCTTCCTAAGCCCACTTGACTCAACATTCCAGGATGTCTGGCTCTAGGTGAGTGATCACACCATTGTGGTTATCTGTGTCATCAAGATCTTTTTTGCATAGTTCTTCTGTGTATTCTTGCCACCTCTTTTTAATATCTTCTGCTTCTGTTAGGCTCATACAATTTCTGTCCTTTATTGTGCCCATCTTTGCATGAAATGTTCCCTTGGAATCTCTTATTTTCTTGAAGAGATCTCTAGTCTTTCCCATTATATTGTTGTATTCTATTTCTTTGCATTGATCTTTGAGGAAGGCTTTCTTATCTCTCCTTGCTATTCTTTGGAATTCTGCATTCAAATGGATATATCTTTCCTTTTCTCCTTTGCTTTCACTTCTCTTCTTTTCTCAGCTATTTGTAAGGCCTCCTCAGACAAGCATTTTGTCTTTTTGCATTTCTTTTTCTTGGGGATGGTCTTGATCACTGCCTCTGTACAATGTCACAAACCTCCATCCATAGTTCTTCAGGCACTCTGTCTATCAGATCTAATCCCCTTGAATCTATTTTTCACTTTCACTGTATAAGCATAAGGGATTTGATTTAGGTCATTCCTGAATGGTTTAGTGGTATTCCCTATTTTTTTCAATTTAAGTGAATTTTGCAATAAGGAGTTCATGATCTGAGCCACAGTCAGCTCCCAGTGTTGTTTTTGCTGACTGTATAAGCTTCTCCTGAAGTCTAGGGGAAAAGGAAAAATAGATAAATAGTCAGAGGTGGTAGGAGATGGTTACAACGTTAGCCTCCCTTTCTGACTTTTCTGATAAGTACTTAACCTCTCTATGCCTTAGTTCTCTCTTCTGTAAACTACAAATTCTAATACTATTACCTACTGTATAACTGTAGCACCTTGGGGCTTCCCAGGCAGTAAGGTGGTGAAGAATCCACCTGCTAAAGTAAGAGATGTTAAGTTCGATCCCTAGGTTGGAAATATCCCCTGGAGGAGGAAATGGCAACCCATTCCACTATTCTTGCCTGGGAAATTTCATGGACAGAGGAGGCTGGTGGGCTACAGTCCCTGGGGCTACAAAGAGTCAGACACAATTGAGCAACTCAGCACTATGTAACACTGAAACAACTAAATAACTCAAATACTTATGAGTGTTTATCACAGAGTAGCAGGCTTCCCCACTACCAGGCACTGGTGGTAAAGAATCTGCCTGCCAAAGCAGGAGACACAAGAGATGTGGGTTTGGTCCCAGGGTTGGGAAGATCCCCTGGAGAAGGAAATGGCACCTCACTCCAATATTCTTGCCTGGAGAATCCCATGGGCAGGAGAATCTGGTGCACCAGAGTCCACGGGGCCGCAAAGAGTCAGACAAAGTGAGACAGAGCCACACAGTAAGTGTGTGCTGACTGTGAAGAAGCCCGAACTTTCTTCCTCCTATTACAGCAATTAAAGAATAATGAGACAGCAAAATGGCATCAACAGCAGCGAGGCCTCTTGACTGACTTGCAGTATAGGCTAAAACCACCTGGAAAAAATAAGCATCCTCCAGCTACGGTATAAGAAACCCAAACTTTCACCCTTTTCCTGACAGGTAGTCATAAGCCAAGTCCCTGTCAGCTCTCAGCCACAGCCACCCTTCTGAGCACTCATTCCTCCAAGCTCTTTCCTCTCTTGAGAGCACCCAGACCCTCCTCTCCTTACACCTCACGTCCCTTCTCCCTGCCCAGTCATTCCAATCACAGCTGTGAAAGTAGGGCTGCTGAGGGACGGGTCCCCCTTGGCTCCTCTCCTGAAGCAAACTGTTAGGGAAGCATTAGCTTCCTTTAATGGGCAGAGCAACATTAAGCCGATGGAAATCCACACCCAGGTCACTTTGCAGAGTCCGAATTGGGTTGGGGCTGCCAGTGTTCATAGTGACCTATAAATTGAAACTTAATTGGGCATTAACAGAATTCATCTAATTAAAAACTTGTAATTAAGCATGAAGAAGAAAAACAGCCTGAATTTTGGACATGGAGAAAGCAGAAATACATTTGATCTGGTTGATAAACCCATACTTAAGAGTATGTTCAGTTATTTCCTGTAATAATATCATGTAACACCGAAACCACGTTAAAAACTCAATGCTGTGCTCTCCAGCCCTGGTCTCACCATTACAGTCCAGAAGCTCCAAGACAGTTAATTGACAAGGTGAGCAGTAGTATCTCTACGGTGTCCTCCAAGAGGTAAGACAAGAACAATAGGGAAAACCTTTGGAAATATCATGGAATTGCAGCAACAGTTTGTAACAGAGCAATTTTGCCTGCTCGGGATCTTATCAGTGGACCTCTAAAAGTGGAGGTTCCTAAACTTGATTCTTCCCACTAAATTTCAGAAATAAAAATAGCATACTGACCTGCGACCAAGAGGCAAACCTAAGGAAACAGATTCTCAGACAGGCCAGCTACCTTCCCCACTGTCACACAGAGTACATGGCAGAGCCAAGGTTTATAGCAATCCTGCCTAACCTCTCTCACGGATAATTGGAAGCATAAAGTGATATCAGGTATGTGAAAACCCTTGTAAACTATAAACACATAATCAGTAGATCATCTACAATCCATGAGGTCGCAAAGAGTTGGACACAACTTAGCAGCTAAACAAAAATATATTAATCAAAGTTGGCAATTATGGTAGCTAATAAAATAGCTTTTTTAAAAAAAGATCCAATTTTACCTTCTTGGGGTGAAATGATGGGATCCCAAATACATACACTGCAGTGCGATTCCTAGTGTGTATGTAAAGCATCTAGTCAAGTGCTCAGCAGCCAGAGGGCCGGACGGGAGAGCAGTGATGCCAAGCAGTGAATGCTTCGGAGCCGGAATGCCAGAAGCAGGTCCTCCCTCCATGCTTAACAGCTGCGTGGCCTTTGGGAAAGTTAACTTTTCTACAGCTCAGGTGGCCCATTGGTAAAACGTGGAGA
Source organism: Antilocapra americana (assembly GCA_007570785.1). Taxonomy (NCBI): domain Eukaryota; kingdom Metazoa; phylum Chordata; class Mammalia; order Artiodactyla; family Antilocapridae; genus Antilocapra; species Antilocapra americana. The sequence goes on along the minus strand of ML660219.1, from coordinate 1,359,424 downwards.
CCAGTAGTCCTATTCCACAGGACTGAAGGGATGCGTAAAGTGTTCTTCAAACACGGTCTGGCACACACTGAGCCTCCTAAGAGTTACGCCAAGATTCACAAGAAGCCCAGTCTCTCCCCAGAGAGCCCTTCCTTAATATGTTCCCAATTTCCCCGTGTGCTTCATGGCATATATTGACAATATCATTCCTGGCGCCTCTCCCAGCTCAAGCATGAACCCAACAAATTCGTGTAATCCTTGGGAGCGGTGTCAGTCGCTCAGCCATGTCCGAGTCTTTGTGACCCCACAGACTGTAGCCCGCCAGGCTCCTCTGTCCCTAGAATTCTCCAAGCAAGGATACTGGAGTGGGTTGCCATTTCCTTCTCCAGGGTCACGTCCCGACCCAGGGCTCAAACCCAGGTCTCCCTCATCCCAGGCAGATTCTCTAGGGTCTAAGTCACCAGGGAAGCCAGGGTGGTGAGAGGCAGCGGCAGCTGTCCCAGGTGCTACAACCAGCTGTCTCTGCACTGCCATCGCTCCCGGCGCAACCGCCCAACTGCGGAGACCCTACGCTGCCCCTCGCGGCAGCCCCTTTGGGGCAGCGCTGCCCAGCCCTCCCCGCCGCCGCTGGTGCATCTGTGCCACACCTTCCCAAGCACAGTCCAGCCTCCCTTAACTATCACAGCCCCTGGTTAGACCCCAGGCTTGAGGGTCTCTGCAGAGTCAGCCCGTCCCTCTCCTCGTCAGCCTAACCCACAGCGGGAGCCATTGCAAGCTTCCCGGTCCCCCAGGGTCCACCTCTTATGTGGCTCTGGCCCAGAGCTAGGAGGACGCCCAGGACCAACCCCTGCCAGGGCTGGCTACACGGGCATGTGACTGGTGTAGGCACACAGGACCGATGCCAAGTGAACTGTCACAGGGCAGTGGAGGGTGTGCTGGTAGTTTGGGAATTTGGCCCAGCTGACAGTCGTCTCGCCTTCCCGCCTCCACAGGACAGACTCTCGGTCACGCGCGTCTCACTCCAACCCTGTTACTACCAGCATCCTCTGCGCAGGGGGATCAGGCAAGGGGGAAGCCTCATTGCTGCAGCTGAATTTTGCCCCAAAAGGTCCTGAGCATGAATTAAAGATAGGTGGGATGCTTGTCTGGGCTGGGGCAAGGCAGTAGCCACACATCCACACCCGGACCATCAGCACCAAGGAGCCACAGTGCGGGGCGGGGGTGGGTTACTGGGAGCAACTGGGAAGTGGGGACTGGGGGTGGACTTCTGGCCATTGCACAGAGTTTGCAATCCCTCAGCATTTGCCTGCCCACCAGGCCTGGGTCAAGGGCCATGGAAAGGGGGTAATGATTTCCCCAGCCCCGGCCAGGGCCCACATTTTCATTTTGCACCGAGCCTGCAGATTATGCAGTGAGCTCCAACCCATTCTCAGGACGACTGGCCATCAGTTACCCTTAGGGAAAACTCCATTTTTCCATCCCAAGAGTATGTTCAGATTCCATGATCCCAACATGCCAAGGTCCTTACATTTTATCTGTGGTTACCTTATAACCTGGCGGTTACCTTATTACCCTGGTGGCTCAGATAGTAAGGTGTCTGCCCACAATGCGGGAGACCCAGGTTCGAGCCCTGGCTCGGGAAGATACCCTGGAGAAGGAAATGGCAACCCACTCCAGTACTCTTGCCTAGAAAATTCCATGGACAGAGGAGCCTGGTGGGCTACAGTCCATGGGGTCACAAAGAGTCAGACATGACTGAGCAGCTTCACCTCACCTTATAACAGATACTGTGCATGTATGAAATCATGATTACAAGACAGTGTTTTATGTACTACTAAATTCCAAAGACTAGCCCTTCAGGAATCCACCATGAGATGGCTCCATGAGAACAACAATAATGGTAAACAAATCAGAGAACCATAGATGGCCTAGTTTTATTGTACAGTTGGAAGCTATGAGAGAAAATATTGTTCAGGAAGGCTTTGATGAAAGAGAGGGCTAAGAATACCAGAATAAGATGTATTAAGTCAATAAGCTACATAAAGCCTTAGAAACATTTTGAGCAAGGGAATAGTTTTTCAAGCACAAAATGAATTTAATTCAAGTGAACTTTGGGAGGTAATTTCTTTGGCCATCCTATCTAGGAGGCAGCCATCTCCTAGTCTAAAAAAATAAATAAAGTAACATCCTATAAACATTTATAAACATCTTATAAAGTAAGTAACATCCTAATTGTCCAAAAGAGGTTGTGGTCATACATTTCACCTTGTGAGGGGGTCCACAGGGTGGGACAGTGAAGCCCCTCAAGGAGTAGAAAATGCATCTTATCATCTCTTAGTCTCCAGGGCTCCACACAGTGTTGAAACAAATTAGGTACAGACTAAATGTTTGTGGAAGGGAAGGATGAATGCACCAGTCATTACAACACAGTAAATAATATGATGGGTTTTTTTCTCCAAATAGAGAGCTCCTCCTTTAGTTTTAATTTTTTTTCTGAAATTTGTTTTCATCACAGAGATAAACATGGTACTAATTGGAGGCTGTAAGCCTCTCAAGGTCAAGCACAAAACCTTTGTAATTTCCCTGCTGAGTGTGGGGCAGATGCATAGAAGTCAGGGGTCAACAATTATTTGTGAGATGAAAGTGTGCTACTTCCTCTGACTGCACCGAATCAAGTCAGGTCACCAGCCCCTCTTTAGCACAACCGGACCTCACTGCTTGTTCGTGATTTTGATTATTTTTGATGTGGACCATGTTTATTTTAACGTCTCTGTTGAATTCATTACAATATTGTTTCCGTTTTATGTTTTGGTGTTGGGGCCGCGAGGCATGTGGGATCTTAGCTCCCCGGCCGGGGATGAAATCTGGGCCCCCGGCACTGGAACAGTCTTAACCGCCGGAGGTCAAAGAAGCCTCTTGATTTTGGATTTGGAAGCAGGACTAGGACCAAATCTCACCGCCTTCATGAATCTCAGCATGAACTCTGCACCAGTAAGCCCCTTTGCCTGCTTTGTCAGGAGCTCGCTAAGGCTCTGCAAATGGGTGGCCCTTGCAGACCCCTACCTTCCTCCTAGCTAGATGAGGGCGTCACGGTTCTGACAAATCAGGCAGGACTGACACGCCTGGATCAGGGGCCAGAGAGCTCAGCCCTCTCCCTAGGCCACTCAGTTCCCTGCTCACTGTTTCCCTGGGGTCTGAAAGACCAGATCTGAGAGGATCAAACACCATAATGATGGGCTTCATAAAACATAAAGAAGACGTGACAACCCCTCAACCCTGCAAACCCTTAATCAATACTCAGTTCATTAAACAGTTAACTTGCCCAAGCTGCTGGCTGGTTTCAGACACTCCGCTGTTTTGGACATGTGGAAGGCAACTGTCTAGTAGAATTCAGCTCTGGCCCATTGGAGAAATAACACAAATTTTTGGATTTGTAGAAGAAGGATACCATCAATCCAACACAGTCTTTTTATAAGAAATACCAAAAGAGAGACACAAAGGTCCAGCTGGCCTAGACTCCTCCCCCAGCTGTTCGGGCACCAGAAGGTAACTGTCGTGGATAAACTTTCACTAGAGTCTGATGGGAGTCTCCCTCCAACCACTGCCAGCAGGAAAAGAGGAAAACAGCTGCCACCAAAGGACAGCCCAGGTGCAAACCCTCCAGGAAAAGAGTTCAAGGTTCCTGAAAACACAGCAAGACATTTAGATTCAGAAAACCAGGGCATTCTCCTCAGCACAAATGCATCAGTGTTATCTACAGGGCAATAAGCTGGGTGCTAGAAACACCAGTCTCTGATACTGTTGCTTGAAAGATCACTTGCCTCTGGGGGAAAATACACTCGAGACAGGAAAGCTCAGTTCTGAGATGTGGAATGTAAATTTTTTTTTCCTTCAGTTCAGTTCACTACAGTCGCTCAATCGTGTTGACTCTTTGCGACCCCATGAACTGCAGCATGCCAGGCCTCCCTGTCCATCACCAATTCTGTGAGTCTACCCAAACCCATGTGCATCGAGTCGGTGATGTCATCCAGCCATCCTATCCTCTGTCATCCCCTTCTCCACTTGCCGCCAATCCTTCCCAGCATCAGGGTCTTTTCCAATGAGTCAACACTTTGCATCAGATGGCCAAAGTATTGGAATTTCAGCTTCAACATCAGTCCTGCCAATGAACACCCAGGACTGATCTCCTATAGGATGCACTGGTTGGATCTCCTTGCAGTCCAAGGGACTCTCAAGCATCTTCTCCAACAAAACACAGTTCAAAAGCATTAATTCTTTGACGTTCAGCCTTCTTCACCATCCAAATCTCACATCCATACATGACTACAGAAAGAACCATAGCCTTGGCTAGATGGACCTTTGTTGGCAAAGTAATGTCTCTGCTATCTAGGTTGGTCATAATTTTCCTTCCAAGGAGTAAGTGTCTTTTCATTTCATGGTTGCAATCACCATCTGCAGTGATTTTGGAGCCCAAAAAAATAAAGTCTAACACTGTTTCCATGGTTTCCTCATCTATTTGCCATGAAGTGATGGGATTGGATGCCGTGATCTTAGTTCTCTGAATGTTGAGCTTTAAGCCAACATTTTCACTCTCCTCTTTCACTTTCATCAAGAGGCTTTTTAGTTTCTCTTTACTTTCTGCCATAAGGGTGGTGTCGTCTGCATATCTGAGGTTATTGATATTTCTCCCTGCAATCTTGATTCCAGCTTGTGCTTCTTCCAGACCAGTGTTTCTCATGAGGTACTCTGCATATAAGTTAAAAAAGCAGGGTGACAATATACAGCCTTGACATACTCCTTTTCCTATTTGGAAGCAGTCTGTTGTTCCATGTCCAGTTCTAACTGCTGCTTCCTGACCTGCATACAGGTTTCTCAAGAGGCAGGTCAGGTGGTCTGGTATTCCCATCTCTTTCAGAATTTTCCACAGTTTACTGTGATCCACCCAGTCAAAGGCTTTGGCATAGTCAATAAAGCAGAAATAGATGTTTTTCTGGAACTCTCTTGCTTTTTTGATAATCCAGCAGATGTTGGCAATTTGAGCTCTGGTTCCTCTGCCTTTTCTAAAACCAGCTTGAATATCTAAAATTTCACAGTCCACGTATTGCTGAAGCTTGGCTTGGAGAATTTTGAGCATTACTTTACTAGTGTGTGAGATGAGTGCAACTGTGTGGTAGTTCAAGCGTTTTTTCACATTGCCTTTCTTTGGGATTGGAATGAAAACACATTTTCCAGTCCTGTGGCCACTGCTGAGTTTTCCAAATTTGCTGGCATATTGAGTGTAGCACTTTCACAGCATCACCTTTCAGGATTTGAAATAGCTCAACTGGAATTCCATTACCTCCACTAGCTTTGTTCGTAGTGATGCTTTCTAAGGCCCACTTGACTTCACATTCTAGGATGTCTGGCTCTTGGTGAGTGATCACACCATCGTGATTATCTAGGTTGTGAAGATCTTTTTTGTACAGTTCTTCTGTGTATTCTTACCACCTCTTCTTAATATCTTCTGCATCTGTTAGGTCCATACCATTTCTGTCCTTTATTGTGCCCATCTTTGCATGAAATGTTCCCTTGATATCTCTGATTTTCTTCAAGAGATCTCTAGTCTTTCCCATTCTATTGTTTTCCTCTATTTCTTTACACTGATCACTGAGGAAGGCTTTCTTATCTCTCCGTGCTATTCTTTGGAACTCTGCATTCATATGGGAATATCTTTCCTTTTCTCCCTTGCTTTTCACTTCTCTTCTTTTCACAGATATTTTTAAGGCCTCCTCAGACAGCCATTTTGCTTTTTTGCATTTCTTTTCCATGGTGATGGTCTTAATCCCTGTCTCCTGTACAATGTCACGAACCTCATCCATAGTTCATCAGGCACTCTGTCTATCAGATCTAGTCCCTTGAATCTATTTCTCACTTCCACTGTATAATCATAAGGGATTTGATTTAGGTCATACCTGAATGGTCTAGTGGTTTTCCCCACTTTCTTCAATTTCAGTCTGAATTTGGCAATAAGCAGTTCATGATCTGAGCCACAGTCAGCTCCTGGTCTTGTTTTTGCTGACTGTATAGAGCTTCTCCATCTTTGGTTGCAAAGAATATAATCAATCTGATTTCAGTGTTGACCATCTGGTGATGTTCATGTGTAGAATCTTCTCTTGTGTAGTTGGAAGAGGGTGTTTGCTATGACCAGTTAGTTCTCTTGGCAAAACTCTATTAGCCTTTGCCCTGCTTTATTCTGTACTCCAAGGCCAAATCTGCCTGTTACTCCAGATGTTTCCTGACTTCCTGCTTTTGCATTCCAGTCCCCTATAATGAAAAGGACATCTTTTTTGGGTGTTAGTTCTAAAAAGTCTTGTAGGTCTTCATAGAACCATTCAACTTCAGCTTCTTCAGCATTACTGGTCAGGGCATAGACTTGGATTACCATGATAGTGAATGGTTTGCCTTGGAAACAAACAGAGATCATTCTGTCGTTTTTGAGATTGCATCCAAGTACTGCATTTTGGACTCTTTTGTTGACTATGAGGGTTACTCCATTTCTTCTAAGGGATTCCTGCCCACAGTAGTAGATACAATGGTCATCTGAGTTAAATTCACCCATTCCAGTCCATCTTAGTTCGCTGATTCTTAGAATGTCAACGTTCACTCTTGCCATCTCCTGTTTGACCACTTCCAATTTGCCCTGATTCATGGACCTAATGTTCCAGGTTCCTATGCAATATTGCTCTTTATAGCATCAGACCTTGCTTCTATCACCAGTCCCATCCACAACTGGGTATTGTTTTTGCTTTGGCTCCACCCCTTCATTCTCTCTGGAGTTATTTCTCCACTGACCTCCAGTAGCATATCAGCACCTACCGACCTGGGGAGTTCCTCTTTCAGGGTCCTATCTTTTTGCCTTTTCATAGTGTCCATGGGGTTCTCAAGGCAAGAATACTGAAGCGGTTTGCCATTCCCTTCTCCAGTGGACCACATTCTGTCAGCCCTCTCCACCATGACTGGGCCATCTTGGGTGGCCGCACACGGCGTGGCTTAGTTTCAGCGAGTTAGACAAGGCTGTGGTCCGTGTGATCAGCTGGGCTAGTTGTCTGTGTTTGTGGTTTCAGTCTGTCTGCCCGCTGATGCCCTCTCGCAACACCTACCCTCTTACTTGGGTTTCTCTTACCTTGCACGTGGGGCATCTCTGCACGGCTGCTCCAGCCAAGCGCAGCTGCTGCTCCTGACCTTGGACCAGGGCTATCTCCTCAGGGCCGCCCCTCCTGACCTTTTACGTGGAGCAGCTCCTCTCGGCCCTCCTGCGCCCAGGCTTCTGCTGCTCCTTCAACGTGGGGTTGCTCCTCTCCACCGCCTCCCCCCCTTTTTTTCCTATAGGACGTTTGTATATTTGCTACTGCCTTATAGAGAGAAAATAGGTTAAGAGCTATAAACAACCATTTTTTTGAAAAAAAGATTTATCATGGAAAGGGTATAAGGATAAATATAAGTTCATGGCAGGATTCACTCATCAACTTCTGATAACATCAAGGTTATAAATAATGAGCCATTGCTTTTGATATACAGAGCCAGCCCAATGGTCCTCAAAGTGTGGCCCCCAGATCGGCATCAATATCATCTGGAAACTCATTAGAAATGCACTTTCTGAACCTCACTCCAAATCCACTGAACCAGAAACACTGAGGGTGAGACCCAGCAACCTGTATTTTAACAAGCCCTCTAGGTGATTATGATGCATGCTAAAGTAATAATAATAATATGGATGCCTGCTTCCCACCCCCAGGGATATTCTGATTTAATGGCACTGGGTGTGTGACTGGGGTTTGTATCACCCAGGTGATTCCAATATGCAACAAAGTTTGGGAATCACTGCGCTAAGTGCAAAGAACGAATCCCTGTTTAGGTCTCTGATCATTTCTTGTACCTGGCATTTGTTGCCACTTCAGGTTTGAAGCACAAACCTTGAAGGAGTCACTCACCTTTCAAAAGTTGATAACAAAAAATGTAGGTAGAATTTTTACCTGCCACAAGGTAAAAGCTCTGTGCTTCGGCCAGGTGTTAAATGTTGTATTCTCATTTACCGAGTCCATGGGGGACCCTGTGCTCAAACGCAAAAGACATTTTACATGAATTTGCTGCTCCTTTTTAAAAAATAAAACATATTTATTGAACAACATAAATATCAACAAATATTTGAAATGTGATATTATTAAAGTGACATTTTAACATTTTTAAAGTGATATTTTGGAGAAAAGCTTAACAGTTTTAAGTATGATTCAGTGACTTTCTTATCAATATTTAATTTTTCTTGCATTGACTCATCCTATTTCATTGTTTTAGAATCAAAAATTTTCTCAGTCATTTAATTTCAACTTTCAGGTAGCTCAGACAATGACCCTTGGTTGTTTATTTCTAGGCATATCTTAAAGCTCTGTCAGAGGCAGTCCAGTCCATGGTTTATATCCTCAAGAAAGGGATCCACGACAACGGAAAAGGATCTGAGTAGGAATCTATATAGCTGAATAATTTGGCAGTACACTTGAAGCTCTGACTGGCACATACACCCACTTGAAGCTAACACAACACTGTAAGTTAACTATACTTCATTTAACAAAGAGAAAGAGATACAGTTTGCCCTAGGTAGCAGCAAGATGAAAGATTCCAAGAGATACTGGGTCTGGGAGTGTGGCAGGTGTAAACATCCATGCAACAAAGAGTCCTGGGATGAGTGTGGAGACCCAATACCTGATCTGGAAATGAAAGGCATTACTTGCTCCTTATAGCGCAGTGAGATGATAAGAGAGCAGGGGGCAAGTAAAATAGCATCGAAGAGTGCAAGAAGAAGGCAGTACCATCAGAAATAAGACCAGGAGCCTAGGCTACATGCAACACTACAGGAAGTCTGACAACGATGGGCACACAGGTACTGGCTGGCCCAGAAACAGGACTCAGGAACTTAGAAATGGGCCAAATCCAATGCTGCATGATAACAAGACGCAGGCATTCTCAGTTTAAAAACAAAAGCAAAAGCAGATCCATGATTCAGATTCTGTTTGAAACTAGACTTGGCTCACACCAGGTCTCACAAGGAGACCAAGGTGCAGATCCAGGCTGACCAGTGTAGACGGCACTGCACATAACAGGTATTCAATGCTGTTTTGTTGAACGAACAGACATTCAGAATTATTTCTGGTTTTAACTGCATATTTTTCTCTGCCAGTGACCACTATGTGTCTGCTATAGCAGGCCCTCACTCTGTGAGAAATTAATCTATCACAGCAGCTGGAGATTAAAATATAAGCGTAGATGCACTTTGGGTTAAAAAAAACTCTACACTACAGGCTGGTAAATCGGATTTGGTCTCTAGTTCTGCTTCTAACTAACTTTGTGACTTTGGGCAAGTTCTATTATTATCTCTGCCTCTCAAGTCCTCATCTAGAAAATGAGGTAAGCAGGACAGAAATACTAGATGATCTCTAAAGTATGCTCAACTCTAAAAATTGCTGGGTTCACACACAAGTATTTGGCTTAAAGCTCAACATTCAAAAAATTAAGATCATGGCATCCAGGCCCATCACTTCATAGCAAATAGATGGGGAAACAATGGAAACAGTGTCAGACTTTATTTTCTTGGGGTCCAAAATCACTGCAGATGGTGATTGCAGCCATGAAATTAAAAGACACTTACTCCTTGGAAGGAAAGTTATGACCAACCTAGACACCATATTAAAAAGCAGAGACATTACTTTGCCAACAAAGGTCCATCTAGTCAAGGCTATGATTTTTCCAGTGGTCATATATGGATGTGAAAGTTGGACTATAAAGAAAGTTGAGCACCGAAGAATTGATGCTTCTGAACTGTGGTGTTGGAGAAGACTCTTGAGAGTCTCTTGGACTGCAAGGAGATCCAACCAGTCCATCCTAGTGGAAATCAGTCCTGGGTGTTCATTGGAAGTACTGATGTTGAAGCTGAAACTCCAATAGTTTGGCCACCTGATGCGAAGAGCTGACTCATTGGAAAAGACCCTGATGCTGGGAAAGACTGAAGGCAGGAGGAGAAGGTGACAATAGAAGATGAGATGGTTGGATGGCATCACCGACTAGATGGATATGGGTTTGGGTAGACTCTGGGAGTTGGTGATGGACAGGGAGGCCTGGCGTGCTTCGGTTCATGGGGTTGCAAAGAGTCGGACATGACTGAGTGACTGAACTGAACACACAAGTATATTCCTGAAAATCAATATTAAAAATTGTATGGGTACCTGCTATCACTGACTTCCTGTTACTGGTGATTTCCAAGACATTATCAAGACCTCCGCAGTCAACAGGAGGTAAATCTGATCTTTTAGGTTGTTGATGGGAACAAAGCACATTTCTGTGGATACACTGAGGTCAGACTTAGAGCACATTTGCTGCTGACTAACTTTAACTAGAAGTTTTTTAAGTTTTCCCCCAAGAAAAGCCCCTGGGCTTTGCTGTCAGAGATAGGAAAGCAGAGATGAGAGGCTGTGAAGTTAGATGTCTCGTTTTAGCTTTGGTCTTTGCACAGTGGGGTCAGAGGTGGGGGTCCTGGGAGTAGGGCGGTGGAAAAAAATATCCCAGACACATGGAGAGTGTGGCATAAACACTCCCTTAAATCCTGCCCTTTTTCAAATTTCCCAGAGGACCAAGCCCACACCCTCAATGGCTACGTGCTTCACGGCATCCTCGGCCAGAAGCAGGCTGGCCCCGGGGGCAGCCATCTGGACGCTGAAAGCCCACTACAGCCGTAATGGGCGGGTGAATCTGGTTCCAGACGACAGCCTCTCCCAGCCTGACTGTCTCCCACTTGAAATCACACACTTAGGAAGCATCCGCCTGGGACACGAGACGCCCCTCCCATGGGGACTCGGGGAGGAGAAGCACGCGGGAACACAGGCCTCTCTGCGGGCCCTGGGCGAGGTGCAGACTCTCCTTGCTTTCATCCCGCCCCCTGCTCTCTTATCATCTCACTGCGCTGTAAGGAGCACGTACGCACACACGAATCCCTGGAATCATGCTCTGAGGATATTGTTAGACTCGTGGTTTGATTTAAAGCAGGAACAGATGAGAGATACCAGAACATCCAGGAGAAAAAAGCCGTTTGCAATGGTAGTATTCACGTCTCCAGATGGCCCAAGCCTTAGACAGGAGGCGGCCGCCCTGCGGTCCTCAGGCTGGGGTCGTGGAGCAGACACGGTTCTCACGTCCAAGGCCTGTTCCTGTGACCCTGGAGGGGGCTGTACACGGCACGGCCACTCAGGGTGCGGTGCCCAGGAGCAAACTCCACCCTCCCCAAGTCCCGAGGACCCAGTGCCCAAATGTGCATCGCCTCCTCAGGACGGGTCAGGGACCTGCCCTCAACTCAAGGCAACCTCACACCCCAAACAGCGGGTTAGGACGACAACGCCGCCGTACCCCTGGCATGACTGGCTGCGTCCCACCACGCCCACTGGGCTTTGTGAAGACCCCGTGTGTTTGCTGGCTTCCTCCAGGAAAACAGCCTGCCCCCTCCTTCCCAGAACGCCCCCCTGCTGTACTCCACCTCTTAAACCCTGCCAGAAGCAGGAGAGCGGTCTAGGACCCGACCTCTGAGTGCCAGAACTCCTGGAACCAAGTACCACTTTGCGACCCCCCAGCCAGGCACATCCTGACCTCTCCTCTCTCACGTTATTTTCCCGTAATGTGAGGAGGGTGATACAGCAGTTACTTCACACAGTTGCTGTAAGTTAGCATCTGTAAAGGGTTTAGAAACAGGGCCCAGTCGATACCAAACTCAGAAGGCCTCTCTGATTTTTCTCGCATCATCTTCCACCATTCCTTCCAACAATTCCTGATTAACATGATCACATTGTTTTCAATTATTAGTTTAGATGCCTGTCTCTTGCCCTGGTTTTTTAGTTTATCAAGGAAAGAGATCATGATATTAATTTTCCCAGTACAAAATGTTTAGCATCAAGCAGGCATTTGGAAAAAACGTGTATTGAATTAAATTAGGTGGGAAACTAATAATAATACCTTCCATCTAACGGTAGTTAACTATGAGCTAGACGTGTTGCTATGTAATTGATTCATGATCATAAGCAGTTTCTTTAAATTTCATCTATGTTCTTCTCTTCATCACTCACGAGTTTGGCTTTCAGAAGCATAAAGGAAAATTGCTATTATAAACTAAGACTCAAGGACTTACAGTGAAGAAAAAGCAACAACTAGAGAAGTGAAAATAAAGACAAATATTGGTCATCAATAGAGAGATGTAGAATTGGCATCTTGGAGTCTACCAGTACAAAGGAAGGTGATGCTGTGTGGCTAACTGAGCCTTTAGAAAGGCAGGCTTAAGTCTACAAAAGAGACGTGAACAGCTCAGAAATGCATCTCGTGGGGAAGTCCTTCACGAAAGTGGAAAAATAAGAAAGAAAGGGGATCAGAACAAAAAACCAGAGTACATGGACTACATCCTATATTATATGGATATGATAAACAAAGATATAGGGAGATGCATTTCTCTGTGTGTGCACAGATGCATATGTGTCTATGTATATACATATATATGTACTTATATTTCTCTGTGTATATATGTACACATAAATGTACAACTAAATGTATGCAGTACTAATATATGCATATACATGGATATGCATAAGTATGTAAGAACAGGCTTCCCAGGTGGCTCCATGGTAACGAATCTGCTTGCCAGTGCTGGAGATGCAGGAGACACGGGTTCAGTCCCTGGGTCAGGAAGATCCCCTGGAGGAAGAAATGGAAACCCACTCCAGCACTCCTGCCTAGAAAATCCCATGGACCAAGAAGCCTGGTGGGCTACAGTCCAGGGGGTAGCAAAGAGACTTGACTGAGTGACCGAGCACACACACATATTATGTGTGGCAAAAAAAATGGAAGAAAAGCAGAAGAAGCTCAGCCTGAGTCCGTTATGACCTGGGACTGTGAGGACTGATAACAAAAAGGCAAAACCCTAGGCAAGCCGAGGCAGAGGAGAAACACTGAAGAGAACAAACGAGGTTCTTTTTCTCAGAGGGAAGAGGTGACTGTCCAGTGTTCCTAAACAGAAAAGAAAGTACCATGGCTTAAGAAGGGATGTCACCTCGACAGCTGACAGAGGCGACGCTCTTTGCTTCCTTCCTCTCCATTAAGGATGAGCATGGGCAAATCAGGAAGCAGGAAACTGGTGACTCACAGGGAACTGGCGACCACAGCAAATGAAACGAGAGTGAGCAAGCTGTTAACGAGTTAAAAGGACAAGTTAAACCTTTTACCCAGACAAATTTGATATTACAACCATCACAAGTCATCTTTACTTAGCATTTTATGGTTTTTAAAACGTCCTTTCACGCTATTATTATTTTAAGAATTTAACTTCAAAATGACTTTGCAAGTTCGGAATGAAACGTTGGCATGAGCCTGAAGCAGTTTTTAAACTGATGCAGAAAATTCATCTTTATTTCATTTTCACATCAAAGAAAAGAGAATTAAATCATCAGCTTAGTTTTATCCTTTAAAAAAAATTTTTAAATGTGTTCTGTCACGAAAAGATAGGTTTTGGCAGAAGTCACAATAAAAAATGAAAACCCAAAATTAAACAGGATTTGGGGGACTTTAGACAAACCAATGTAAAATGTGCAGCAAAGGGGAAAGGAAAAAAGAGAGGGCCGTTTGGGGGCCCGAACGTGGCCTCTTGTGCGCGCCCACTCACCCAGCGCATCGCTTGCTCAGGGGCCTGGCTTTCCCGGTCCACCCAGGCCCGGCCCAGCAAGGCCGTGAGTGGCTGCAGAGAGAGTGGTTTAGGAGCGCCACCCTGTGTCAGATTCAGAAACTACACGTGTTCGGGGGAATAACTGCGACCCAACCAAAGGGCTTCCCAGGGGGCTCGGTGGTAGAAAGTCCCCCTGACGATGCAGGAGACTCCTGAATCGGGAAGATCCCCTGGAGGAGGAAATGGCAACCCACTCCAGTATTCTTGCCTGGAGAATCCCACGGACAGAAGAGCCTGCGGGTTACAGCCCATAGGGATGCAAAGAGTTGGTCATGACTGAGCAGGCATGGCATCCAACCAAAATTTCAACCATAACCTAATTTCAAGCTGATGGTTATTTCTGTAACCCATGCAACCTAGATTTACTAGGTCTGTATTGGATGATCTTTTAAATTGTCTGAAACCAAAACAAAGTCATGGAACTGGATAAAATCATCGTAATCAAGTGATAATAAGTATTCCCTTGACCCCACAAGTGGCCGAAAGATTCAGGTATTTCTAACTGGAAGCCCTTTCATTCACTGACAGTTCAATGTCCTTAATCTTTGTCTTTGAACCCTCCCTATCCCCATCTTTATGACCTACACCTCAAAGAATAAGAAAGATTCACCCACAAATATTTTCTTTGTCGTGAAGGCTCTGCCCCCTCCAGCATCAGTTGAAACTCCAAGACCATCTTTGGTCCAAATTTTGATGAATTCCATCGTGAAAGGACGGGGTCCTAGGGATGAAGAAAGGGAGTAGAAGATGGTTTAGGGAGTGCTGGGTTGACATTTAAAGTGTGGTGAGATGGGGTGAACAGAGAGGGAAGCAGGTTCTTCACCTTCTAGACACCCGCGCACCGTATTTCCCTCTTAATTTACCTAAAATGTTAAGACAATCTGCTGCCTCATAAATTCATTTCCTTCCAATGACCTTATAGATTAGCCTGCATATTCTTTGCAAAAACAAACAAAAAATGTCTTCACTTGCAAAATAATAGCTTTGATGTTATTGTGTTAAAATTAAATTTGATTTTTTTCTTTCCTTGGTTTTAATTACAAATGGCCCCCATATTAAACTGAGATGCTTCTGCTGATTCCAGAACATATAGTCTAGGTTCCAAGTTATTTCTCTCTGGCCATAATTTTCTTAAACATGTGACTTCTTTTGTCTTTCTTGTTTATAAAATATTTTAAAGTGGTAAACGAATTTAATTTTGGAGTCTCTTCATCTTTCTACTTGCTTCCTCTCCCTACTTCCCACTTCCTTAAGGAAAAAATTATTTTTACCTTTCAAAATGTCTCTCCTGATGGTACAGTGTAATGGTCAATGTGTGTATGTTGAATTAACCCAGAAAGAGTAAGGGTTGAAGTGGAAGAAAATTATTTACCATAGTGGTGACAAAATTCCAAATAAATGACCAAGGGTGGGAGCAGAAACCTTAACTCTGTTGCTTCCACTTCCTTTTGGGAGCCTCAAAATTCATCCATTTGCATATCCAAAGTCATTCCCAGGTTTCTCTTCTTAGTGGAGGGAATGCTGAATGAAGCTCTGAAGACAAGAATATATTTAATTTGTCAATTTCAGGAACTGGATCAGATGGGATCATTAAAAGAGACTGACATCATCTTTTTCTGCCCAGAGGAGTTGAGTTCAAAGCTGAAATCGCCTCCCTTGAAGCAAGGTGTTTGGAGAGGCCCTGGTCTTGATGGAGAGTGGGCATGGCCCTCCTCTCTGATGCTGTTGCGTCCCACTCTTGGGAGATCTCTAGAAGAGTCACCGGTGCTGCTAGTCGGTAACCTCTCTACTTCCTGTCCAGCAGGTGGTGTGGTGAGATGGTTTGGAAAATCTTCAAGACCCAAATTCTTCTAAAGCCTGGGTTTGGAAGAAGAAGCCTCTGAAACCCAACTCTCAAGTATAAGAAGAAAATTTGTGAAAAATATCTGGCAAGGGATATGCATGTATTGGTTAAGTAGAATACAGGCTGAGACAGCAGGGCTGGGGATGTTTCTGGTGGCTGGATAGGGCAGTCCTTCATCAGAAAGATTTTCTTCTTAAAGATAAGACAGAAGTCTTACAAAATGTTAGTAGGCTGATAAGATCACAGATCTTTTTCCCACTGTTTTCCCTTTACTTTTCAAATTTTCCACACTAAGCAGATCTCTTCATCTAATACTTTCCAAATATTAAATATTGATACAAAACCTTTTGCATCAATATTTATTCAACACTTTCTAAGTTATGTGTTTGTGTGACCAGTCACATTAATTGTGTCTGATTTTGTGACCCTATGGACGATAGCCCACCAGGCTCCTCTGTCCATGGGCTTCTTCCAGGCAAGAATACTGGAGTGAGTTGCCATGCCCTCCTCCAGGAGATCTTCTTGACTCAAGGATCAAACTCAAATCTACCTGTGTCCCCTGCATTGCAGGTGGATTCTTTACCCACTGAGCCAGAGCCACCTGGGAAGCCCTTTCTAAGTTATATTGATTCCTATTTTCTACATTTGTACATAGATGGTGACAAAATGTAGCTTTTATTTGTTTATTGGGCCTGTTGGAGACTATTATGTACATTGCTGTAACTAGAATTTTTCATGCTGTAAATATAATTGCAAGGGATATGGATGAGGAACCCTTCTACCACTTACACCAAAAAGTGTGTTTCCCTGCTGAACTTTTAAATTCTTTCAGGTTAAAGAATTTTTGTTATATTTCTCAAACAAAGGCATATTATGGAAAAGTTTTTAACGATGAGGTGGCATGATTATCAGTCTGGTATGTGAGGAGATAGCACAGTAGAGACATCAGTTAGGAGTTGATCATCATGGTTCAGGCATAAGGAGTCAAAAGGATGATGACAGTGAGTAGTAAGGAAGAAATGCAAGAAAGTGATACCGAAGGGAGGAGCTACGTAGATTTAGTAATGATATTCAGGTTACAGAAAAGGAAGAATCTGTGATGTGACAAGTCCAGGGACATGGAGAAACCTGAATATTGCATCAGAACAATAAGTAAATCAAGTGGTGACAATGGTACATTAAGATATACGTTACTGAAAAATTTCCAATAGGCTAGTAAGATATGTTTGGTCATTAAAGTAGTATAACTCCCAATAGTGAATATAATAAACATTAAGAAAACAGTAGTTTTTTCTTAAGGAACTAGGGAGCCTCTTGATGAGGGTGAAAGAGGAGAGTGGAGAATGCTGGCTTAAAGCTCAACATTCAGCAAACTAAGATCATGGCCCACGGCGCCATCATTACGTGGCAAATAGATGGGGAAAAGTGGAAACAGTGACCGATTTTATTTTCTTCAGCTCCAAAATCACTGCAGACAGTGACTTAGCCACAAAATTAAAAGATGCTTGCTCCTTGAAAGAAAAGCTATGACACATGTAGACAGCATATTAAAAAGCAGAGACATCGCTTTGCTGACAAAGGCCTCTGGAGTCAAAGCTATAGTTTTCCCAATAGTCATGTACAGGGGTGACATCTGGACCATAAAGAGGGCTGAGTGCCGAACAATGGATACTTTTGAACTGTGGTGCTAGAGAAGACTCTTAAGAGTCTCTTGGACAGCAAAGAGATCAAACCAATCCACCCTAACAGAAACATCAACCCTGCATACTCACTGAAAGGACTGATGCCGAAGCTGAGTCTCCAGTCCTTTTGGACACCTCATGCAAAGGGCCGACTCTGGAAAAGACCCTGATGCTGGGAAAAATTGAGGGCGAGAGGAGAAGGGGACGACAGAGGCTGCGATGGCTGGATGGCATCATCGACTCAATGGACATGAGTTAGCAAACTCCAGGGGACAGTGAAGGTCAGGGAGGCCTGGCGTGCTTCACTCCATAAGGTCACAAAGAGTCAGACATGACTTAGAAACTGAGCAATAACAATAATAGGAACAATCCCTAACAACTCCTGGTACCTGTGAACAGGACCTTATTTAGAAAAGAGTCTCTAATGATGTAGTCAAATTAAGATCAGTTCATACTGAATAAGGGTGAGCCCTAATTCAATATGCTGGTGTCCTTATAAGATAGGAAGAGACGCACAGACGGACAGAGTGAAGGTGGCCGTGAGGAGGTGGGAGCAGGGATTATAATTACGCTGCCACCTGCCGAGACTGCCTGGAGCTACCAGGAGCTGCAAGAGCCAAGGATTCCTCCTGCAGAGGCTTAGGAAAGAGCGCACCCTGGTTTCAAATTCTAGAACTATGAAAGATGAATTTCTGTTGTTTTAAACCACATAACATGTGGTACTTTGCTATGGTAGCCCTAGAAAACAAATATGACCACCCTCTTCAGCACCCAAAGCAGGAGAGGAGAGGTAGATGTTTAGTTTTTTTTTGGTGGAGTGGATATTACAAGACTATGTCACTATGGAAATCCACTCACTGTGTAAAGTTACCCATTAGGCAGAAGGGGAGGTTAGGAGTGTGTTGGGTCAATAACTCTGTGTGCATTTTTCCTGACAAAGGTGAACACTGCTGTTACCTGAACACGGTGTGATGAAGACTGGACTTCAACCCCAGAAGTAAAGAGGCTGCCCAGCCTGCTTTCCTGGCACGTGTCATGCCCACTAGAGAAAATGTTCTCTGGGCATTTCACTGCACCCCTTCCTCTCTGGCAAAGCCTGCTGGTTTTCAGAAAACTGACAAGTTCACAAAATGTTTATTTTAATATACAATGGAAAGACAAAAGACCAAAAGCTCAGCTATACATTAGGAATGAGCCAGCTGAGGAGCATATAAGGGGGAAATGAGGCAGGTTACAGCTAATATGGGGTAGCAGGTACAAACACGGGTGTACCCTGTAGGCTATGAATTTCTCAGCTCTAAATACAATAAGACAATTGGTACTACTTTTTATTATTCATCTTTTCAGCTTGATGAGAGAAGAACTAAAGTGCTCTTGGTAGTTAATTTAATAGGAAAATTAAAAATTTGATTTGTGTAAGCTTTCAGAAGAGATTAACTTCCTGACTTTTTTTCTAATTTATCCTCAACTCAGCAAACATTTATTGAACCTTTATCATGAGCCATTCACTATTCTCCATGCTAAAGCTACCAAGAAGAATTTATATTTTTAATCCTTTCTTGAAAGGATTTTGCACACGAGTGGAAGAAATAGACAAATAAAGAGTAATTTGGTTTTTAAAAAGTGCAGCGTAATTATGGTTACTGATAGTAATGTTGGTTATATTAGTAATAATAATTTTGAGTGTAGTATACGTGTTATGATATTAGCAATAATAATTTTGACTGTAGTATATTATTACATGTACTAAGGGAACAGAGAGAAAATTGTGCCTAATTCCCACTGGAGAGTCCTCCAAGGGAGACAAGAGGCCTAGGTGGGCAGAATGGGCCAGGGAGAGAAAGGAGAGTCTGTCCGAAAACCTCAAGCCTCAACGTCACTGATTATTAGAGAAATGCAAATCAAAACTACAAGGATATATCACCTCACACTGGTCAGAATGGCCGTCATCAAGAAGTCTACAAACAATAAATGCTGGAGAGGATGTGGGTAAAAGGAAACCCTCCTACACTGTTGGTGGGAATATAAACTGGTACAGCCACTATGGAGCACAGTGTGGAGACTCCTTTAAAAAACTCGGGATAAATCTACCATATGACCCAGCAACCCCACTACTGGACATATACCCTGAGAAAGCCACAATCCTAAAAGACGCATGAACCCTCATGTCCTAGCAGCACTCTTTACAATAGCCAAGACCTGGAGAAACCGAGATATCCATCAAAAGGCGAGTGGGTAAAGACGTGGTACATCCATGCAATGGAATGTTACTCAGCCACAAAAAAGAATGAATTTGCGTTAGAGCTAGTGAGGTGGAGGAAGTTAGAGCCTCCTGTACAGAGTGAAATAAGTCAGAAAAAAATGTAGCATATTAACATATATATATATATGGAATCTAGAAAAATGGTATTGATGAACCTATTTTCAGGCAAGGAATGGAGACACGGATACAGAGAATGGACTTGTGGACACAGTGGGGGCGAGAGAGAGTGGGAAGAGCTGAAGAAGCATTAATGGCACATACACTGTCAGAAGTAGGATGGATGCTGCTGAGAAGTTACTGTGTAGCACAGGGAGCCTTCTGGTGCTCCTGAGGACCCAGAGGGAGGGATGGGGGAGGGGTGCATGCATAACTGTGGCTGATTCGTGCTGTTGTAGGGCAGAAACCAACACAACACTGTAAAAATTAAAAATCAAAAATAAACATTTTAAAAACAGCCTCAAGCCTTGAGAATTCAAGATGACGATCTTTGGAGAAATGCAAAGAGCACAGGGGAGGTGCGGGAGCGTGTGGGAGATGAGGTGGGGGCCACACCTGGAAGCTTTGCCCAGTCATCCCTCGCTGTACTGCCTGTTTCCAAACCGGTGTCCGTAAGTAGAAAGGGAAGTTGAGTTTCTCTCTTTTTTTTTTTAATTGTTTTTGCCATACAATGTCATGATATCACCATGGGTTTACATATGCTCCCCCTCCAGAACCCCCCTCCCTCCTCCCTCCCCCCCCCAGGAAATCTCGCTGCACCAGCCCCGAGCATCAATCCTGGGCTGGCGATTGATTAGACATATGATAATTAACTTGTTTCAATGCCCTTCTCCCATATCATCCCACCCTTACCCTCATCCACAAAGTCCACGAGTCTATTCTATACATCTGCGTTCCTTTTGCTGTCTCGCATGTTGGGTTCTTGTTACCATCTTTCTAAATTCCATATATATGAGTTAATATACTGTATTGTTTTTGCTTCTGGCTTACTTCACTCTGGATAATGGGCTCCAGTTTCGTCCATCTGAGTAGAACTGATTCAAATGAATTTTTTTTAATGCTGAGTAATATTCCATTGTGTATATGTACCACAGCTTTCTTATCCATTCATCAGTTGATGGGCATCTAGGTTGCTTCCATGTCCTGGCTATTGTAAACAATGCAGCGATGAACATTGGGGTACACGTGGCTCTTTCAATTCTGGTTTCCTCGGTGTATATGCCCAGCAGTGGGATTGCTGGGTCATATGGCAGGTCTATTTGCAGCTTTTTAAGGAACCTCCACACTGTTTTCCATAGTGCAGCTCCATTCTAGAAAAATAAACAACCCAATTAAAAAGTGGGCCAAAGAACGTAACAGACATTTCTCCAAAGAAGACATAAAAATGGCTAACAAACACATGAAAAGATGCTCAACATCACTCATTATCAGAGAAATGCAAATCAAAACCACAATGAGGTACCACTTTACACCAGTCAGAATGGCTGCCATCCAAAAGTCTACAAGCAATAAATGCTGGAGAGGCTGTGGAGAAAAGGGAGCCCTCTTACACTGTTGGTGGGAATGCAAACTAGTACAGCCACTGTGAGTTCCTCTTAAGAAGGTACCATGCGTGAGCATGCGCCACAGCTATCAGCGATCGCGGCCACCATGGTGGAGAGCTGGTGAGCCCCGAGGGGACTTGGGAAGGAAAGGACACCTCCCATCTAGCACCCATCAAACTGCATTCACCCCGCACGGTGAGCCCCAAGGAAACTCGGGGTGTGAAAACACAGGATACCATTCCAGAGAGCTCGGGTACATATCAAAGGAATGATTTCAGTGCACCCAGACGCTTGCATCTTCGCATACATGGAAAATGGCTAATTTCTTATCTAGGGATATCTGGTTTTCTTTTTTTATTTATTAAAGGATAATTGCCTTACAGAATTTTGTCATTTTCTGTCGAACCTCAGCATGAATCAGCCATAGGTGTACATACATCCGCTCCCTTTTGAACCTCCCTCCCATCTCCCTCCCCGCCCCACCCCACCCCTCTAGGTTGATACAGAGCCTCTGTCTGAGTTTCCTGAGCCATACAGCAGATTCCCGGTGGCTGTCTATTTTACATGTGGTGAGGTAAATCTGCATGCTGCTCTTTCCATACACCTCACCCTCTCCTCCCCTCTCCCCATGTCCATAAGTCTATCTCCTATGTCTCTTTCTCCACTGCTGCCCTGCAAGTAAATTCTTCAGCACCATTTTCCTAGATTCCATATATATGCATTAGAATACTATACTAGATGAATGGGGATGGAGGGAGGGAGGCCAAGAGGGAGGGGACATACACCTACATATAACGGATTCCTTTCGTTGTACAGCAGAGACTAATACAACGCTGTCAAGCACCTATACCCCCGTTACAAAAGCTTCAATCTGACAACTCAAAACTTTTATTTAGATAATTTAGTCATATGTACACATTTATATATAGCCATTTATATACATTTATAAACTGATATATTTGGCCTTAAAGTTCTGTCTTATTTTGTACTTTATGATTCCTCCGTATTTCTCACTCCCTTCTTATATTCATTACTTTTTGCCATTTCAGTACTTATCCTCTGCTAGTTTGTAAATTGAACCCTCTTGCTTAGTCCTTTTAGTAGTTTCTTCAGAAATTATGGCATGAATCAGTTTATGGAAGAACAGTGTCAATTAATGTCTTTACCCTTCTCTTGGGCAACTAAAAAAAAACAAAACCTCAGAACACTTAACTGTTCTACTCCTTTGAAAACTCTGCACTTTATTACTGTACATTAAACATTTATTTTCCAAATCCAAGTTTTATACCATCAGTATTCATTTAGATGTACTCACTTATTCCTTTGTTACTTCGTGCATCTCAGTCCTACATCTAAGAACATCTCTTTCTGCCTTACGTACATTCTTTAGAATTTTATTTAGCAGAGAACAAACTGCTTTTTGATTATTTGTCTGAAAATGTCTTTATTTACCTGTGTATAGAAGCTGAGGTTGACATATTTACTTTAGAGTATTGAAGATATTCCAGTTTTCTGGTTTTTTATTATTACTGTTTAAAAGTCAGCTAAAAGTGTAATTGTCACACTTTTGAATATAAGTTTTGCCTTCAATATAACTGCCTCCAAATTTTTTTTACCTTCTTATTATAGAGAACTTAAAGCATATTGAAAATAAGAAAGAATCATCTAACAAACCCTTTTGAGTTTATACAGCAGTTTCAACAGTCATCAACATTTTGCCACTTTTATGTCATCTATTCTGGCATATGCAAACACTTGTACATCTATTTTAGTAGTTTATTTTTTGCAAGAGTATTTTAGAACCAATACATAAAAATGCTATATTATGTCTTTTCATCTGTAAACACCTTGGTATGTATCTCTAACTGATAAGGACTTTATTAATATAAGCAGCATGCCACCAACATGACCTGTGAATTTAACAAGAATATCTTGATACCTTCTAATATTTATTCTCTGCAAATTTTCACTTGTCCAAAGGGTGCCTTTCATAGCTGCTTTGTGAGAATCAATATCTAAAAATATCTGCACATTGCTTTGGGTTATTCCTGTTAAGATTGTTTTATGACGGAAGGCCCTGCCTTGACTTTCTTTGTCCATTATTTTGATTTATCAGAGAAACCAGATCATTCCTTAGAAAGATCCACTTTCTCAAGAATTGGCAATCAGACCTAGAAGTTTGATTAGACTCAAATGTTTTAGGCAAGTATAATGATCAGTGTATTAATGATGAATAAAATACTTGGTTTCACTCCTTTCAGTGACTCCAGGATTGATCAGTGAGTCCAACTGGTGTCAGCTGCCACCTCCATTATGAAATTTTCCTCAAGCTTCCACCTAAGGTCTTAATAGCACTGAGGACTGTTGTCTAGATTCATGACTGCATTCAGTTCAGTTCAGCAGAGTTGCTCAGTCGTGTCCAACCCTACGCAACCCCACGGACTACAGCATGCAGTCTTTATTACTTTTTTAGCAATTTGATTTTATATGTCTTGGGGTAGTTTTATTCATGTTTCTTCTGCTTTGAACTGGTACTCTGCCCTGCTATCCCTAGCTGCCTTGGCCTTTCTGGACTTCCATCTCTGTCTTCTTAAGAAATTCATTGCTTGGCTGTCCCCTGTCCATGATGTGACCTGGAAATTCTTTCCAGGCAGTAAGCTGGGGCAATAACAAAGGTCCCTTGGTTTGTTTCTACTTTGTCAATGAGCATCATCCCACTACTTCACGTCCTGTGTTAAAAAAAAAAAAAGCCACATTATTTCATAAATTTTGTCTGACTTTTCAAATTGTTTCATATGGAAGAGTAAATCGACTCCCTGTTACTCCATCTTTGCTAGAAACTGGGACTAATGTTTATTGAACATCTACTACGTACCAAACAGTTTGCATTCATTCTTTCATTAAATTCTATCAGAATCCCTATGATGAAGGTATTATTAACCCTTTTCATAGATGAGACTAGGGGATATGGCAGAATTAATGAAAAAAAGTCATGTAACTTATTAAATGACAATGATTATTTGATCTCAGATGTATCTGACTACAAAAGAATGCTACTTCCATATAATACAGAGACAGAAAAGTATATGAATGTGAATAAATAACATACATTCTGTAAAATTCATTTTAATGAGCAATTTAAATTTCTTTTCCCTAGTGATGACAGGAGGGGCATGACATAGGAATTAGAGCTTTATATTTCAAATCATTATCTTTTTTATTTGTTCTTGTCCCTTAATGATATCAGAGATAGATTCTACACTTTTCTGGCCACGTTGGTTGTAAAAAAATTCCCACTCCACTTTGAAGTTCCAATCTCAAATAAATAAGTTCCTTTGGTCAGTGGACTCCAAGGGACCTGGAGAAGGAGAACAATATAGTTCTTGTATAACTAATACTTTTGTAGTGCTGAGGTCTTACTGGTCTTTCCTCGATCATTCATAATCCATGTGCTCCTGCTGTGTTTTGCTCTTAAGATATGTTGTTTTTGTCAACTTGAAAAATATTCACAACCTAAAAGTTGACAGGTTTTATTCAATGAGAATTTTTAGGACTTCAAACCCAGGAGACAGCATCTCAAGTGAGCCTAAGAGATCTGCTCTGAGGAGGCAAGGGGAGGAACCAGGTTACACGGATGTTTTGCAACAAAGGGCAGGTGGTCTGAACATCAAAAAGTCATAGTTAATTAAAGAAAGCCAGACGTCCCAAGTTCAGGAACTTAGCACTTTCCCATATGGGAAGATGCAAGTCTGGCTCACTGAACTCATTCCTTCTCAGCTCCCCCGGGCCAGTATCCTGTGTCTCTCACATCCTGGGCTCCCTTGGGGCTCACTGTAGGGACTGGCTGCAGTCGGACAGTTGCGAGACTGCAGCTATTTCTCTCCTTTCCAAGAGCCCCAAGGGCTCACCAGCCCACACCGGAGAGCTGCAATCACGGATGATCGTGACATCCTTATTTATTGATATTTTTATGAGCAAAAAACCACCTTTAATCAGATTCCTTCTGTCACTACTCCCCCTTGCCCTGCCTGTGGTTCTATGCCTGCTCTGAGTGAAGGACTACCTTATCTGATCTAGAGTCTTCCAAGGGCAGTGCCATGGTTTCTGCTCCCTTACATGATCTCTGTGCTCCTTCACATGAAGCAAGGAAGCTGCTACAGTCTCTGACGCACTCGAAGGGCCAGCAGGAACCAGGATGGGCTTGGCCACCATTCCTTTCCCAGGCTCACACACTAATGTTTATTCTTGAATTATTTCTGCATGCCTTCCCTTCTCAGCTCTCTCTCTCTCAAGAGGACATGAAGTAACCAAGGTGTTCTAAGAATCCATCACTATCAGCTCTGGTGGCAACAGATGGTTGGGGTGGAGCTGATCTGTGTTTCGGCAATTCACCAAGTCTCCAGCTGGGGAATGAGGTGTCAGTCTTTCCTTGTGTTCAGTTCAGTTCAGCCGCTCAGACATGTCCAACTTTTTGCAATCCCATGGACTGTAGCACATCAGGCCTCCCTGTCCATCACCAACTCACAGAGTTTACCGATACTCATGCCCATTGAGTCGATGATGCCATCCAACCATCTCATCCTCTGTTGTCCCCTTCTCCTTCCGCCTTTCCCAGCATCAGGCTCTTTTCAAATGAATCAGTTCTTCGCATCAGGTGGCCAAAGTATTGGAGTTTCAGCTTTAGCATCAGTCCTTCCAATGAATATTCAGGACTGATCTCCTTTAGGATGGACTGGTAGGATCTCCTTGCAGTCCAAAAGACTCTCAAGAGTCTTCTCCAACACCACAGTTCAAAAGCATCAATTCTTTAGTGCTCAGCTTTCTTTATAGTCCAACTCTCACATCCATACATGACTACTGGAAAAACCATACCTTTGACTAGATGGACCTTTGTTGGCAAAGTAATGTTTCTGCTTTTTAATAAGCTGTCTAGGTTGGTCATAACTTTTCTTTCAAGGAGCAAGCATCTTTTAACTTCATGGCTGTAGTTACCATCTGTAGTGATTTTGGAGCCCCCCAAAATAAAATCTGTCACTATTTCTACTGTTTCCCCATCTATTTGCCATGAAGTGTAGGCACAACATTTTCTGGAACCCCAACTCCTGGAACCCCATTCCATTCATTTAAATTCTGGAGGTGAGAGAATTACCTCATGGGAGGAAATGGGACAGGCATTACCTCCTACAGAGAGAATAATAGATTCCCCCCTCCATTTTGCCAGTAATCTCCTTATAATAGCATGTTTGCTAGGTGATGACTGTGGGTAATGGGGTCTGTTTAGCTGCCTCTCAGTAAGCTCTGGGGGAATCAACAAGTCCCTGTGTTGGCAGTCTTCTTTAGACTGTGGCACATTAATGCCCCTCGTTTTCAGACGAAGCCTTAAGGCAACAGTGAGAATCCCACTTAACGTCTTGTTCCACAGTCAGCAGTCCAGCTGGCCTTCTATCACAGAGTCCAGTATACGACCACAAGAGTTGATATACGTTTCACTTTGCTTATCTGTTGTGACAACTCTGAAAACCTTAGATTAGCACTGAAGTACATACATGGTTAGAAGCCTGGAGAAAGTCAGTACAGAATGCGATAATGCAAAATAAACAAATTACTCTCCTGCACAAAATGTGTACAATCTGACCAAAAAAAAAAAAAAACCAGAGTGCCTTCTTTTAGAATCTGATCTGGTTTCCAAGAAGTAGGACTGGACACTGTGAGCGGGGTGGGGAATAATATGGCCAAAGAAGAAGGAAGAGAGTGGAAGAGGTGGGGAGAGCGAGAGAGTCTGAGGACACAGTAAGACCCGCCTTGGTTTCATTCTCGGCTCCCATGGATACAGGAGCACTGCGAGCCCATCAGGGGAGGGCTGGAGGCTGGCAGGCTCCCTTCACTCACGGGGCCACTTCAACCTCTGGGATTGGTGCCCAGGGTCAGGGACTTAGCATTCCTGGTGAGGGAGGCGGCATGGACGAGCGCTTTCAAGTGTGTTCAGCATTCTCCCCCAGCCCTCTCCAAAGTTCCCTCTCACCGCCCCACCTCCCCAACACCAAGCTCCTAGATTTATTGAAGGAAAACAAGCTCATTTTCAAATCTCAGCCGGACACAGTGAAAGAAGCAGGCAGCACTCTCGCAGTGAGGACCTGGGTCTGTAGGTGAGTGCTTCTCACTGCGCTCTTTAAGGACGGCTCAGGCTGCATTTTAAAATGTTCTCTCCTGTGTCCTGACCTTGACCTCCCTTGTAATGCTAAGGTTTTTCCTGTGTTACTATCACCAAAGCTTTATTAACAGTAATCCGTTTGTATCCTGGGCACATATTGCGCACTTAGCTCTGAGATGCACATTGAGAAGGAAGCAAAGAGGAGGAAAGATAGGCCCCTGCCTGTTAGCGCAGCACAGTCAGAGGAGGAAGGTGAGCTCCTTTCAGCTACCCAGACCACTTGTTCTGGGTGCCCATACTGTTTTGTGACCAACAGATCCCACTCTCCCCACCTCTTGAAATAGATCGTTCAGATTTGGCATGCACCATTTGACTCCAAATGACTCAGTGGTAAAGAAGCTGCCTGCCAATGCAGGAGACATAAGAGATGCAGGTTTGATCCCCGGGTCAGGAAGATCCCCTGAAATAAGGAAACAGCAACCCACGCCAGTATTCTCGCCTGGAGAATCCCACAGACAGAGGAGCCTGGCAGGTTACAGTCCATGGGGTCACAGAGTCGGACATGACTTAGCGGCTATACAACAACATTAGACTCCAGAGCTGTAAATCTGAGTGTTCTTTGAAAGCAGGAACTGTGTCTCATTCACCACCGCCCTCAGCCTTCCGCGTAGCAGCTGGCACACGGTAGGATTACAGGCTGCGTGAACCCTCCTGTACATAAATTAATGAGTTGAAGGGGCTCCAGAAGGGCTCTGTCCTGAGTCCCCAGATCCTCTCCAGGGCCCTGAGTAGGCTTTTGAGGAGTCTTTAAAGAACAGTAGAAGGAACTTATCTCATAGGGTGAATAATGGCTTATATCTGTAAAGTATTTTTATAATTTTTGCCCTAAAACTTATTCATGTACTTTTCACTTGATCCTTATAGCTACCTGATTGGGGGTTGTATACAGAGCCTATAATCTATCACTCTTTTATTGGCAAAGAGACTGAGGCTCAGAGAAATGACTTTGCCCTAGATACTTTCCTGTCACTCTGGAAAATCATGTTGCTGTAGGGCTGATAAATGAAATATTATCTGCCATACATATCAGTAAACAAGGATTGCCACAGTTATCAGAAATTGCAGTCACAGCCACTAGTGAGCTGGTCAGCCCTGAGGGAACTCAGGAAGGAAACAATATCTGCTGTCTCGCAGCTATCAGGTTGCAGTCACTCCACACAGTGAGCCCTGGGGAAACTCAGACCATGGAAAGACAGGATGCTAGCCCCAGGCAGCTGAGGTGCATAGCGAAGGAATGACTTCAGTGAGTCCAGACTCTTGAATCTTCCCATACAGAGAAAAGCGCTAAACTCTTTACCTTGAGATATCTGGTTTTCTTTTATTAACAGTCACCTTTTGTCCCCACCACCTGCCCTTTGTTGCAAGCTCCTATATGTCCTGACTATATATTGGGATATATATATAGTTATATGTCACCTCCTCTTTGAAGCAGTTTTCTCAGAGTTACTTGAAATGTTGCCTCCCAGGTTTGAAGTTCTAAAAATTCCCACTGAATAAAACATAACTTTCAACTTTAAGGCTGTGAATAATTTTTTGGTTGACAGGGAAAAGTTTTCTAATAGTGTAACTTAATCTGACTCATCAGCTATGTATTCAGAAATACTCAGGATTCAAACACTGATCTTCCGATGAAAAGTCAGGGTCAGGGTCCCCATTTTGCTTTCTCAGGTCTGACACAGTGCCTGAGAGAATTTTGTTCTATTGCCTCTAGATCATGAAGAGAATGGAGAGGCATATGGTCAGGGGACCACTACATAAGCATTTCGATCTGGAGAGGAAAAGTGCGAAGCAGGCTGAAGCCAGACTCGGCCAAAGACTGCAGAGACTCCAGGATATCTGCCTGTACCACGTGAAGTCACTGACCAGGGAGCAGACACAGCTCCAGAAAGAGCTGCAGAGGCTGCGGCAAGGTAAGGCTTCCGGGATGGGGAGAGGCAGAGCCGGCCAGCTAGCCATCACTTAGCTGAGGCGAGAGTGATACCCCCTGCTTGATGATGAGGGTCAGAGACTGGACACTCAGGAAGAGAACTTTCGATCTCAGCTTGGATCTTCGGGGGCCCACCTTTTTCTCCCTCAATGGTACAGCTCCCTGGAGCAGTGTGCATGCAAACCCTCTTGAGCTCATACTTCGCAGGCTCCCAGTCTCTCAAATGAGCTCTCTGGCCTAAAGCTTCAGTGTTTTACCTTCTTACATCTGGGTTGATTTCATCTCAATTCTTTTCTATGTCTGGTCAGCAAACATTTACTGAGTAACTATCAATGTGCAAGTCATCTTATGAACAGGAAGTAAAAAAATCCCCTGGGACTAGTGACCAGCGGGCAGTGTGTAACAACGGCTGGCCTCTGCTAGGCTGAGCGAAGGGCACTTGGCTGTTTCAACACACCAGTCTGAGTCGGGTCTTCCTTTCTTCTGCAGAAAGTGAATTTCTCAACTTATCCTTCTTGTACTCCAAAGTGTATTGACACTAGAGCTTGCAGATTTTGCTTAGATAAGAAAATTTTGCAAAAGCAATTGCTGTGTGTTGGTACTATGATCTCATTGTCTTCTTAAGCCAAAGAGCAAGTATTTCTGTCATTTCCCCAAAGAGGTGTCTTTACCCAGAAGCTGAGAGTTCACATTCTTTATAATTCCCTCCCATAAAATCTCTGTTGCGAATGAATAATCCTTTCCAAATGTACACATTACTTAGAAGACTATCCAATGAACATAGATTATACAGTTTAGTAATTATAACAAGACAAATGCTCCTAACTTCAAACGCCAGTTTCTAGTTAGTAAGCTATTGATCTTCACAGAAGGAAGGGCTACACAACAGCATCCAGAATTTCAGATCTTCCAAAGCTGTCTATACCATTCAGTAAAAAAATAAGGAAATAAAACTGCCTGCTCAGTGATTGCATCTTTGTCCGTTAAACTGTGGTGGCTGAGAATACAGACTTTGGACCCAGCCTGTCAGGGCTGAAATCCTACTCTATCACTTACCAGCAGTGAGGCCTGGAGCAGCTTACTGGACCTGCCTCTGCCTCAGTTTTCTCCAACATAAAATGTAATTGATGTTTCTTACCTCATGGAGTCATTTGAGGATTCAGTGAGCATTTGAAACAGTACCTAAATACAAAATAAGTGCCATGTAACTGTTTGCTGTCATCAGTCAATCAGTAAAAGATTGTCACAGGATTAAAACTCTTCTACAGTTTTGTTGAAAGTTGCCATAGTCATACAATTTATAGAAACGATTTTTATTTTCCCCATGATAAAATAATCATATTTTAATATACAGCATAGAATGGATCTGTCTATCTCAGCTCTTCAAGCTATAATCCCTTCTTACTTAAGGCAGGGGCAGAAGCCCTGGAAATGATGCAGCATGTTCTAGAGGAAAGTCAGGTCTCACAATTCAATGTAAAATCCAGAGGTCTAGCCTAGGATTTATTTCTAACCTCCAGCTTTGGGTTTTAAAGAAAAGTAACTGAGCAAGTAGCTGAACTTCTCTGGTTTCAATTTCCCTGTCTGTAATAAATGGTTAAACCAAACTAAGAATGAGAGCTCACAGAATGGAAAAGAATCTTAGAAACCATTTGGTTGAATCCCACTTCATTTCTCAAAAAGGATATTGAAGACAAGATACCTATTCTCAAAGTGGTATTCAAAAGATCATGTTTGAGAGAGGTGGCTGTCTTTGGTGTCTAGAGAGTTTGCCTGACAGACAAGGGGTATGAAAAGAGTCTGGACAGATGGCAGAAAGCTTTGAGTCAAGGGTCTCTGTCTCTGTGTACTTTAGAAAGTCGCATCCTCTCTGTGCATCAGGCTCCTTGACAGTAAGACTAGAGAAGAAGGAAGAAAACAATATGAACTAAGTCTCGGTATTCATCAGGCCCTGTATTAGGCAATACATTCCCAGGATTCATTTAATGACCTTGTTACTGAGTTTCAACTATATGCTAGTTGGTGGATTGCATCAAATACATACTCCCAGTCCCCATCTAGAGAGATTTGCATCAGTAGGTTAGGAATCGGGCTCAAAGTCCACATTTGTACCTGAGTTGACAGGAAGGCAGATTACTCTGAGAACAGGTGATTCATGGGCCAAACTTTACAAAACACCATGACAGCAACTCCAATAGAGGCAAGAATGCAAATATGAAAAGCATGGTCTGTGCCCTCAAGACGCTCACATTTGGACCAGAAAGTAACTATGCTCACAAAAAATTATAACAAAAAATACTAATTGCTAAATTCGTTGTTTACAAAGTAGAACAGAAGCATGGGAAGCTTACCATGTCTATCAAAGGGGCTCAGGCAAGATGTCCCAAAAAAGGCAGGGTATGAACAGAATCTCAGAGGAGTAAGAGAATGAAAATGACTGGAGGAGGGGTGGTGGGCAGTCTGTCATGAGAACACATGGGATGTTTCTACACACAGCAAGAAAAGTAGGCACAGATGTGCATACATCGGAACGACTTGCTACGAGCTGCTCAGTACTGGAGGGTGTAAGGGGTGACCAGAAGGGGCAGGTATAATACTTAGAGGCAAAGCAGAGCAGGCAGGGTCATCAATCATGAATGGCTTCACAGATCTTGCAAAAGAGTTTAGATTTCACCCTATGAGATTTGGAAATGCGGAGATTACATGTCCAAGTGAGATAAGGATCACTCTGGCAGCAAACTTTAATCTAGACCAGAGAGAAGGATTCCAGAGTTCAGATGAGGGTTTAAAGGCCTAAACTAGGGCTTAAAGGCCTAAACTACTAGGGCATTAGTCAGGTAGGGAAAAAATGACTTTATTAAGATATTTGAAAAAAAAAAAAGATATTTGGAAAGTGAGATTACATCTTAAGGGGGCCGGCATTCTGAGATATTTAGAATGCAGAATTGTCAGAGATTTATGATTAATTTTATGTCCAGGGTAAAGAAGACCAGAGTCAAGAATATACCCCCTGGCACAAAGTAGGCACCCAAACATCCCTGTTAAATTGGATAACTAGATGGGGACACACACACACACAGACACACACTCAAGAAACAGAAGAAGAGGGACCCCAAAAGGACTATCTCTTGCCTTGACTACCTCACCAAGAAGTTATTAGATGAAAGAATATTAGGAGTTTAATATAAATTAGAGGCCCTTTATCTGGTCACATTTCCTTTGCCTGGTGCCTACCAGCCCCAGTGTTGGGCTAGGGAACTCACTTCCCTTAGACCAAACGAGACTTTCAACTCCAAGTGACCAACTCGTGAGATGTCTTGAAAACAAGCCAGGTCCTCTAGAGCAGCTATGACTACAAGATTCTGAAACATTAACTCAAAGAGAGAAAAGCCCACTTAACTCATGGCCAGCAGTTGCAACTCTCGGCTCAGGCGGGTAGGAGGTCACACAGTCAAGGTAGATGTAGCAACAGAACCCCAGGTTTGGGTATGGCTCACACCCAGTCATTTTGTTTTGAGAACACCATGCTTGCCAAGTAAAACACTGAGACAAAACCTCCATGGTCCCAGCCAGTTTAAGCCCCTGACCTCAGTGTTTCTAAAGCCTCTATAACATAGTCTCGGTAAACACTGGAGAACCGCCTTAGGTCTTTCTGTTTCCATTCCTCATGCCAGGTCTGCCTATTGTGCAGTGCGATCCAGTGCTATTCATATATGGTTTCTTTGCCCAGAGAACCAGGTTCAGGCATTCTTTTCCTTCTTCTCTTACTGTGTTACTTTTTTAGGGCTACCCTAACAAGTTGCCATTAACTAGGTGGTTTAAACAACAGACATGCATTCTCAGAGTTCTGGAGGTCTACAGTCCAAAATCAAGGTAGGGCAGAGTGGTGCCTTCTGAAGGCTGGAGAAGGCCCTGTCCCAGGCCTCTCCTTTGGTTTGTATGTGGCCCTCTTCTCCCTGTGTCTCTTCCCTTCCCCTTCCCTCAATCTGTGTCTCTATATCCTAATTTCTCCTTATTACCATGACACCAGTCATACTGGTCAACAGCTCACCCTAATGGCCTTATCTTAATGATCTCTGTAAAGGCCCTGTCTCCAAATAAGATTACATTCTGAGGTGCTGGGGATTAGGACTTCTACATATGACATTTGGGGAGGATACAGTTCAACTTGTCTATGTGTGTGCTAAGTCACTTCAGGCATGCTTGACTCTTTGCAACCCTATAGACTGTAGCCTGCCAGGTTCCTCTGTCCATGGGATTCTCCAGGCAGGAATACTGGAGTGGGTTGCCATGCCCTTCTCCAGGGGATCTTCCTGACCCAGGGATCAAATCTGTGTCTCTTACGTCTCCTGCGTTGGCAGGCAAGTTCTTTACCGCTAGCGCCACCTGGGAAGCCCACATTTCAACTCACAGCACATATTAATTAACTCAAAGCAGATATCATCAAGAATAAGCTCTGCTCTTACTTTGGGAATGGAAGTCAGAGGAGACCAGAAGATGTCCCCATGCTGTCATCACAGGGAGGTCAGAAGCGCAGAGTTCTGCAGGCTAACAAAGCTAGGTAAGGAGACGCTTACTAAACTAATGCATATGCCATTGAGTTCTTCTTTCAGCTGACCTCTTTAAATCATCCTCCCCCTGAGAAAGTGCTGCCTTTTCCTTCTTAAGAAAAATGTTGCATCTAAAACAGATAACCAACAAAGAGCTCCTATATAACACAGGGAACTCTGCTCAATGTTATGTGGCAGGGAGTAGAGCTTGGGGAGAATGGATACATGTATATGTATGGCTGAGTGGCTTTGCTATGTGCCTGAAGCCATCACAACATTGTTAAATGGCTATACTCCAATCTCCAATGTAAAACTAAAAATTTACAAGAAAAAGAAAAATCATTTCCCCACATTGTTCTCATCCATTCTCACCCTTCATCCTCTGTTCACCCACATTATTACCTCAGTTAATATCACACAAAAAGGAGCCAGGATCTAATAATCTGAAAATGCTAAATATTAGCTCTTCATCAGTTTTGAGAGAACTTTTTTCTTCTTATCTCCTTTCCCAGTGCACTGACAACAAACACGACCCAAGAAATATCCAAAACCAAGTCCCAGATGCCTTTCCATCACACTGGTCCCAAGGGCCCCGTGAAAAGCAAAAGGCAGTCATTATCTCAAAATAACAGAACTTCCCACTTCGTAGAAGAGAAGCTGCAAGCCCAAGAGAAAGATTCTATAAACCCACCAAAAGGAAAAGGCTCCACCAAGACAATCTCTCTTCTCTGTCAAAATCAAGACGTCTCCACCCACACTGTAGATGGAGACCCCAGTTCCAGCCCAGCTGGTGATAGTGAACCAGCCCATGGTGAAGAGACCAGGTCAAACGATGCCGACATAAGGCCAGACCACACCACTGCAAAACAAATCCCCCTGGATCCCATGGAAGGTGGAGGAAACTTCAAAGATAAGCCCCAAACTCCAACCTATTCAGAGCTGTTTGAAAAGGCCAGAAAAGCTCACTACCTCCGGCACCGGATCCCCCCTGAGTCTGAGAGATTGCTCAGCATTGGGGAGATCTTCGGGCACAAGGAATCCTCAGAGCCCAGAGCAGAAAACGGATGTAAGAACAGGGTGACTGTCTAAGTCACTTCATCTTTAATCATCCACTATATCCACATAGTAGTATGTCATAATCACTTTAGCAACTGTAGCAAACAATACAAATATATAGATATACATACAGATTTTATTTTAAACCTTAGTCTTTTCCCTTTTATGGAGTATAATGTTTCACTAAATGAGCAATACTAGGGTGAAAAATGGAGAGATGCCTCTTCTGAAGCCATTTAAAGCAATATACACACATTGCTAACGTTACCAAAAGTATGAATCTGTGTTGGTGCCTAGACTTTTCCTAAAAGGTAACATGTTAAAAGGGTCCTGCTCGCATTTGCCACCCTTTTCTTATAGGAGGTTCTTGCGGTGCCACCTGCTGGCTAAATGGTGCGGCCCTTCTGTTTGTTTTAGCTTCAGATGTAAAGGTGAGGATAGGAGCTCAACTGAAAATAGGTACATAATACAGTCAATAAATAAAACTTTCTCTCCCACACAGTTCTGTGTTCTTTTTTGAAGCCCTTTCCCTACTTCTTTTATTTCCAAATAGTTCTGTTTTGGTTTTCTCATTCCCACTTTCAACCTGCTCTTATCAAACTTTTTGGATCCTAATAAAAAAAATTAATTAACGATTTATAAGAAATGTGACCCTCTAACATTTTCTCACTGTAGCTCCTCACGGGGGTGGGAGTTATCCCACTTCTGAAAGGCTCTTTTCTCTGCGCTGACCATAACTGCAAGACAGTAACTGTAACTGCCATTACCAAGGAAGCAAGGATTTAGCCAGAGCCCAGCCCTCTCCTCCACTTGATTAATTACCCCTGTTCCAGGTAAACCTCAGTCTCATGAATTTGAGAAATAAGCATTTTGCATGTTACTCCTTGTTGCCCTGCTTGTATATCTTCATATATCTGATGGACCTAGATCTGCTGGTAGCTCTACCTCCAAAATTTTTTACATTCTATTTCAATTTAGATTTCATGAATTGCAACACAACTATGCATTTAGAAATCTTCTGCTCAGTTGCCTCGGTCATATCCAACTCTTTGGGACACCATGGACTGCAGCCCCCTGGGCTCCTCTGTCCACGGGATTCTCGAGGCAAGAATACTGCAGTGGGTTGCCATTTCCTTCTCCGAGGGATTTTCCCGACCAGGGATCAAACCCGCATCTCCTGTGTCTCCTGTATTGCAGGCGGACTCTTTACCACTAGCGCCACCAAACCTTCCACATATATTGATTTTATTCTTATCATTTCACCCGCCTTAAATATTTTCCTTCTTCAATATGAAGGATACAGTACTTTTATTGATAAAACTCAACACAACCACAGGGAAAGCAGCTGCAGAGGACCTTATTGTCTAACCCATTAAATTCTATAGAACAGCGTAAATCCTTAATCTTTCCAAACCACTCTGAGCCCCAGAATGTCTCTCACCTAATCAGCTTAAAGTCATTCACTCATTCATACCAGAGGTCTCGCCTAGTGATAGATGTGCTCCCAAAAGACATCTGAAAATGTCTAGAGATACTTTGGGGGTTGTCACCATCCAAATGAGGGGGCATTCAAAGACCCCAACCTACATACCAGTGCATTAAATCTTTGTAAAACCCTCTCAGGTAGGCAGTCAATGAGATAATTTCTCCCATTTTACAGACAATAAAGAGGCTCTCAGTAAAGACAGTATTGAGGCTCACAATAGCTAAATGACTATCTCTATAGCAGAATGTGAATGAGGAACAAAGAGCAGAATACTGCTCTCCTCTACCTTTCTGTCTCAAAGAGAAGGGGGGCAAACACACAATGCCCAAAGGCTTATGCCCTCATTTTCAACCATAAAATACATTTCAAACCTATAAATTACAATGTTTAACAATAAAAATTAGAAAGAAATGGTAAAAAAAATTCGTGCTTCCATTTTAAGGGAACATGACATTTTTTTGTTTACATACATTCGTTTATTCAGATGAGGAGAGACAATGTCTTCCCCATTTACTCCCCCATGAGGAAGTCTATCTGCTGCTGCTAAGCTGCTTCAATCGTGCCCAACATATGTGATCCCAAGGACTGTAGCCTGCCAGGCTTTTCTGTCCATGGGATTCTCCAGGCAAGAATACTGGAGTGGGTTGCCATGGCCTCCTCCAGAGGGTCTCCCCGACCCAGGGTCGAATCTGAGCCTTATGTCTCCTGATGGACAGTCAGGCTGTTTGCCACTAGCACCACCTGGGAAGCCCGAAGAAGTCTAAAACTGGTCTATAAAGTGGGCTTTCACATCGTTACCTGACTCCATCCAGTGGAGAGGGAATTCACTTTTCACCTGGGAGCTGAGGCATCCAGGAACTCTCAGAGGTGGTGTCTCAGCCTCTCATCCAGGGTGCCAAGGTTCTGAAGATAGCTGATGGGGAGAGACTCTGAAGGTTCCCACAGTCCTCAGTGTGGGGTTCAGTTCAGTTCAGTCGCTCAGTCTTTTCCAACTATTTGCGACCCCATGAACCGCAGCACGCCAGGCCTCCCTGTCCATCACCAATTCCCGGAGTCCACCCAAACCCATGTCCATTAGTTGGTGATGCCATCCAGCCATCTCATTCTCTGTCGTCCCCTTCTCCTCCTGCCCTCAAACTTTCCCAGCATCAGGGTCTTTTGCAATGAGTCAGCTCTTTGCATCAGGTGGCCAAAGTACTGGAGTTTTAGCTTCAACATCAGTCCTTCCATTGAACACCCAGGACTGATCTCCTTTAGGATGGACTGGTTGGATCTTCTTGCAGTCCAAGGGACTCTCAAGAGTCTTCTCCAACACCACAGTTCAAAAACATCAATTCTTTGGCGCTCAGCTTTCTTAATAGTCCAATTCTCACATCCATATATGACTACTGGAAAAACCATAGCCTTGACTAGATGGACCTTTGCTGACTAATGTCTCTGCTTTTTAATATGCTGTCTAGGTTGGTCATAACTTTCCTTCCAAGGAGTAAGTGTATTTTAATATCATGGCTGCAGTTACCATCTGCAGTAATTTTGGAGTGCAAAAAAAATAAAGTGTATCACTGTTTCCACTCTTTCCCATCTATTTGTCATGAAGTGATGGGACCAAATGCCATGATCTTAGTTTTCTGAATGTTGAGCTTTAAGCCAACTTTTTCACTTTTCTCTTTCACTTTCATCAAGAGGTTCTGGAGTTCCTCTTCACTTTCTGCCATAAAGGTGGTGTCATTTGCATATCTGAGGTTTTTGATATTTCTCCCAGCAATCTTGAGTCCAGCTTGTGCTTCATCCAGCCCAGCGTTTCTTATGATGTACTCTGCATATAAGTTAAATAAGCAGGGTGACAATATACAGCCTTGACGTACTCCTTTTCCTATTTGGAACCAGTCTGTTTTTCCATGTCCAGTTCTAACTCTTGCTTCCTGACCTGCACATAGGTTTCTCAAGAGGCAGGTCAAGTGGTCTGGTATTCCCATCTCTTTCAGAATTTTCCACAGTTTGTTGTGATCCACACAGTCAAAGGCTTTGGCATAGTCAATAAAGCAGAAGTAGATGTTTTTCTGGAACTGTCTCACTTTTTTGATGATCCAGCAGATGTTGGCAATTTGATCTCTGGTTCCTCAGCTTTTTCCAAAACCAGCTTGAACATCTGGAAGTTCATAGTTTACATATTGCTGAAGCCTGGCTTGGAGAATTTTGAGGATTACTTTACTAGTGTGTGAGATGAGTGCAATTGTGTGGTAGTTTGAGCATTCTTTGGCATTGCCTTTCTTGGGATTGGAATGAAAACTGACCTTTTCCAGTCCTGTGGCCACTGCTGAGTTTTCCAAATTTGCTGACATATTGAGTGCAAGCACTTTCACAGCATCATCTTTCAGGATTTGAAATACCTCAACTGGAATTTCAACACCTCCACTAGCTTTGTTCATAGTGATGCTTCCTAAGGCCCACTTGAGTTCACATTAAAGCATGTCCGGCTCTAGGTGAGTGATCACACCATCGTGATTATCTGGGTCGTGAAGATCTTTTTTGTATAGTTCTTCTATGTATCCTTGCCATCTCTTCTTAATATCTTCTGCTTCTGTTAGGTCCATACCATTTCTGTCCTTTGTTGTGCCCATCTTTGCATGAAATGTTCCCTTGGTATCTCTAATTTTCTTGAAGAGATCTCTAGTCTTTCCCATTCTATTGCTTTCTTCTATTTCTTTGCATTGATTGCTGAGGAAGGTTTTCTTATCTCTCCGTGCTATCCTTTGGAACTCTGCATTCATATGGGAATATCTTTCCTTTTTTCCTTTGCCTTTCGCTTCTCTTCTTTTCACAGCTATTTGAAAGGCCTCCTCTGACAGCCATTTTGCTTGTTTGCATTTCTTTTTCTTGAGGATGGTCTTGATCCCTGTCTCCTGTACAATGTCACGAACCTCTGTCCATAGTTCATCAGGCACTCTATCAGATCTAATCCCTTAAATCTATTTCTCACTTCCACTGTATAGTTATAAGGGATTTGATTTAGATCATACCTGAATGGTCTAGTGGCTTTCCCTACTTTCTTCAATTTCAGTCTGAATTTGACAATAAGGAGTTCATGATTTGAGCCACAGTCAGCTCCCAGTCTTGCTGACTGTATAGAGCTTCTCCATCTTTGGCTGCAAAGAATATAATCAATCTTATTTCATCATGAGATAAAATCTAGAGAAGCATATTAGGAAAACAAATACCTGGGCCTGAAAGCAAACAGGAAATAGCGCACTAAGATGCTACAAATAGTGTTAATTCCACAAGTGGTAAAGGAAAGGGACAAAATCAGGAAATGGGCTAAAATGTTAAAAGCTCAGTAGAGCTGCCTAAGAACAATAAAACCTCAAAGTACACATAACACTACTATCATAAGTAATTCAAAGCTTATAACATGCAAACAATGAGAAGGGTCAAGTTTGGGAAATGCCTGGCAGAACAAGTTACCTGTTTTCATTGGGTTCCCTGAACTCAGAAGCTGAAAGTACTAAGCGCAGCTTCAGTTCAGGTCTATGTCAAGGATGATCCTCTCGCTGGCATAAATCTCTGACAAGGGGGAGACTGTGCCTAGGATGACATTTACACGTGTGCCGTGTGCTCAGTCACGTCCAGCTGTGAGACCCATGCACTGTAGCCCGCCAAGCTTCTCAGTCCGGGGAATTCTGCAGCCAAGAACGCTGGGGTGGGTTGCCATTTCCTACTCTAGGGCATCTCCCCAACCCAGGGATCGAACCTGGGTCTCTGAGTCTCCTGCAGCCGGACTGTTAACTCTTGTGCCACCTGGACCTCTTACACAGAACTAAAGGCCAAAGGCCACAGTGGCATCAGGCTAAACGTATCCTCAGCCTTTTTGAAGTGGAGAAACCCGAAGAAAGAGCAAGAGATTGGGACTTGGAGAAGGCCAGACCAGAAGTTGTGTGCTCAGGATACCCCTGCCACAAATATGTCAGTAGACAGAGCCCAGTGTGACAATGGGGATGTGAGGTGATGCAGAGAAAAAGAAAGTGAGCTGGGGGGTCAGGCAAGAAAAGGGAAATTTATTAGAGGTAAAAGAGAGGGTGACTGGCCCTTAAGGAGAGCCATCCTCCTCCCTTTCTGATGGAGTCCTTCTTATGCCCCACCAATGAAAAAGTCTCTGAAGGGATGGTCACCTAGCCGGAGGTCTGGAATCAGGCGGTCTCACAGCTTTGAGAAGACAGGCGCCAGTGAGATAACACGATGCCTTCTGGGCAATTTGGTCAGTCTCACAGATGACCGTGATTTTATCCTTCATTTGCAAAGTCGACATAACGAGCCATTTTATCAATGAGACCCCATGTGGGCCCTATCAGGGGACACAGCACTTAAAGGGAAAAAGAAGTGAAAAGGTCTTACGTAAGCACAGAAAGAAAAGAGGGAATTTCAAGCAAAGACCAGGTAGGTGCCTGGCCACTATCATAACCTTTTTAATTTGCAAGAAGAAATGCTTCAAATGCTACTCTCTGACAAAATGTTTAGGTGCATTTTCATCCAAAAATGGTCAAATGTTTTTAATGAACTTCATGACAGGCAATTTCTTCCATAGTTTAAGCTCCAGATAGCCGAAAGCCCAGCATCCGGTGAAGCTGAAAACCAGATTTTCTGTTTCTTGCCATTTCTTCTACTGTCTGTCCTCTTCTCCCCAGTCACAATCAAGTCTGCTAGTCTTCGGTGGAAAGAGCAATGCGGGTCCTGACGTTGGTTTGGGATGGCTGCTATAGAGGCTCAAGAGTTTGTCAGTAGTTTCCAAAGTGTTTCAATCGGATGGAAATGATCAAGCATGTCGAAACTGTTATTGTTGGGTCGAGTAAGAGGAGGACCCTTGCGAGCAGCCGTGCAGGTCACTGTTGTTGGTGATGCGAACTGTGGTGGCAGAGGGGTGAGAGTGAGAGTCTGGCCGGAGCGGATTGAGAGGAGGAGAGGCGCGGTACTGGAGACAGAGACCAGAGACAGGCCTCAGTTCTGCTGCAAAGAAAAGCAAGTAAGCGGGATGGCAAGTCGCCTGGGGAGACGAGGTAACACATGTTTTTGTCTGATAGATTCTTTTCATAAAGAAAGAAGAAACAGAAACATTCATTCATTCCAGGGATTCCTAATTTCCTATTCCAGCCTGAAAAATAATACAATTTTTGTAGTGTCCTTGAGACTTGAAACCCATTAAAACAACCATGCCTAACAGCATTTCTCATAATAGAAATTCTCCTTTCATGATATTATGGCAATGCCTGTTCCTACTCAATTACCCTCTTCAACATCCCCACACATTTATCACCACTACTTCATATATCAAGGACAAAACTATGCTGAAAAATGAAGACTTTCCCTCCAATGAATGTGTCTACAATACAGAAGTTATCTTGAAAAGAGGTCAGAGAAAAATGCTTTCATGTTCATCTGAGGATTAAAAATGACTCTGGCATTTAATGCACAGTCTAACCTCTGAAAACTGTAAGTGAAATATAAACATGGTATTGTTAGCTAGTGCTAGAAAGTCATAAAATGTTATGACAACAAGGGGGGGAAAGCAGCACTGCACATTTCAAAGCAAGATAGCCAAGGGTATTGAATACAGTGTCATCAGAGTGTAGTAGGAAAGAAACTGTGTATTCTATTACAAGTTAATCACTAAAGGGATGTTGCCTATAAACTTAAATTATGCATAATGGCCCATCTCTGGGAACCCTGCCTCCCAGGTAGTGAGCATTAAGCTAAAATAGTTTTATCTCACAACCTTTCAACCCACCAGTGAAAGGCTGCAGGAAGGACAAAATTAACACATCCCCTCCAGGCAGGAACCAGGACTTTAGCCTCTCCCCTTTGAGAACACAGGAAGCCTGACTTCTAACTTCGGGAAGGTAGTTTTGTGACACTAACATTCTCTCCGCCTGCAGGTTTTCCAAATAAAATCGCTCTCTTTTGTCCTCAATAGTTCATCTTTCAGTTTATCAGCCTGTTGAGCAGAGAGCAGTATGATCTCCGACTCTGTAACACATTTGGTGAAGCTGGCCAAAGGAATCGCAGCTCATGGCTAGCCAGCCCCCATCGGGGAATTTTCAGGTAAGGCTCCAGCAGCCGTTGGGACCCCCTTCTTGAGGATCTTTCTGAGTTCCCTGAGGCAGCCCTGGCTGCGCCAGCTCTTGGAGCTGGAGCAAAGAATTAGCCTTTGGGAGTTACTAGCTCCAGACTAGCTCCATATAATAGGGTACGTCGTTCAGGTGTGTAGAGTCAGGAACTTTACTCCTCTCTGTTGAGGGCTTTTTTTCTTCAGGATGAGCCGGTTCGTTTTGAATTTGAGTGAGGTACCCTGTTGGGAGAGGAAATAATTGCTGTCCGTTGACCTGATTTGTGACCCAACTTGTTACTTTGGACACTAGCATTTGTGTGTGCCAAATGAAGGTTTCAACTGCCCCCAAAGAAATCCCTCTGAGGTGCATTTGAGGTAAGTGGCCTGATGACCAGCTATGAACACCGACTGAGGAGATGAGCCAAGCGTCGGGACCTCCACAACCGGTTTGGGCAGGGTTATTCTGGTACCCCATACTCCATGCTGCTGTGTCAGTTACACTGTGGTCTCCTGAGTTTGGGGTGTGTGTCAAACTCCAGGACCAAACTCAAGGGTTCATTTACAGTTTTCTTTGGGCATTTCATTTTGTTCTGGTACCATTTCTCCAGTTATAGCCAAATCAGTTTTGTGATTTTTGAAGCTTTTATTGATGTCAAATGGAGGAAACGAACAGAAAAAAAAATTGTCTTTGTCTGAGAGTGGGACTTTCCCAGGGAGAAAAGTCCCACTTAGCTCCTAAAGGGACCAAAAGCCCAGCCCGGAATTCAGCACATTTGATGCCAAGACCGATGATCAGAGAAACTCAGTTTCAACTTAGTGTTTATAAAAAGCAATAAGGAATGGTGGGTTTTTAATGACTCTATACAATCCTGCAGTTGGAGCTATTTTGTAAAAAAAAAAAAGAAAGAAAGAAAGAAAGCAGGTAAGACTGATAAAAATCCACTATGTGGAAGCATTTGTGCTGTTACATCAGGGACTTGAAAAGGAAGGGGACAAGGGTGAAGGTATGTTGCTTCGTACCTTAACTCCTAATGCTGAGCCGGCTGTCCCAGCTGCTCTGGCTGCTAGGCCAGTATATCCACCCCTTCCACCACCTCCAGTTCCTATTCAGCCCCAATTCCCAACACTGGGGCTCAGGAAGTGGTTAGACTCACTCTCCTTATAAGGACCAACCAGACTATTCTGTTAGATCCTGGGCACAGAGACCTGATCTTGCATCACTATGTAAGACCAAACAGGGCACCCCACTGGGGCCAGGAGCCCCTCCTGGGGCAGGGCAATCTCCCTGAGGCCACTGTCCTATAGCAAGCCTAAATGTAAGCGGCCAGCCAACTGGATTCTATCAACCCATACTTCTTTTTCCACCTCAGACTTAGTTGGAAAGATCACAAGGCCTGCCAAGGTCCTTCTCTGAGGACCTACTCTGCCTTTAGCCCATAAGCATCGGGCCCTACCACGGGCTTCACCAAGGAAGTAGGTGCTGGATCCCCAGTTTAATGAGATTATTGGGTCACACTGAGTGAGCCAGCTCAATACTCAGTATAGAAAAGTCAAAGGCAGCTCATGCTGCACAGCTGCCGCTGACTCATCTCCAACTTAAGTCTGGTGAGAACTGGTCTCCAACATGGAGCAGCACAGCCGGCAGTGAGCCTTGCAAGCCTCTGAGATAGGGCTACACACTGAACCCCCGCTGGCAATCAGGGCCAGCTGGATTGGACACAGCCACAACCTGCTCTGAAGAATCGCGGGCCCAGGCGAACTCCCAGGCAGACCCGGAGCTCTGTGCCTCAGGGTGGCTGCCAGGTAGATGATGTACTCAGCCATCTCCACACACGACAAAGCGCCCATGGGGTTGCCATTTTCCTGGGGGTGGCGTTAGACTGCTGGAAGGCAAGTAACACGAAGAGGTAGGCCACTGTTGAGGAGGGAATGAGGTACTTACTGTTCGGAGGAAGGGCGGTGGAAAAAATAATTCCCTAGACTTCGTAAGAAAGAAAACAATAGAACGAAGGGAGCCTCTTAGATGGTAGAAAAAGAGGAAGGCGCTGATGATAAGTGAAGAAGCCCGGAGGCTCCCCTGGACTTAAGGCACCCAATGTCAAATTCCCCAAGGAGCCCCAGGTAAAACTGACAGTGGGAATTCAGCTGACCGACTGATCGGCCTGGGTGCAGCACTCCCTGTTAAAAACCAAAGTGGCACAGAAAACATCTCAATCCACCTCCGAAATGAGAGTCTCT
This sequence comes from Antilocapra americana, assembly GCA_007570785.1. Taxonomy (NCBI): domain Eukaryota; kingdom Metazoa; phylum Chordata; class Mammalia; order Artiodactyla; family Antilocapridae; genus Antilocapra; species Antilocapra americana. Next base: position 1,314,771 of record ML660219.1, on the reverse strand, counting down.
GGAGGATACAAAACCGTTTGTCCTTATAGAGTACCAAATAGTAGGGTTTCACTCTTTTTTAAAATTTTTAATTGAGATATAATTCACATACTATAAATTTTTCCTTTGTAAACCATAATTCAAGGGTTTTTAGTGTATTCATAAAAGTCATGATTTAAATTTAGAATGTTTTTGTTACCCCAAAAAGAAAACCTATACCCATTAGCACTCATTTTCTGTTCCTTCATCCCAACAAGCCCTGGAAACCAGTATTCTACTTTGTGTCTCAATAGATTTGCCTATTTTGAACATTCCATGTAAATGGAATCATAAAATATGTGGCCTTTTCAAGGCTCATCCATGTTAACAGCATGAATCGGAACTTTATTCCTTTTTTTATTGAAGTATAGTTGATTTACAATGCTGTTAAGACTCTGGTGTATAGCAAAGTGATTTAGTTACACACATAAATTTTTCCACTAGAATTTATTACGAGATATTTAATATGGTTCCCTCTGCTATACAGCATACCTCTGTTGTTTGTCTAAACTGTTAACCTCAAATCCCTAGTTTGTCCCCACTTTTTCCCCTTAGGTAACTATCAGTAGGTTTTCTATGTTTGTGAGTCTGTTTCTGTTTTGTAAGTAAGTTCATTTGTATCCTCTTTGAGATTCCACTGGTTCTCCATCTATTTGCCATGAAGTGATGGGAGCAGATGCCGTGATCTTAGTTTCCTGAATGTTGAGCTTTAAGCCAACTTTTTCACTCTCCTCTTTCACGTTCATTAACAGGCTCTTTAGTTCTTCACTTTCTGCCATAAGGGTGGTGTCGTCTTCATATCTGAGGTTACTGATATTTCTTCCAGCAATCTTTATTCCAGCTTGTGGGTCATCCAGCCCAGCGATTCTCGTGATGTACTCTGCATAGAAATTAAATAAGCAGGGTGACAATATACAGACTTGACATACTGCTTTTCCTATTTGGAACAAGTCTCTTGCTTCCTGACCTGCATACAGGTTTCTCAAGATGCAGATCAGGTGGTCTGGTATTCCCATCTCTCAGAATTTTCTACAGTTTATTGTGATCCACACAGTCAAAGGCTTTGGCATAGTCGATCAAGCAGAAGTAGATGTTTTTCTGGAACTCTCACTTTTTCGATGATCCAATGGATGTTGGCAATTTGATCTCTGGCTCCTCTACCTTTTCTAAAACCAGCTTGAACATGTGGAAGTTCACGGTTCACATATTGCTGAAGCCTGGCTTGGAGAATTTTGAGCATTACTTTAATAGCACTGTGAGATGAGTGCAATTATGTGGTAGTTTGAGCATTCTTTGGCATTGCCCTTCTTTTGGATTGGAATGAAAACCCACCTTTTCCAGTCCTGTGGCCACTGCTGAGTTTTCCAAATTTGCTGGTTTGCTGGCATATTGAATGCAGCACTTTCACGGCATAGTCTTTCAGGATTTGAAATAGCTCAACTGGAATTCCATCACCTCCCCTAGCTTTGTTCATAGTGATGCTTCCTAAGGCCCACTTGACTTCACATTCCAGGATTCTGGCTCTAGGTGAGTGATCACACCAACCTATGACATGCAGCAAAAGAAGTTCCTAAGCTTGCCTCAGGAAATAAGAAATATCTCAAACAACCTAATCTTACACCTAAAGCAGCCACAGAAAGAAGAATAAATAAAACCCAAAGTAAGAAGAAGCAAAAAAATCATAAAGATCAGAGCAGAAATATATGAAATAGAGACTAAAAAGCAATAGTAACGACGAGTGAAACTAAAAGCTGATTCTTTGAAAAGGTAAAACTGAAAAACAGTTATCCAGAGCCATCAAGAGAAAAAGAGAAGGCCCAAGTAAATAAAATTGGAAATGAAAAAGGAGACATTACAACCAACAACATAGACACAAATGGCGGTAAGAGATTACCACAAGCACATGCCGATAAATGCACAACCTGAAGAAACGGACAGATCCTCCAAAAGGTACACCTGCCCAAGACTCAACCAGGAAGAAACAGAAAATGTGAAGAGATCAACTACCAGTAACGAAATTGAATCAGTAATTAAACTCCCAACAAACAAAAGCCTTGGGCCAGAGAGCTTCACAAGTGAATTCTTCCAATCATTTAGAAAAGAGTTTAGCTCCTGTCCCTAAGAAATTATTCCAGAAAATTGCAGGGAAACACTTCCAAACTCATTCTACGAGGCCACCATCACCCTGATGACAAGACCACATAAAAATATCACAAAACAGAAAATCACAAACCAATGTCACTGAAGAACATAGATGTAAAAACCCTAAACAAAATATAAATGAACTGAATTCAACAACACATTAAAAGGATCATATACCACACTCAACTGGGATTTATCCCAGAGATGCAAGGATTTTTCAGTATCTGTAAGTCAATCAAAATTATTAATATGATATACCATACTGATAAACTGAATAACAACCATATAATTATCTCAATGGACATGTAAAAAGTTTTTAACAAAATGAAACATCCACTTCCAATAAGAAATCTCTATGAAGTGAGCATACAGGGAATATAGTTCAGGATAGTGAAGGCTATATATGACAAAGCCACGGCTAACTAATGTTCAAAAGTGAATGCATTTCCTCTAAAATCAGGAATAAGACAAGGATGCCGACTCTCAACACTTTTATTCAAAATAGTTTTGGAAGTATTAGCCACAGGGATCAAAGAAAAGAAACAAAAGGAATCCAAATTCCAAAGGAAGAAGTAAAACTGTCTGTTTGCCAATGACATGATACCATATATAGAAAATCCCAAAGATGCTGCGAGAAAACTACTCAATACAAACAATGGTAAAGTTGCAGGATACAAAGTTAATACACAGAAGTCTGTTGCATTGCTATACATTACCAATGAACTATCAGAAACAGTAATTAAGGGGGAAATCCCATTTACCATTGTATCAAAAGAATAAAATGCCTGGGAATAATCCCACCCCAAGGGGCGAAAAACCTGTACTTCAAAAACTCTAAGATGCTGATGAAAGTAACTGAGAGAGATGGAAAGATATACCATGTTCTTGGATTGAGGAATCAATATTGTTAAAATGACCATACCTCCAAAGGCAATCTACAGATTCAATGCAATACCTATCAAATTACCAATGGCATTTTCACAGAACAAAAAAAAAATTAATTTGTGTGGAATCACTAAAGACCTGAATAGCCAAAACAATCTTAAGAAAGAAGAGCAGAGCTGGATAAATCATGTTTCCTGACCTCAAACTAAACTTCAAAGCTACAGTCATCAAAACAGTATGTTACTGGCATAAAAGCAGACATACAGATCAAGGAAGAGGATAGAAAGCCTAAAAATAAACCCACACGCTTTGGCCAATTAATCTGTGATAAAGGAGGATAGACTATATAATGGAGAAAATGCAGTTTCTTCAATAACTATTGCTATAAAACCTGGAAAGTTATATGTAAAATAATGAAATTATAATGCCCTATCCAAAAAAAAAAAAATCTCAAAATGGATTAAAGACCTAAATGTAAGACTGATACTGTAAAACACCCAGAGGAAAACACAGGCAGAACACATCAATATTTTTTTTTGGATCCATCTCCTGAAAGTGTTAGTAGCTCAGTCATGGCTGACCGAGACCCCACTGACTTATGGCTCAGCTGGTAAAGCATCCACCTGCAATGCGGGAGACCTGGGTTTGACCCCTGGGTTGGGAGGATGCCCTGGAGAAGGGAAAGGCTACCCACTCCAGTATTTTGGCCTGGAAAATTCAATGTCCGTGGGGTCACAAAGAGTCAGACATGACTGAGTGAATTTCACTTTCACTTTTGACTGTAGTCCACCAGGCTCCCAAGTTCATGGAATTCTCCAGGCCAGAGTAATGGAATGGGTAGCTATTTAATACTCCAAGGAATCTTCCTGACCCAGGGATTGAACCCAGGTCTCCTGCACACTGTAGACAGATTCTTTACCATCTGAGTCATCAAGGAAGCCCTAAAGGAAATAAATCAGTGCAAAAATAAACAAGTTGGGCCTAATTAAACTTAAAAGCTTAAACGCAGAGGAAACCATCAACCAACCTACAGAAGAGAAAATATTTAAAAATTGTGATTGACAAGGGGTTAATTTCCAATATATACAAATAGCTTATATAGTTCAATATTAAAACAAAATCAAACATCCCAATCAAAAAATGGACAGAAAACTCAAACAGGCATTTCTCCAAAGACATATTGATGGCCAAAATGCATATCAACAAAAAACTCAACATGGCTACTTATTAGAGCAATGTAAATCAAAACTACAGTGAAGTATCACCTCACAGCAGTCAGAGGGGCCATCCTCAAAACTTCTACAAACAGTAAATGCTGGAGAGGGTGTGGAGAAAATGGAATCCTCCTATTCTATTAGTGGGAATGTAAACTGGTACAGCCACTGTGGGTCACTTAAAAAACTTAAAATAGTTACCATGTGATCCAGCAACCCCAGGCTTCCCTGATGGCTCAGCAGGTAAGGAATCCATCTGCAGTGCAGGAGACACAGGAGATGTGGTTTGATTCCTGGATTGGAAAGATCCCCTGGAGGAGGAAATGGCAGCCCACTCCAATATTCTCACCTGAAAAATCCCACAGAGGTGCCGGTGGGTCCAGTCCACAGGGTTGCAAAGAGCTGGACATGACTGAGAGACTAAACACAACTCCTGGGCATATATCTGGAGGATGAAAACTAACTGGAAAAGATACACGCACCCCTATGTTCAGAGCAGCACTATTAGCCAAGACATCAAAGCCACCTAAACGTCCCCTGACAGATGAATGGATAAAGATGTGGTATATAAAAATGCTCAGCTAGCACTGAGCTCAGCTGACTACTACTCAGCCATTAAAAAGAATGAAATAATGCCATTTCCAGAAACATGCGCGGACCTAGAGATTGTCATGAGTGAAAAAAGTCAGACAGAGAAAGACAAGTATCACATGGTATCACTTACATGTGTAATCTAAAAGTATGATACAATGAACTTATTTAAAACATATAAACAGATTCACAGAGATAGAAAACAAACTTATGGTCAAAGGGGACAGCGGAGGAGGGAGATTTAAATTAGCAGTTTGAGAGTAACAGATACATACTACAAATGAACAACAGATACAAACTACAAATAAATAAAACAAGGATCTATTATATAGTACAGGGAACTATATTCAGTAACTTGTAACTATCTATAGTGGAAAACAATCTGAAATACTGAATACAACTGATCAGTTTGCTGTATACCTGGAAACACTGTAAATCAACTATAATTTTTAAAGAAAATTCCAGAAGCAGAGAGCGCTCTCGGTCAGGTGGGTGTGGTCACTCAGTGCCTTACACAGCGACATTCCAACCATGACACCTGGCTTGTTAATCTCTAATAGACACTGTGTAGTCATCCTTCTCAAAAATGCTCTTTATTCATTTACATATATTACTGCATTTAATTCTCACTTCATATCCATGAACAGAGAAAACAGAAAGATAATTATTCCACTTCACAGGCAAAAAAGCTTGAGATACACAATAAAGTCCTTCTTCCCAATTAACAGTGAGGAAACAGAAGAGTGAAAACCAGCTCTCTGCTTTCAGCTCTCTAACTTCACCCTTCTTTCTCAAAAGAGAATGGAGAGTGGTCAGCTCTCATTTTCATATATGTTTAAAGTTATTAAAAATATCTTTAGCAACAAACTTAGAGAAAGAATAACCAAAATTCCACACTTTAAAACATATAGACATTATATTTACATGTAATTTTTCATATTAACTCATTCAAAATATTATTAATATTCCAGATGTTGGTTGAAACACCTAGGCATTTTAGCATTTTGTCTTGACATCAAGCAAACTAGTCCTAACCACTTTTGACCACTACTAATACTAAAAGACATTCCACCAGTAATTATTCAATTGAAAAATCTGAGTAAATTCATTGAAACAATTTAAGTAAATTATTTCTGGTGCAGGATTACATCCACTAAAATACGTCATGAAAACAAGTTGGTCAGTAATAAATTTGTAAACTGTGGTAAAGGTCAGGCCCACTATTAACATGGACTATCTCAGTATCAATAAAAGATACTTTATTTTAAAATAAAGAGAGAATAACTCATTCAAGTGGCCCAAATACATTTGTTACTATGATGATTAATTACATGGGCATCTGTATTAGGATTTTTAAATGTGACATGTGGAGGAAGAAAAAGGTACAAAACCTAGGAAAACCACTTGCGAAGAACAAGGCTAAGGCTGCTACTCAGAATGAGTAGTACTTCCTCCTTCTGGGGCAGGTGAAGGAGAATCAGTATGTGTCCATGTCATAATTACTCAAGGCAACACCGCATCCCACGAAGCAGAGCTTGTGCTCTTGTTGGCAGAACAAACAGATACTCAGTTGGGTGACTCTAGCATGACTTCGATGTGCCATCATTCTTAAAGACTGATAAAATATCAGATATTCTTTTCTCACATGCACACACAAACATAATCATAGAGGTGATTCTGCAACGAAGAGACCATCAGAAATCACTATCTGCCATAAATGCACAAGATCCAACTCGGTAGAAACCCACGCACCCCAGAATCCACAAAAGGCACAAAATACATTTTGGAGAGCATCATTTTCAGTTCTGGTTACTGGTTGTTTTGAATGGTGACCCTAATCTGCTTTTCAAGTTTCAGTAACTTTTGGTAAAATTTTTCAGCAGTGTCTTCATCTAGGTCCATCTGGAAAAGAAGCAAGATAGGCATGACTAGAAAGGAAAAAAAAAACAGTATCTGGATAAAAGGAATCCACATAAATAACAGGTAAGAGAATCCAAAAAAGGCCCAGTGGGAAAGCTGCAGTGGAAGCCATGTGGGGAATATTAGGAATCTTAACTTTTTTTTTTTTATTGCAACTGATACTTACCTCCTAGTAAGTAACTTCTTTAGTAAAAGAGCTCTGATCTTAGCTGAACTCACTGCCCTGCAGATAAAAGACTGTCTCCAGCCTTCACTGAAGCTAATGGTACCATAGACTAAATTCTGGCCAATGAGATATAGGTGGAAGTGTGTGGTGCCACTCAGCACTCTCTAAAGGGAATGGGGCGCCCCTTACTTTCTCCCTTCTTCACACTGCTCTCCTGAACCACAAGGATGAGGGCCATAAGGCTCAGGGTCACAGAGGGAAGCTGGATACCTAACAATCTGCAAATCTGCCAGGCCAGCCCAAAGCTGCCATTCTCCAAACTGCTTTACATGCAACAAATCTTAGCTTTTATCTTGTTTTATCCACTTTACTTTACATTCTTCTGTCTTATGTAAAAAATTAATTTTACATTGTACGCAAAGCAAACTTCCAGCCCCCGAAGCTAAAAGGCTACAAATTAAAGAAAACTTTAAAACATTTTGGAAAAACATTTACACTCAATCACGTTAGCATTTTTTTCATGGTGTAACTGGAAGAGGGATTACAACTCTCTTTAATTCAACCCAGTCTTTAAACAGCAGAAAGCTGACTTCCCAAAATTAATCGAAGGTTAACAACATTCTGCAATGCATTTCCAAGAAATGCTAATATAGTCCTTTGGTTTATGGAATTAAACATTTTATCCTCTTGGTAAATCAGTTATTCCTTTGAGATCAATAGCTGTAACTTCAAACAAATTCTGAGGACCAAAAAGTAAGCTTATTAGTTTATAATAGAGTTCCCAAGGTGGCTTCCCAGGTGGTGCTAATGGTAAAGAACACGTCTGCCAATGCAGAAGATGCAAGAGATGCTGGTTCAATCCCTGGGTCAGGAAGATCCCCTGGAGAAGGAAATGGCAACCCACCAGTATTCCTGCCTGGAGAATCCCATGGACAGAGGAGCCTGGTAGGCTACAGTCCAAGGGGTCCCAAAGAGTTGGACATGACTGAAGCCACTCCAGTGTTCTCGCCTGGAGAATCCCAGGGACAGCAGAGCCTGGTAGGCTGCCATCTATGGGGTCACACAGAGTTGGACACGACTGACGTGACTTAGCAGCAGCAGCAGCAGAAGCAACTTAGCACACAGCACAGAGTTCCCTAAGTATTTCTTGGGATGTTGTTATGCATTCTTAAAGTTTAAAAGAATAAAACATCATACAGTCAAGTACAACTTAGAAATAGCAGGATGAAACATGTCAGGCACATGTCCTAACCGTATCAACTTCTCAAAGCCTTTGCTGGCATAACGTGCATCACGTGGGTCTCTGAAAGGGTGGGATATAATATGAAGCATTTCTCAAACTTGGATGACAAATTGCTTTTTGCAAATCTTCTTAAGGAACTAGTATCTTACAGAATATAGTCTGGAAAACATTGGAGGTTCTTAGGTTCATTTTCAGTAAACATATACTATGCGAAGTGGAGAATATGGTTCCCTTTAGATCGCAAGCTACTCACATATAGACAAGGTCACTGTCAGTTATGACTCTGCCTTAGCTAATGTATTTGCTTCAATCTAATGTTCCAGCAAATTTGGAAAACTCAACAGTGGCCCCGGGACTGGAAAGGTCAGTTTTCGTTCCAATCCCAAAGAAAGGCAATGCCAAAGAATGTTCAAACTGCTGCACAATTGCATTCATCTCACACGCTAGCAAAGTAATACTCAAAATTCTCCAAGCCAGGCTTCAAAAGTATGTGAACCATGAACTTCCAGATGTTCAAGCTGGATATAGAAAAGGCAGAGGAACCAGACATCAAATTGCCAACATCCACTGGATCATCGAAGAATTGAGACAGTTCCAGAAAAACATCTACTTCTGCTTGATTGACTATGCCAAAGCCTTTGACTGTGTGGATCACAATAAACTGGAAAATTCTTCAAGACATGGGCACAAGTTTGAGTAAGCTCTGGAAGTTGGTGATGGACAGGGAAGCCTGGCGTACTGCAGTCCATGGGATTGCAAGGAGTTGGACACGACTGAGTCACTGAACTGAACTGAATTTTATTTTATGCCATTGCCTTCTCACAATAAGCTAGGCAGTGAAAAATGGGAGGCTGAAATAAACCTTACTCATGACAAAAATACAACAAAATTAATCCTTATGGGGTCAAAATAATTTTTTCATTTTCTACTACGTAACTATGTCTAATTTCATTTTAGACAACACAGAGTTTACTAAACACAGCACCCATTCTTCCAGACTGTGCTCCATGCGTCTTCAAACACCAAACTATCAAAGCTAATAACTGTCATAAGTGGAACACAAAGGGAAGCTGACTTCACTCAGAACATGCTTTATATTTCGTTCAGCTTGTGTCACATTTCTTGGGCATGTACCATGAGCAAAGAAACTTGCAAGGAAAGCGGGTGTCATCGCCCTCTTCACAGAGCTTATCCTTGGAGCAAGGAGCCCCCAGCTGAATGAGTTCTACCCAAAACTGGCATAGGAGGTCAAGAAAATCTAGCATGGCAGCACCTGGCCCGAGGTGAAAGGTCCCATAAAAGCTGAGATCTTAGAATAAATCGTAGTAATGAATCAGAAAAAAGGCAGGTAAGAACCATTTAGGTGGAGAAAGGTGTGCCAAGCTGAAAGGCAGGAGAGAGCAGCAAGAAATGAGAACAGGCCAGTGTGATGGCAGAGAGGGGAGACCCGCAGAAGAGAAGCCGGGCAGCCGGTAGGGCGGTCAGGAACCAGGGGCCAGCCCACCATCAACCTCTTCAATGAAACAAAGGAAAGAGAGTCACCTTTTTGGATGTCACATAATTGCTTCCAAAGCCAGTGGTGGCACTCAGATATTTCACCAGAGGATTGAGAGACTCGGGCTTCTGGTGGAAAAGCCAGATCTGCAAAGGAAGAGGGTGTCAGTGGCTCTTCTCTTCTGCCCAAAGTGAGTGAGGTGGGAGGGGATTTTTAATCAGCACTTCAGAGAGTCCCAAATTCTGACAACCCTCCTGAAAAGCATCAGCTAACTGTGATGCTGGCATGAACCACTACTATAATCTGAAGGAAGAAAGTAGAACAGCCCACTTAATAGTATCCTTTGAAAATTTTTAAGCAAAAGTTCCCATATGTAACTGCCTCTTCCCTTAATCCTCAAATTAAAGCTCAGGACACGTGAACTGGAGCTCACTCCTAGAGGATACTCAGCTGACACCACAGCAAAGCACAAGTCATTGATGTAATGTTTAATCTTGTTAACAGATGAGTGCGTGCATGTACAACCATCAAAAGACGTACATGGTAGTCAAGACTCTGCCTCCCTTTCAGCTTTCTAGCCACCCAGTTCTCTATCGAAGCGAGCACTCATGCTAGTATCCTGAATATTCTTCCAAAGAAAATGTATTTGGTTAAAAAACAAATACATCCATTTATCTTAGGCAAATGGAATCAAAACATACACTATTCCACGCTTTACATTTTTCACTTGAACAACAAGCCTTGGAGACACTTTCAAACCAGTACATGAAAATTTCAATCTTTCAAAGTAGCGTCCTTCTATGGATGTGCCACAATTTACATAGTTTCCAACTGATATAGAGGTTTTTGCTATTACAAACATCTCTGTGATGAATGATGACTAAATCATTCAATGTAAGTTTGAGGATATCTTATTTATCTTAAATAAGATAAACACCAAAAATGGAACTGCTAGGTTCAAGGTATGTGTATTTATTATATTGAATGATATTGCCGAGGAGTCTGGCAGAGACTGTATCAGTCTTCTCTCTCCAGCAGTGCAGCAGAGTGCTCATTTCCCTAGACCCCTGCCAATATGGTATCAATACATTAAACGTTCTAATCTTTACTAATCAGAGTTGAAAGTTCTTCATTATAGTTTTAATTTGCATTTCTTAGTATAAGATTAGGCGTTTCTTCATACGATTAAAAGTTTCAAAACTCTCTGCTCAAGTCCTCTGCCAACTGTTCCAATAGGTTGTTTTCCTTGATTTGTTGACGTTCCTTAACAACTAAGAAAATTTAGTAATTTGGGTAAAATTACTAGTAAATTTAAGTAAAATTAAGTAATTTACAATTAATCAAAATTGTAGTTTTTATTTGCATTTCTCTAATAATGAGTGATGTTGAGCATCTTTTCATGTGTTTGTTAGCCATCTGTGTGTCTCCTTTTGGAGAAATGTCTGTTTAGGTCTTTTTCCCACTTTTTGATTGGTTTGTTTTCCTGGTATTGAGTTGTCTGGGCTGCTTGTATATTTTGGAAATTAATTCTTTAGCTGTTTCACTTGCTATTATTTTCTCCCATTCTGAGGTTTGTCTTTTCACCTTGCTTATAGTTTCCTTTGCTGTGCAAAAGCTTTTATATTTAATCAGGTCCCATTTGTTTCCTTCTGTTTTTGTTTATGTTACTCTAGGAGGTGGGTCATAGAGGATCTTGCTTTGATTTATGTCATTGAGTGTTCTGCCTATGTTTTCCTCTAAGAGTTTTATAGTTTCTTGTCTTACATTTAGGTCTTTAATCCATTTTGAGTTCATCGTTGTGTGTGGTGTTAGGAAGTGTTCTAATTTCATTCTTTTACATGTAGCCATCCAGTCTTCCCAGCACCATTTATTGACGAGGCTGTCTTTGCCCCACTATATATTCTTGCCTCCTTTGTCAAAAATAAGGTACCCATAGGTGCATGGGTTTATTTCTGGGCTTTCTATCTTGTTCCATTGGTCTATATTTGTTTTTGTGCCAGTACCATACTGTCTTGATGACTGTAGCTTTGTAGTGTAATCTGAAGTAAGGAAGGTTGATTTCTCCAGCTCCATTCTTCTTTTTCAAGACTGCTTTGGTTATTCAGGGTCTTTTGTGTTTCCATATGAATAGTTAAATTTTTTGTCCTAGTTCTGTGAAAAATGCCATTGGTAATTTGATACGGATCACATCGAATCTGTAGGTTGCATTTGGTAGTATAGTCATTTTCACAATATTGCTTCTTCCTACTCAGGAACATGGAATCTCTCTCCATCTGTTTATGCTTTCTTTGATTTCTTTCATCAGCATCTTGTAATTTTCACTGCCTAGAATGGTCATCATCAAAAAGTTTACAGACAATAAATGTTGGAGAAGGTGTGGAGAAAAGGGAATGCTCTTGCACTGTTGGTGGGAATGTAAACTGATACAGCCACTATGGAAGACGGTGTGGAGGTTCCTTAAAAACTAGGAATAAAACCACCATATGACCCAGCCATCCCACTCCTAGACATTTATTTACCCTGAGGAAACCAGGGCTGAAAAAGACACATATATCCCATTGTTCATTTTGCAGCACTATTTACAATAGCTAGAACATGGAAGCAACCTAGATGCCCATCAACAGATGAATGGATAAAGAAGTTGTGGTACACATACACAATGGAATATTACTCAGACATAAAAAGGAACACACTGGAGTCAGTTCTGATGAGGTGGATGAACTTAGAACCTATTATACACAGTGAAGTGAGTCAGAAAGAGAAAGAAATATCATATTCTAATGCACATACACATTAGAATCTAGAAAAATGGTTCTGAAGAATTTATTTACAGGGCAGCAATGGAGAAACAGACATAGAGAACAGACTCATGGACATGGGGAGAGGGGAAGAGAGGGTGAGATGTATGGAAAAAGTAACATGGAAACTTACAATACCATATGTAAAACAGATAGCCAAGGGGAATTTGCTGTATGGCTCAGGAAACTCAAACAGGGGCTCACATCAACCTAGAGGGGTGGGGTGGGGAGAGAGATGGGAGGGAGGTTCAAAAGGGAGGGGACATATGTACACCTATGGCTGATTCATGGTGAGGTTGGACAGAAAAGGACAAAATTCTGTAAAGCAATTATCCTTCAATTAAAAAAAAAAAAAAGCAAGTGCTTTGTAAGCATAGGTGAAAGAGGGCCACATCTTTTGTTCTTTGCCCACACAAGACCTCAAAATCTTTTTTTTCCTTATTTTATTGTATTTTTTATTGAAACATAATGGCTTTACAATAGTGTGTTGATTTCTGCTGTACAATGAAGTAAGAAGTTAATCAGCTATATGCTTATCAAGTTCTAATGCTTTAGTTAAACTCCAAAAACTTTTTTGTACTGTTCTGTTTTTAACAGGATTTTATAATGAAAGCCAAGCATTTTATGGGAATGACCAACGCATAAAATAAAATAAACTATGTAGTCTTTTCTTTGTGATAAAAAAAAAAAAAGAAAATTTAACCTTTATCTATGTTATGAGTAGCAGGTATATTTCTTCCATTTTGTGGTAAATCTTTTGAGTACTTACCCAGTGAGAATTTTAGTCATGTAAATTTTTTTAAATCAAATTTTTCAGTTTTTTAGAGTTCCTGGGACTAGTTAAGCCTCTGCACTCTTAAATTATTTTAAAATGTCCCCATATGTTTTCCAAGTAACTATACATTCTTACTTTTATACATAAATCTTTTAGTTTACCTAGAATTTTATTTCACTGTAAGGTATGAAGAAAAGATCCTATTTTATTTTTTGGCAGCATTTGTTAAATAAACCATCTTTACCCTCACTGATTTTCTGCATCATCATAATATACCAAACATCTATATGCTCTGGGCCTATCCTAAACTTTCTATTTTTTTCCATTGATCTGTCATTTCGCATGCCAACACTACCTTATTTTCATTAAGATGGCTTTCTTTAAAATCTTAAATACACAAAATCCTTTACAATAAGCCTTCTCTCATTTACTCCTGTAACTCCTATTTTACGGCTAATAATAAAAGGCTTTGGCAAGTAAAAAATGTGCCTAAGAGTTCACAGTCAGAAACTGGAGAACTGGAATTTGAACAGAATTACTATAATTCTACAGTCCACATTCTTAACCGCTGTATTCTGGGCCACTCAAGCTCAGCCCATTTAAGGAGATAAAATTTATTCAACCCAACGCTGAAGAGATGCTTGCTACACGTGCAGAGTGCTCCAACCCTCATCTGCATCCCCAGCGTATAAAGCGTCACTAAGTGGTAATGACATCCTACTCATCCACACTGAAGGAAATTACAGCAGGGAACAAACTTTTTAAGCGTGACACTGGGGACATGCCACTCATCTCATCAAAGTCAACCTATCCTTCAGAGCCCAAATTAAGCCTGACTCCGGAAGCAGAGCCTGCTCCAACTAGCCCCATAGTGACCCTCCTTCTGACCATCCCTAGAGTACTGGCCACCAGATGACAGAGTATCTTAGTTTCTTGTCTATTTTCTCTGTTCATTCTTTTTTCTAAACATGACTTTAAGCTCCTTAGCAACTGGAGATTCTGAATTTTAACTATTTCTACACCTCTAATACAATATATACTTGACCTCTAGATTTGAGTTTCAGGGCCGTAAATGTGTGGAAGGAGTAACCCCTGAACGATCATTCATTATTTTAAATGGCTTGACAAATATATTAAGAAATAACATAAAATTAGTTTAAAAGTATTTGCTTCTATTATCAATTTGTCTCTCTACAATAAATGCATTTCTTTCTGCAATGTTTACCAGCACAAGAGTGCCAAGTCAATTCCTGTAATGTTCTCCTTAGTTAGTTTCAATTCAGCTATGATTTAAGAATCTGTTAAGGATGAACACTACAGTGATAGGGCCTCAGGTTTCCAAATTACAGCGCAAAATCCTGAAGGAGCCAAGTGGAGTGAGGGAAACACACACACAGAACCGACTTCTAATACAGTGGAGTGTCCACCAGATGGTGTCAAGCACAGAGGACAGACAAATCTTGTCTTGTACGACAATTCTCATCCACTGGTAGGGAATGCCTTTGGGCCTTTAGTTGAAAAATATCCAGAGACATCATTTATGTACAACAGAATATTACGATCCATTAGTAACGTCTGCCATTGATGAGGAAACACACGCAGTCCACTTGCGTGAGTGACTTAAGGAAACAAACTGGTTTTCTAATCAATAACTTGATTGTCTATTACTTAATACAGGAAAAGAGACTCTTCGTATTGGAAGATGGAGTCGGGCTTTGTTGCCCCTACTCTTGACCCATGAAACACACCTTCTCCGTGGGAAATCTCACACCGAGTGCCCAGCCAACATCCTGCTCTGCCTGCCCCTACAGTATTCCATGTTCCGCTCTCCTCTGGCTGCTCAAATATCTCATTTCTACAGAAGTGCTGACCCCACAACCACGGTACTCAGTGCCAGGAAACATACTGAACTTCCAAAGTTCACGTCTAATGCTCAGCATTTAGCCTTATGATTCACCTTAGTCCTAAACAGGACCTTGCTTATACAGAGCCTGTTCTCATCTTTTCTGTTAAAATTGTTTCTAATCCAGTGAACTTACAGTCTATACCTGCAAAGTGAACACAACATATTAAAACTCTAGTAACCTACCAGTGCTTCTGTTCCATTGTGAGGTGTCAACGTGAAAGCGTTTGCAAAAAAGCGAACCTGAGAAGAAGAAAACAACAGTCATTTTGTTTAGAGTCACAGAAGTACTATCCATTTAAATGTTAAAAAAAGACAAAACTGCATTTCTTACTATTGAGCCTTTTTTCAGTTTCAGAAAATAAACCTAAACAAGAAATAATTTCCATCATTTAATCTCCATTACTCCAAGTCAACCGCTTTTAACAGGAAGGCATATGTCCTTCTCATCTTTTTTCCACGCCTGCCATAAACAAGGATATTTCTTCCTGAGCTCTACAAGGGAAGGACATTTCCTGAAAGCAGCATTTTCTAATGAGTGCTGGAGGGATGCTCAAAATACAAAATAAACAAGCAAAAACATGACATTGATCATACAACACACAATCATACCCTCCTTGGGAAATTTTAATGCACTTGACTACAAAAGCTCAGAGAAATCCAGTTTGATATCACTTAACACAGGTTTCGCAAATTTATGTAATCATAAAACTCCTGGGCTATATCGTGCGTGATCAAAGAAACATTCCCTTAACAAAAAGTGCACACTAAGCGGGTGGTACACTGGGAGTATCAGGCAGTATGAAGCAGAGATTACATGGTAAGTAACATCAAAACTTTTCAGTGAAATGGCATTCTGCCACTTTCAAGTTCAGTTACTTAAAGCACTTCCCAACCCTTAAACACATCTTTTTGGTTCCAACTTGGACAGCTTAAGTAAACTAAGAGAAGAAGCATTTGTCACTTACCAGCCATATGATTGGCATGATTAACATCCACACAAAGGGAGGTAGAATTCCATATGTCAAATTGGTCAGCATCGTACCTGGGCACACTACACTGGAATACAGACCCTGGGAGCACAAAGTGGGGGAGCAATTCATTTTAATTCAATATACATTGAGCCTACCTATATGTCAGTTAATAAAGGAAAAACATAGATGAGCCAGGAACCCAGGGTGTCAAGGCTTTATGCTCTAAGTTGTCCTTGAAGCTGGGTAGACCACTTTAGTTAAGAATCAGGTACTGAAAACTCACTATGAGAGGCACTCAATAAGAAGAGTAAGATCAAGTCTTTTATTCTCAAGTAACTTAGAGAACAAAGAGTAACCCAGCTTGAAGCTGGATGAGAAAAGGAGGACTGGTTACCTGACTCTTCCATGGCTTAACTGAAGATCAGCTAACCAATCAAAACGAGCAGTTAGAGATAAGAGAGCCAGACAAAGAAGTCTCTGCCTGAAAGAAGTTTCTACTCTAGTAAATACGACAGCTAAACCCCCCGTGTGTCTCTGTTTCCTGCAGGTACACAGGCCCAGGGCTCTAGCTTGAGGCACCAGAGAGGTGGGTACAACTCCACCAAGACCTCCTCTAACTGAAGATCTCTACATCAGGTTCCTAGCCCTGGACGCAACATCTTAGAAAGATCTGCTCTAGAAAAGAGCCCCAGTTAACACACATATTGGCACATACTAATAACAGAAAGGGGGCTTGATGGTCTTTAGTAATCCTTGGAACACTGGGATTTACTAGTTTACTTGGTTTAATTTTCACCACATTTCACCTTATTTTGATATTGACTATTTTAATTCATGGGCTTCCCTGCTGGCTCAGCTGGTAAAGAATCTGCCTGCGATGTGGGAGACCTGGATTCTACCCCTGGGTTGGGAAGATCCCCTGGAGAAGGGAAAGGCTACCCACTCCAGGATTTCAGCCTGGATAACTCCATGGACTGTAGAGTCCATGGAGTCGCAAACACGAAGTTACTTGGACACGACTGACTTTCCCTTTTGCTTTCACTTTAATTCATATTTTTATTACTTTTAACTTTTTTCCCTTTTAAACAAAAATAGAAAGTGCCAGGACAGCACAGTCAATTCAGGGGACAGAAAGCACCCTGAGTGTCAGAAGCTAGAAGGCTGGCTTCCTTTATTCACTGCTGCAGGGCCTGGTGGTGCCTGACGTGGATAATTTACACCTGAGAATCCCCTTGATTTACCAGAAGTCCTCTAAAAAAAGTCAGGAACTTTACAGACCAAAAATTCTTCCCAAATATTTTGCCCCAAAGATAGCTAAAGAGAATTTCTTATTCTGGGAACTAGCCAGGGACAGTTAGGACCTATTCAGCCCTAAATGAAGACATCTGTGAACTAAAATCCAGTGCTTTCAATACACACGACTTTCTGACATTGAGCAACAAAAGAAACAAGCAAGGAGCCCATCTTATCTCAACTAAGTCCCTTCACACATTTGATCTGAGGGAATGAGTGTATGACCCTGAGTATTTCTCAGGGCTGTGTGAGGGGAGGGGTCATTCATGGACAGGTAAAGTCTCTCAGGCAGCTACAGGGATCCAACATTTCCAGGCATACAAGTCTTGGAAGGGAGGTAGTTCTTTCTTAGCTACTTCTTTCTTCATAAAAGCCAAGGTAGAAACATCATGAGATACAAACCAATCACACAGATTTTAATGGAGGTGGCAGCATTAGCTAAATCTCCTCTTTTTAAAAAAAGATGAAATCCCAAAACTTGACAATTGAGACAAGCAAAATTTCAGAGCTTCTTATGAAAAAAGAAGCTAAATCCACTCTGACCTTATCCCTAAAAGTGAGTTTCCAGAGGACAAGCAGTTGTGACAAGTTTTTAAACATCCCAAGAAATCTCAGGAGGAGGCTCACGAGTGGACCTGAGTAATAACAGTAACAACATCAGCCAGCAAACACACACATGCATGAACAGACACAAACCACAGGACCAGGCACCTACACCCATGGGCACAAGGCCACACACAGTCACCTCCACACACATACCCACAAAACCCACACATGCGCACGTGGCTAGGCACACTCACACATGTACGCACGCACATAAGGACACACACCTCCCACATATGTGCAGATACGCACATAGACACACACACATTCTAACACAAAGCATTGTTGTGAATGCGTCACACCACTCCAATCACTCAGTCCTCCCAGCAAATCTATGCAGCAAACACTATTATTAACCCTGTTTCTCAGACAAGGAAACTGAAAGTACAAAGACATTAAATAATCTGTCCAAGGTGACAGAGCCAGGATTCAAAAGCAGTTCTAGAGAATATGCTCATAGTTTCTACTTTTATACCATCCTCTTCACTAAGAGGCTTGAGCCTAAGAGCCAGTTCTTGGAAGTGATGATGATGAAGGTCTCCACTCCTGGATGAACCAGGTCTAGACCACCTCATACGGAGGTGTATCTAATGGATGATCGAAACGGCCGCTTACGTGCAAACAGTTTCTGCACTGTCTTTTTATCTCTCCTTCCTCCTCAATGCTAAGCCTGGGTCAGTGTCCTAAACATGGTCAGTTTTTGTAAATATTGTTGGAATTAAATTTCTCCCCAGTCCCACATTCACAAAACACAGTCAAAGCAAACGAAGGGAAATGCCCACAGGAGAGGCTGGAGATCTCCAGTTAAACTCTGGACCTGGGCAAGGGAAACAAAGCAGCGCTAAGTCCCAGACTGCCGAGGCCACAAGAGGCCAGCTGTCTGACAAGGGTCGCTCCAAACCCAGGCTCGCGGACACAGAGCTCTGCAGCCTCTCCAAAGGTCCTCATCCTCCAAGGGCTTTCTGACTACCAGCCGTCCTGCAACACTGGGTGGCAGCATGGCTTAGTGGGGAAAGTCCAAGCTGTGCAGTCAAACAGCCTTGGGCTGTCTACCCTTTACTGACTGTGTGACTTCCGGGTAAATGACTTTAACAAGGACTCCAAACTTTAGTGTCCTCATGTGAAAATGGAAATACTCAGACCGACCTCACTGTGATGGGAAAGGTGTTAAATGACACACAGCAAATGCTTAACAGGAGCTACTAACACGTTAGTAATGCCATTCTGTTATATAAATTACAGCTCCAGAGGAGCCACAGACTGGCAAATGAACCCCCATATGCCTACAAGTCCGCAGCTGACCGTCTCTGCCCTGAAGCTGCCCACACACCAGCTATCAGTCTTCGTCACGTCTTACCTGTCCTCACAGCAATCCTGCTCAAGAAACAATATTTCATCTTCACACTACAGCAGAGAGCCAGCCACTTCACTAAGAAATGGGTGGTAGTTCAGAAAACACTGCCTGCCAATTCCATATCACTGAGACGGGCTACCTGCTGGTTGAAGTTTCTGTTCAAAGCCACACTCAGAAGGTCAATGGCATATTTGGAAGAGCTGTAGGGCTCCTGGCCTTTGCTGTGCTGGACATCCTCAAGGCTGAAATTAGATTTCTTTGCATTGCGAGATGATGTCCAAATGAGCTGAGATGGACTCTCACTGTGACACAGGAGAGATTCCAGTTCCTGAATCTGAATGAGGAATAAAACAAACAAAAAAATGTATCAAAATATACTAAGGGATTACAAGGTAACAATTTTGAAACCAATATAAATGTACACTAGAACTGAACAGGTGTGTCATTGGCAGAGCAGAACACAAGTAGAGAAGGAGCTTAGACTGATCCATGTGGTAAGGGATTAGAGTCAGAGACATCAGTGTGAGCTCATGTTTAGCTTAATAAAGACTCAGATGGTTACATACAAACTATGTATAAATATTTATATATAAATGGGTTAACATGAACATAGATCTTTCCTTGAATTTCAGAAAAACATCTACGTCTGTTTCATTGACTACGCTAAAGCCTTTGACTGTGTAGATCACAACAAACTGTGGAAAGTTCTTAAAGAGATGAGAATACCAGACCATCTTACCAGCCCCTGAGAAATCTGTATGTGGGTCAAGAAGCAACAATTAGAACATTGTATGGAACAACCAATTAGTTCAAGTTTGAGAAAGGAGTACAACAGAGCTGTCTGCTGTCTCCCTGCTTGTTTAACCTATATGCTGAGCACATCATGAGAAATGCCAGGCTGGATGAGTCACAAGCTGGAATCAAGACAGGTGGGAGAAACATCAACAACGTCAGATATGTGGATGATACCACTCTAATGGCAGAAAGCAAAGCAGAACTAAAGAGACTCTTGATGAGGGTGAAGGAAGAGAGTTAAAGAGCCAGCTTAAAAGTAAATATTAGAAACACTAAGATCATGACATCCAGCCCCATCACTTCATGGCAAATAGAAGGGGAAGAGGTGGCAGTAGTGACAGATCTCTCCTCGGGCTCTAAAATCACTGCAGATGGTGACTGCAGCCATGACATCAGAAGATAACTGCTTCTGGGCAGGAAAGCGATGACAAAGCTAGACAGTGTGTTGGAAAGCAGAGACATTCCTCTGCCGACAAAGGTCTGTATGGTCAAGGTGATGGTCTTCCCAGTAGTCACATACGGTTGTGAGAGCTGTACCATAAAGAAGGCAGCATGCCAAAGAACTGATGCCTTCAAACTGTGGTGCTAGAGAAGACTCCTGAGAATCCCCTGGACAGCAAGGAGATTATACTAGTCAAATCTTAAGGGAAGTCAACCCTGATTATTCGTTAGAAGGACTGATGCTGAAGCTCAAGCTCCAGCATTTTTGTCCTCTGATGCAAATAGCTGACTCACTGGAAAAGTCCCTGATGCTGGGAAAGATGGAAAGCAGAAAGAGAAGAGGGCATCAGAAGATGAGATGGCTGGATGGCATCACAGATGAAATGGACAGGAACTTGGGCAAGCTTTGGGAGATGGTGAGGGGTAGGGAGGCCTGGTGTGCTGCGGTTCCGGGGGCCGCAGAGAGTCAGACGTGACTGGGAGACCGACCAACAGGAAGATAAGTCCTTGCTCTGAGCTGAGAGGGCCTACAAGCAAGTGCTACCTCAACAGCAAGGAGCCCCAGATCTCGCTTTCTAACACCATTCTCCAATAAAAGGAAACAGCTCTGCTCAGAGAAATGTGATTCTGAGACTGGGATGGGAAATATACACTGTGAGTCTTCAACATCACGTGGTGTCGGGAAGGACCCGCACAGGACAAAACCAGGAAGCCACAGTGGTGAGGCTGTGTCGAAGATATAGAAGTTCCACAGGACAGAAAGCCCAGAAATAAACCCACGCACCTAAGGTCAAGTAATCTGTGAGGAGGGAAAACATACGCAGTGGGGGAAAAAGGTCTCTTCAATAACTGCTACAGGGAAAACTGGACAGCTACATGCAAATGAATGAAATTAAAACATTCTCTAATACCACATTCAAAAATAAACTCAAAATGGATAAAAGATATAAATGTAAGACCAGATACTATAAAACTTCTGTAGGAAAACATAGGGAGAACACACTTTGACATAAATCGCAGTAATCTCTTTTGGATACATGGCTTAAGAGTAATGAAAATAAAAAAGAAAGATAAACAAATGGGATCTAGTTAAACTTAAAAGCATTTGCACAGCAAAGGAAACTATAAATAAAACAATAAATTTAAAAAATAAATATAAAAAAATACAACCTAAAGAATGGGAGAAAATACAAACAATGCAACCCATAAGGGATTAATTCCAAAATATACAAACAGCTTATTCAGCTCAATATCAAAAAACAAACAACCCAATCAAAATATGGGTAGACGATCTAAATAGACATTTCTCCAAAGAAGATAGACAGATGGCCAAGAGGCGCATGAAAAGATTTTCAACATCATTCACACTAGAGAAATGCTAATCAAAACTATTAGTACAATGAGGTAGCCCCTCACACCAGTCTACAAATAATACATGCTGGAACGGGTACAGAGAAAAGGAAACCTCTTACACTGCTGAAGGGAGTATAACCTGGTACAGCCACTACGGCGAACAGTATGACAGAGCTCTGCTGAAAACAGAGCCACCAAAATGGACTTCAGAAAGACACAGACATCGTGACACACATGGCCGCACTGTTTACATCAGCCAAGACATGGGAACCACCTAATGTCCACTGATAGGTGAATGGATAAAGATGTGGTGTGTGTATGCACACAAACACACAGTGGAGTATGACTCAGCCATAAAAGGAAGAAAATAATGCCATTTGCAGCAACAGAGATGAAGCTAGAGATTATCATACTAAGTGAAGTCAGAGAAAGACAAATACATGATATCACTTATATGTGAAATCTAGACAAAATGACACAAAAGAATGTATTTACAAAACAGAAATAGACTCACAGACATAGAAAACAAATTTACAGTTATCCAAGCGGAAAGGTCTTCCCTGGTGGCTCAGAGGTTAAAGCATATATATATATATATATATATATATATACATACACATATAACTTAATCATTTTTCTGCACACCTGAAACTAGGACAACATTGTAAATCAGCTATACTTCAATAAAAGTTTTTGAAAAAGATATAAAAGTTCCAGCTGAAAGAGGTCCAGTGGCCCAAACTAAAGTAATTCAAGTAAGAAAATAGTGTTTACAATTCAAAGGAGAGAATACATATCCATGAATCTGCATGGACGTGACAAGTGCCTTTATTCAGCTTTACTAAGGAATCACAGGCCAATAAACAAGTGGTTGAATAAAGAATTAAGTGGAGATCAGACAGATCTCCCTTGCAGAAAAACTCCAAACAATTCATACAGCTACTCCATGTTTAAGACGGCCAAGCACAACCAAGAGTGGGCTACACAAAGTAACTCTCTTCCACAAGACTACTGTATGTAAAGGGACAAAGAAGTAACTTTACAAAGGAAACACCCGACAAACACTTCAAGTCAGCGGATCAAAGAGATCATCAACACTAATAAGACAAACTGACGATGTGACGAGACTGGCACTCTCTCTCTCTGTGGTCTTCCTTTCAAAAACACATTTTCTCAAATCTAATTATGAGGAAAACAGACACGTCCCAATATGGGATCATGTACGAAATACCTGAGCAGTAATCCCCAAACTGCCAGGGTCATCAAAAACAAGGAAAGCGTGAGACGTTATCACGGCCAAGAAGAGCCTAAGGAGATTTGACTACTAAATGTAATGTGGGATTTAACTACTAACTGGGATGCTAGAACTGAAAAAGGATATCACACAAAACTGAAGAAATCGGAATAAAGCATGGAGTTTCATTAACAGTAATACATCAACAGTGGTTTACTAACTGTGACAATCTACCAAACTATGTAGGATGATAACAGAGGAAACTGTGACTTCCCTGGTGGTACACTGGTTAATACTCCAAGTTTCTAATGCAAGGGGGTGCAGGTTCAAACCCAGGTGGGGGAACTAAGATCTCACATGCAGCATGATATGATACAGCCAAAAGATAATAATAATAGAGAAAAAGAGGCCTAAGGTATGCAGAAACTCTCTCTGGAAAAATTCTGTAAATCTAGAGGTATCCTAAAACTAGAAGTTTATTAAAGAAATATCCAGGAATGCTTCCAGATCTGCAATGAATATTTCCATCAAATCGAGAGAATTCATGAACATGAGATTAACTCATTATCTGGTTCCACAATGTATACTGCACTGTACCTGGAACTTCACAGATATTATCTCTAAACAGCCCTAAAACGTTGATCACTTATAATCAAACTGGGGATGGAACCATTCATGTAACGCATTTACACCTGGACCTGGAATCCAAGTTTCTGTTCCACAAAGTGGTAAGATTCCTAAAACTAATTCAGGGAGAGTAGAAGGCATCATAAATCTTCCTGTTATTTTATTTGATAAATCAATCCCGAAACCCCTTCTGTTAGGCCTACGTACATAAGGATACACGATGTTAAGTCATATCACCAGGACACCTGTGATAACTGTGCCTTTGGTCACATCTTTCCTCTGCCATTCCCCCAACCTGGATTACCACAAAATACTGGATTTCCTAAACAACTTGATTTTTTAAACAGTAGATTCATCAAAAAGTTGACAG
This sequence comes from Antilocapra americana, assembly GCA_007570785.1. Classification (NCBI taxonomy): domain Eukaryota; kingdom Metazoa; phylum Chordata; class Mammalia; order Artiodactyla; family Antilocapridae; genus Antilocapra; species Antilocapra americana. Next base: position 1,290,577 of record ML660219.1, on the reverse strand, counting down.
ACTATTAACAGTAACATTAACTTACCCTCTATCATTGCCAGTTAATTTAATAATTCAATAAGAGAGCAAAGAGTGAGAGGATTATAAAAACATAAGGGATATATCAGATGAATCTCTGAAGTGTTATAAAACATGATCAAATATGAACTCAATCCTATCCTGACTATATTTTAACTTTTATCACTGAAAAAGCAATACCACACATTTTTTTAAAGTGCTAAACGATCTAGAATGACACATGAATCTTACACTTACACTCACTCCTGATATTCTGATTCCCCAGTTCAAAGGGGTTCCCATTCCCAATTTAATTTGTATTATTCTAGAAATAGATACATATTTTTCTATTTGTTTATACAAATGAGGCCACACTATACAAAGTACAACCAGCTGTTTCTTCTCAATAATAAAATACTAATGTCTATCCCATCTAAGTGCAAAAGATCTTTTCTTTTAGTGGTTTCAAAATATTCCAATACTTATGTACATCTTAAATTATTATATTTACAGCTAGCCCTCAAGGAGGTCCAATTATGAGGGAAATTTTATTTGAGGTGGGAAGAAAATGATCATAAATCTAAAAGTGTCTGACACACAAATTCTGTGCACCAGAAAGAGTTCTTCTAATACCAGAGAATTAAAAGCAACTGGCAACAGAGCTGGGCGTTACTTAATCTAGATATTGAAGCTGTCTTATGAGACCAACTGTGAGGCAAGAGCACAAACAACTTAGGCAATCTGCACATCCCCTGCTTAGCTTCATACGCATCCCTGGAATCGTAACACATCAGTATGGATGCTTAAGAAATCACATCGAGGTAGTGAGAGTGACCACTGAGCACTGTCTAACGTCCCGTCTGTCACCCAGCCCCTCTGATGACAGGCCGTTTCAGAGACCATTACAACGGTACTCGTGCGCTTTCTCAGTTCTGTTCACTGTCTCTGAAAGTGCTTGTGTGTCTGTATTCTACTGTCCGCTCTCTGAAGCTGACGTCCAAAGGAAAAATACACCAGCAGGCTGCTTCAGGGAGCAACGTGTTCAGAGTGATCACCCCATGTAAACACTCAAAGAGGTGATGCGAGCCATAAACTAGCGAGCTCAGCAACACAGCACTGGACACATCCGCACACGCGTCGAGGACGGCAGCACTGAGTGTGGCCTACTAAGCCCAACACCTTTTTACCAGGATAAAGTGGCCAAAGACGTTGGTTTCAAACACCTCCTGGAGCCCATCAGGGGTGATCTTGTCATTCTGGGTCAGCAGTCCTTCAGCTGTGGAGAACATATGAATCACTTTTCTGAAACAGCAGAAGACAACGGTGTGACTTTTTTAAGCTTCTTTAACTGAAGATACTAAAGAGATACCGCTCCTGCCTTCCCCAACCCCCCAAATTTTCCTTGCTTGTAATAACAGGAACAGAAATACTTATTTCTCAGAGCGGGTTATTTTGAGCACTGTATCAAATGCAAAACTGCTTTCTTGCACTCGGTTCAACTTATACACTTATAGTTCATATAACCAATAGGAACCTGAGCCTCTCAAAACCCTGCTGCAAAAACTCTCTTCCCTTCATTCCAAATCAAGCTATTAGATTGGTGAAAAAGTAATTGTGGTTTCAGACTGTGAGTATTAAATCATTATAACTAGGCTCAAATACACCTTTACTAATCAAAATAGGAACCATTACTATCAACACATTTTTGCCAATGAGAAGTAAGTTTGTTTATTCCTGTAGCATAAAAATACATGCTTCAGGATCCACAAACTCTTGGAAGGCATTTCTCTGCCTCCTGCTGGTTGTGAAGCGTTTTCCCTGCAAAAAGTTGTCAAGATGCTCGAAGAAGTGGTAGTCAGTTGGCGAGAGACCAGGTGAATATGGTGGATAAGGCAAAACTGCGGAGCCCAACTCATTCAACTTTCGAAGCACTGGATGTGCGCCGCGTGGTCATGGAGAGGACCCGGGCCCTCGCTCTCGACCGATGCAGACACAGGCACTGCGGTTTTCGGGGCATCGTGTTGAGCTGGTGAACCTACTTCTCAGCTGTAACGGTTTCGCCAGGACTCAGAAAGCTGTAGTGGATCAGAACGGCAGCACACCACCCAACAGTGACCGTGACACTTTTCTGGGTGCAAGTTTGGCTTCGGAGAGTGCTCTGGAGCTTCTTCTCGGTCCAAACGCTGAGCTGGTCGGGTCAGCTGTCATACAGCCCACTGTTTAGTGCACACTACAATCGGACCGAGAAGTGGTTCTTGTTTTTGCATAGAATAAGAGAAGGTGACACTTCAAAATGACAATTTGTTTTGATTTGCAGTCAGCTCATGAGGCTCCCACTTATCCAGCTCATTCACCTTTCTGATCTGCCTCAAATGCCAAACTACCGTAGAATGGTCAACCCCAAGTTCTTCAGCAACTTCTCATGCAGTTGTCAGAGGGTCGGCTTCAACGACTGGTCTCAACCGGCCACTGTCATCTTGTGACCATCGGCCCCTGAGCTCCCCACCTTCAAGGGTCTCGTCTCCTCTGCATGACTTCTCAAACCACCACCGCACTGCATGTGTCAGCAGTTCCCAGGCTGAATGCGTTGTTGAGGTAAGCTGTCTCCTTACGAACAATTGTGAACTCAAATAAGAAAATCACTTGAATTTTCTTTTTGTCTAACATCATTTCCCTAGTCTAAAAAAAATATAAAATACACAGCAAGTAATAAGTCATTAGCAAAAAACAAAGTGAGAAATGTGCATTAAAATGCAGTATAACATAACCACATTTATTTAAGAATGTATTCCAATATCAGATAGCAAATTTCAACCACGCAAAACCACAATACCTTTGCACCAACCTAATACAAATCAACTGCCCTGAGGGAGTAACAGTCATGCCAAGAAGAAAAAGTCCTCCCCTGCACACTGATGTCTAACTGTTGAACAAAGTAACAAAGTGAGGCAGGCTTTTTTATTATAGGGAATTCCTGAGGCATTGAATACACTAAGACAGTGATTTGCTGCGAGATCAATGTAATAGGTCAAGACCAGCATGCGATTTTGTGTGTAGGGGTGTGTGTGTGTTGCGGGCAGAAAAGTAAAACAAAAGTAATAGTATAGGAAGTAGCATGAAGTAAGAATATCTGTTTATGAATAAGTATGGATGTGCTCAGTTGCTCAGTCATGTCTGTCTCTTTGCCACCCCATGGACTATAGCATGCCAGGTTCCTCTGTCCATTGAATTTTCCAGGCAAGAATACAGGAATGGGTTGGTTGCCATTTCCTTCTCCCTTCCTGGCCCAGGGATCGAACCTACGTCTCCTGCATTGGAAGGCAGATTCTTTACCACTGTACCACCTGGGAAGTCCATGAGCAAGTACATTGGGTCACAAAGAAGATTTACTTCTTACTGTAGGTTGTAGTTACACATTTTTGGAAGCCACTAATGTGTACTGAGAATCTCCCAGCAAGGTATTTAGCCCTGTACCTTTCCTCAGCTTACTGGTCAGAATACCTGACACATGGCTGAGAAGTCTCCTAAAGCTGCCTTCCTGGATATCAGAGTCTCAATGACAACTCTGCCTAGTTCTAAAATGTTCTAATGGACACAGTCAGGCAGACCAAAACTGACCTGCCAAAACATGCAACACCCTTGGCATATCTGGGGACCAAGAACACAGCATCATTACTTGCAACATCCCTCACAAAGAGGAAAGCGTGTTTCATGACACGCCTGCAACATGTACTTTCTATCTCCATTCTTCTCAACACCCCCTCAGCCCCTCAATTTAATGGACTGACGGCAAAACTAGGCAAAAAATAAATACACACTTTCCTTCCAATCAGTTAATCTAGAAGATAGAAATTACCTTGAAAAGAGACCACGAAAAAGTGCTTTGATATTTAGCTGTGGATTAGGCATGATCCCAGCATTTAGATATACATAGTCTAATCTCTGAAACCTGCAAGTAAAATCAAGAAAGAAATTGTTAGTTATCTCTTAGAGCAACTAGAATAAAGAAGATCCATGAAGGTCAAAAAGCACAAAAAAAGATGGCCATAGCAAGCTAAGGCATCACTACTAATTTCTCAACATTTTTTATTGAGCCATGGTAAATATTTGAGTATTCTTTCTTTGATGGTGGCCTCAAACAGAATTTGGAGAGCTGTAATGGGTTTTGAAGCCAAATCTCTAATCAATACTCCTTCCAGCTTAGTCCTCCCAATAAGGGACCACAGCAACTCTATTAAACCCACTCTCCTTCTGGTCTTAGGTTTTAGCTTTAAAAAAAAAGAAAAACTCACATCTTTCCTCTTTGACAAGTAAAATTTATATAATCTGATTGCTCAATGCTGGAATCTAAACACCAAGATATCCATTAGAGCAGGGAACAGAGTAATGCAAACGGCTATCAAGTATAAATGAAATACAATATATTATTCTTCAGCCAATTCTTTTACCAAGAAGGCTTTCCTTATATATACTAAAGTTCATTTTACTGTCCATGGAAATAATGAAGCTCTTGCTTATTAAGGGCCTGAATTACAAAAATGTAATTAATAGTTTATTAATTAAACTAATTATTATTCATTCCTCTTAGAAGAAAAAAATGTGCCCTGTCTCTCCAGAAAAATGCACTGTGTAGCTACATGCAATTTATTGTACATTTTTTGAGAAGTTATATATCTAAGGACTCTAGCCCTTCACATACTAAACATTCATCAAATGTTTGTTGTATGCCAATTACTGTCGGTATGAACAAATTTTTAGTGAGTGGTCTGAGGAAATTTCTTCACTTGTCAACACCTGCCTTATATTCTTCACGGAGTTTTTTTATGTGAAGCAAAGATGCAAAAAATGTATTTAAACATCAAAGGAGTTACACTAACCTAAGACTTTACAACTGACTGCATGTCAAAATATGCTCATAAATTAGTCTTCATGGAATGGTCATGATTATGATTAAGAATGAAAATATGGTATACTGAGGCATATGTCATTATACAGATTTCCTCAGTGTAACTTCTTTTTACACTGCACCTATTTCTTTTATAGATTTTCCCCCTTCTTATTCTATTAGGTGTTGCACTGCACATTAAGAAAAAGGCCACCAATAAGACGCACACCTTTGCTTGAGCTCCTTGGTGGCCTGGAACACGGATGGCAGGCTGCTGAAGTCCACCTGCACGATGGAGACCTCGGCAGCGGGGTGGGAGGCCAGCAGAGAGGTGCGGACAGCTTCCGCTTTGCTCACGTTCCTGCACGCCAAGCACAGGTGAAGCGCATCATCTTCTTCCAGCAACCGCCTGCAGAGGGCTAGGCCCACGCCACTGAGAGCACAATTCAGATATAGAATATGCATTAAATCAGACGGTGCCAAATAGAGGCAACTTCTCTCTGGCTCAGAAGACTGATTTGTCAACTTGAGCCCCATACAGAAGCCCAGGTAGACAGAAAGCACTCAAGAACTATGTAAACAAGTGGGGAACCCTCCAACTCTAATAGTCACTGGCTCAGGACGTTGTCCAGCTTGTGTTTCCTTCATTTTGCAAAAGCTCAATGACCCGAACAACTGCAAGTCAGAACTGCCCTTTAGCATTTAAGGCAGAGTTTATCCTGTCAGTGGTTTTCACTGTATGCTGATCCTGACACTCGTGCCAGTGATTCAACACATCACCAGCAAGTGCTAAAAAGAGCATCTCAGCAGATGGCAGCGGGCATGTTTTACTCTACCGTCTGGGTTTCTCAAGGGCAAGGGCTCTTCTATCAGTTGGTATCATGGCCACTATCAGCAGCACCAGAAATTCCTAATTTAAAGAATGGGTGACTCTGTCAGGGTAGGGTATAAGCAACTGGCAGGAGAGACAAGTCCCTCTCAACTACTAGGACTGAGTAACCAACAGGAAGATGATTGAGGAGAAGATGGGAAATGGAAATATAAGACGGCTACACGGAAAGAGAAGTAGGGATGAACGCGGGCTGCGTGCTTAGGCACTCGGTGGTGTCCGACTCTTGGCGACCCCATTGACTGCTGCCCACTAGGCTCCTCTGTCCATGGAATTTTCCAGGCAAGAATACTGGAGAGGGTTGCCATTTCCTCCTCTAGGGGATCTTCCCCATCCAGGGATGAGTACATGTGTCAAAGATAAATGACCTCCTTCAGAAAGAGCACTGTGAAACCACACAGTAGGTAGGGAGTGGGGTCGGAGCAGGCTGGCTGATAACAGTGAAACCCTAGCTAGATAAGTGGGCTTTTTCCAAGACTTTAAAGCTGATTCCAGGCAAAGAGCCTAGCACCATGAATAAACCATAGTTATGTTTATTCATCCTCACTTGAGAATAGGCCTTTACTGTAGACAATGGCACGTATCACAATACTTGTAAAACGAACAAACACAAAATCAAGCCTGACTTATTTAAGCCCATCAACATGGAAAGCACCACACTGGCTATTAAAAGTTATTCAGATCAGGGCATATTAAAATTCTGCCCATCACAGGGCACCGGCCAGGTTTGTCTTAGTTAACAGGGACACGCCTAGAACAACTGAAAGCTGAACTCATTTTAAAGGCCTCAAGTATAAGCATGGTTTGGTTAGTTTCATCCTCCACACAGCGTTCACGGACTCACAGACGAAAAGCAACGCCGAGGCTGAATCCAGACACCCCACCCCCGGAGCAAATCACCCGTCGGCAGGACCGTCACTGGCCCCCTTTCGCGCCTGAACAGAAGGAAGCTGCCTTTCCCTGAGGCTCTGGGGGGTCCTCACGTCAGGTGTCCGCGCGGTGTCACAGGAGACATTCCCGCCGCAGTCTACCCCTCCCGGACGCGCAACTTTATCCGGGGGCGGAAAGCGAGCGCAGAAGACACACGGGGAGAAAGCCCGGCGACGCGGCCTCGCTCACCGGCGACGAGGCGGGCGGACGCGGCGGGGCCCCCCGCGCCTCTCGGGGCGCCCCCTCTCCGCCGTCGGCGGCCGCCCGGCCCAGCCCAGCCCAGCCCCGCCGCCGCAGCGGGAGCGGACGCGGCCCCTCACCTGCTCGCCCCGGTGACCAGAACCACCTGCCGCATGCCTGCGCGCCTCGCGCCCGCGCCGCGGCTCCTCACGGCGGCTCCTCACGGCGCCGGAGCCGCGCCCAGCCGCGGCCACGCCCCGGCCGTCAATCAGGGCCGCGGCCCCGCCCCCTCTTGCGTCACGGACTTCGCGCCGCGCCGTCTTCCTGCGCTGCCTCCCGCCTCTCGCCGCGCGGGAGCGCGGGTGGAGTGAGGTGGGCCGAGGGGCGGAGCCGCGCGTCGCCCGAGGCCCCAGCCAATCCGAGCGGGCCCCGCCCCCGCGCCGCGCCGCCGACGTACGCGGCGGGCCCGGGCCGAGCGCTCCGGAAGCGGCTCGCGGGGCGGAGACCCTGGCGCCTCGGACGGGCGCTCGGCGGCGGCACCGCCTCGGGACGTTCCCAGCAGAGCTCCGTCTGTTGGGGGCGCGGTCGGAGCCCGGGAGGGAGGCTCGGGGGCGCTCTCCACTTAGTCTCCGCCCGCGCGCGGCGCCGTTTAACCCCACCCTCTGGCCCCGGACCGGCTCCCCTTCCTCTGAAGAGGTCGTCTTCGCGGACATGGACGTTGACTTTACTGAGAACGTTACGGAGAATCCTGCGTGAGTCGCCGATTTCCAAAACCTGGAATATGGTGTGGCGTCAGAGGCGCTCAGAATTCCGTAGGCCGTAATGGGTCCTGGGCTGTGCTTCAGTGTGTCTCCAATTCTTTGCGGTCAAGGAGGACCCGCTTTGTTTTTCCAGTCCACCCTAGATGGGTTCTTCTGGAATAATCAATAAAAATAGAATTGCTAGAAAATTTTTAGAAAAAGCAAGAAGCATACAAGCCCCAATCTTTTTTTTTAAATAAATTCGACAGATGTAAGTACTCTGCCAAACTGCCCTAAAAGTTTCGGATGCTTACTTTACGTTTCTGGATTCATTGTGGGCTAGTAACAATGTGACCATCGCCAGTCTGGGTCCACAGTAAGGAATTCTGCACGTCGTGTATCAGACTCTGTGGAAGGCACTTCCCAACCACTTTCAAAGTTTTAATTATTTATAAACAGCAATGATCCCTGAAAGATACGAGACTGATGTCATTTTCACTGGCTTTTGAATAACCAGGACGTTTTGATTAATTTGATATCAGTTTAGCATTAGATAAATCTTATACCAATAAAATTAGATTGAAAGAGTAAATGTGATTATTAAAGATTTAATTCCTATATTATCAATATTCTCTTTTTCTCAGCGTCACTCAGATTCTACCCATAACCCACTTAACAACTGTTGTAAAGAAACCATGATTTAACAATATTTTCTTAACGTTCTTGAGTAAAATTAACTCCTGTGTTGGGCTGCAGCCCTACAGTCCCGCAACCCTTGCAGCTGCCCAATGGCTAGACTAAAGAAAGAATCGGGAAGCAGCAAAAGAGACATCAATGATTTATCACATCTCACACTAAGAGGCGCTGTCCTGGAGTGAGGCCCCACTGTGTATGGTCAACGGGAGGCAGGACACGGCAGCAGTGTTCACTGTATGGTGGAGGAGAAGGCTATCGGTAGTAGGGGATTTGACATCAAAAGGACTCTTGATTGCCAGGGAAACTGCTGAACCGTCTTCCCACAGTTCTTCATTTTAGCAACCTGCGCAAGGGCCACTGTTTCTTGTTAGTGATCAAACGTGTTGAAGTCATTCTGGCCCTCAGTCTTAGAATAATTGTTAGCTAAGGTGGGGGCTGATCGTACAGGTAGTCACCAATTAAACTTTGGGCTCAGGAGGAGGAGGCCATCATGTGCATATAGTAAGGATGAGGCAGGGCCAGGTAGGGGCAGCGATGTACAGAGACCAAGAGAGCAGGCATTTTTAGGGCCTGACAGTACACCCCAATCTTTAGAATCCAGACCCAAAGCCTCCTTTTAGAGTGTCCAGAGCTTAGAGTTCCCTGGAGGAGGGCATGGCAACCCATTCCAGTGTTCTTGCCTAGATGATCCCATGGACAGAGGAGCCTGGTGAGCTACAGACTAAGGGGTTGCAAAGAGTCGGACACAACTGAAGCAACTTAGTATGAAAGCACACAGAGCTCAGAAATGACTTGGGAAATAAATAAGAGGAGGGACATAGAGTTGTATGGCTATCCTATGGAAGACTCATTCCTACCAATAGGAGAGGGCCCAGACTCGGGATTTAGTACCATCACAATCCTAGGATGACCACCAGTGTAGGACTGACTGTGAGTTAAGTGAAGGCCAGAAGACTTCGGAGCGAGACCAGCAGTCTCTCCTTCCATCGTGATGTGCATCCAAGCCAAGTGAGGAAACCCTGGTCTTCTCCAAACGAAGTTTCTGCTTTCAAGGTTCTGCAGCCTCCGAAAGATAGGCTGAACTGCTAGATGTGCCCGATAGACCAGGAGGATAGGACTCTGTTGATGACAGATACTTAATTTTGTATTTTAAAGATATTTCATTGTATGTTGGATGCTGCTCAGTAACAGTCATAATTTTTTTAATAAATCATTTTCAAAAAAAATTATTCGCCTGCACTGGGTCTTAGTTGTGGCATGTGGAATCTGGTTCCCTGACCGAGGCTCAAACCCAGGCCACCTCCATTGGGAGCACAGAGTCCTAGCCATTGGCCCACCAGAGAAGTCCTTATGGTTTTGCTTATAGGTGAATAAGTGTGACTTTTAGCACCTCAAGCTAGTCCTCCTGAGTCTATATTGTTCATGGGCTGTTGTCCTAGAGACACCAGAAGAAAACATGCCACCCAGTGATCCCATTTGTCCCTAACAAACCTTGGCCCCACGACCAGCATAGTAAATGTAGCCACTACCTTTGGCTGTTTATTCATTTCTTCATATAATTAATTTGCTTCTACACTAAACTCTGAAACTGATCTCTGGTTTCTTGTATCTTGCCTGAAATTGTCCTTAGGTAGACAAAAATAAATAAAGATATCTTTAGCCTCCATAACAAAGCTTTGTTCTGGGTCCTTACAGTCCTCGCTAGAACTAACTTACCTATAGTTTGCAGCAGGGGCCAAAAAACAGCTGCCACTGGGACCTTTTCTTGTAGATATCTTTCATCTGTCTTTTCTTCAAATCATTGTACATCCAGTCTGGCCAAGAACTGCTTTGGGAGTGGCATTTTACCAACGTCATTACATAGTGAAAGGTCATATGCTGCCTTTACATCATAAGTTATTGTTCTGTAGGACTCAAGGACCAGAAGACATTATGTGTGTGCATTTCTTTTTCAAATACAAAATGAATATAAAATTATAAATGGAGATAAATCAGTTTTCTAGTACTGATTTTACTAGTTTTTAATCAGCAGTTAAAAAATGCAGGGCCTTTTAAGTAAAATATTAAAGAGCAGATATAATCTGTCTTTAGTAATAAATTGTATTTTCAGATATAATATATGAAAATGAAAGTGTTAATTACTCAGTCATGTCCAATCTTTGCAATCCCATGGACTGTAGCCTACCAGGCTCCTCTGTCCATTGGATTCTCCAGGCAAGAATACTGGAGTGGGTAGCCATTCCCTGCTCTTCTCCAAGTGATCTTCCTTACACAGGAACTGAACCTGGGTCTCCTGCATTGCAGGCAGATTCTTTACTGTCTGAGCCATATATATCTATGGCTTACCATCTGTGGATTCAAATGTATCCCTTATACCTACCTTTAAACTTTGGGAATAGGTGTTGAGAATAGAATTGTACCTCTCTGAGCATCCCTGCTATTCCTGTTTATTTTTTATCTCCTCCACCTCCAACCCTATTGCCATTACATATATACATGAACTCCTGGCCTTTAATTGTGAAACCAAACCAGAAACTCTGGGGGGTCAGAGTATGTTTTCATGAGTCCTCTGGTTATTCTCTGGGGGATTATATCCTTTTGCTTGTATATTGTGGCCGTCACTGAAAAAAATAAGTTAATATTACTCAGAATTTTAAAAATATAAATGTATTCTTCAGGGACCAGATAAGCTACACGTTGTTTTGGGTGGCTCCATCCTACTCTCTGTTATGAAGACTGTGTCCGCGTGCTAGTTAATCATAGTTTTTTGTAGCTCTTTGTATGTGCAGGCAGTCTTGAGACAGACCATATTTGGATTTAGAAGGCATTTCTGTGTATTAAACAAGACAACTTTGTAGCCACAGCAGTAGAGGATATCCAGTTCTGGACTAGGTTCTCTAGAACTGGACCAATCTAACAACATACACTAATCTCTAGTAGGTTCGGATATGCCAGGGGCCAAGATGCTTTTCTTTCAATAAACAGTCAATTTATATATCAGAAGCCTATGTACATAACCCTCTGTTGGATTTCCTTCAACAAACAAGGTGTCCACACCACATACATCCCCCAGCTCTGTCCTCATGCCCCATCACTTCTCCAAAAAGGGTGTAAGGTTATAAGGAGTAATGATAATGAAGCCCAGAACCAATGCTATTTTCACAGAAAAACAGGATCCATCAGTAGCATATTTCTTTAATCATTGTTATTTACAATTTATCACCTGACAGACTTACAGAGAATAAATAAAGACAATATACAGTTGGTATCTCATTTCTTTTTCTAGTACAGAGAATTTTTATGCATTCTATTTTGGAATGACTATGATAGTTTTAAGCAGAAATAAAATCAATTTGCTATTTTTACCCCTTGACAAGACACATCAACCTCCCAAGCTTGAAGAATAAAGCCCAGATGTTTCCTCCTCATAGGAAGAGTGCGCCACATCGCTTTAGAAACAGTCCTCAGGAAAAGTCACCAGACAATGGGGTGGAAGACTAGGATATCATGGACAGTAAAGGACATAAAATGAGTAGGCTAGATTACAAACCCCTGGTGCCTTGGTAGTAATCTGTTCAACTTTCACTTCTCTCCAAGCCTCTTTTCAAGAAACAGCTTTTCACCAAAAGTGATTACCTTATCCCTTTGTGGTTTCCCTAGAGTCTCTTTGCAAATGCTTCCTTTACATGCAGTTGTGAACGTGGGTGAGCATGAACTAGCCTGGGACTCCCATCTTTCACCTTTGGAGGCCCAAGAAGTTGTTGACAAGGTGTTTGCAGGAGAAACTAAAAATCTTGTTCCAAAAGAGCTGGGTTTGGGGCCAGAGTCTCTCCCTGCTCTTGATGGAGTACCATGCAGAGAAGAACCTTGCATTTCTGTCTAAATACTTCAAACAAAAGACATTTACATAGGTCAATGTCAACATCAGTAAACAAAGAAATGGAGGATGTAACTTACAGGTACAAGTCTGGGCACATTTTCCTCTTTCCTCATTTGAAAATAAACCCTCTACATTACAGCAAAGCAATTCTACTTAAATTCACCCTAGTTATGCCAGTTGACAAGTTTCTACTTCTACCTTTTATTCATTCAAACAAAAATTCAGCAAATATTTCTGGTGTGCTCACTATGTGCTAGGAACTTTACAGGACGTGGGGTATGCAGAGGTGAGCTCAGGTGTAATCTCGTGACCCTTAAACAGGGCAGCTTAAAAATGCCATTACTGAACTCAAAACTGTACTCCACAAAACTAAAGTTTCAACTCCCCTATCTTCCTGAACCTCTGGGCCAGGTTGCTGCTGTATTTGAACTTAATTTAGTCCAATGTGGTTGTTATTCCATTTAAGAATAGACATTTAGGGAAAGGAAACTTCTCTAATATTCTGAGAATAGTGTTTTACTATAGTGTTTTACAATAAAAGCCTCCACCGTTGGACTCTATTCCTTCCAAAAGCTCTTCCTGGTGCCAAGGATGAAGCGCCACCTAGTTCTTAATCAAAATACTGATTTATTCTAAAGCCCTTTTCTTGCCACCACATAAGCCCTACTCGAAGGAACTGCAGAAACCATCTATAATTTCCTTCTATACCTAACTATGGGTCACATTCCTTCGTGTTATCTGATTTTTCTAAGCTGTTTTTGGATTGTTTCAGATGCTGAACAGCCAAACTAGTCAGAAAATATGGATACACTCTAAGCAGGATATTATTTATTGATAAAGGAACAGATTAATTTGTTATATCCTCTTTAGGATTTTATAGAATTATATCCCAATAATGTCTTTCCTGATGCAGCCAAGCAAGACCAGGTTACAACTCAGCAAGGGTTAAAAGTATCCAGAAATGAAATGTATAAATGTGAAGAACTGGTGAAATCTGAGTAAGATCTGTAGTTTAGTTAATAGTATTATACCAATGTCAATTTTCTGGTTTTGAAACTGGACTATGATTACATAAGATGTTATCAATGGGAAATCCTGGTATTAGGTAAAGGCCACTCTGAGCTATTTTTGCAACTTCTTGTGAGTCTTAAAGTATTTCAATATAACAGTTGGGTGAAAAAAGAAACATCAACTAAACAGTTACTGTCCATATGTTTGCTACCAAGTAATGCAGTTAACAGCAGCAGAGAACTCAAAATGCCAGACATCTAAAAACCTTTAACCATTCCAGTCTCTTTCTATCTCAATTTAGCATTCTAAGGCATTTACCAAGTGGAAAAGATATTCATCTGTTTCTATAAAAATGTTAAATTTTAATTCAGAAGGAAATTCAGCCTAGATTTGGATCTACATCTTTCAGAAACCTGTCATAAGCACCGCCAGATATCAGAGGTCTTACTGAAAAGAGCAAGATGGCAAATTCCAGGTCTACAAACTCAGTTTAGGGTCAAAGACTTCGTAGCTCTATACCGGGAGTAATCGAAGCCTTAACTGTGATTTTCTCCATTTATTTTTGTAGCTTTGGACAAAACAGATGTTGTTCTGTTTTACACTATTTCCTTGGAACATCTTCATCTCTTTGCCTTCTTCTGTTCTCCTTTCCTTGAAACAAGTAGCTTAGCCCCACATCATGGCTTTCTTGTGGGACACCTGGATGGACTAGAAAAATATATGGTTCCAACACGACGCACATCTCTTTGTGCAGATGTCAAACAAGACTGCGTCTGGTTTGACCTAAGCCTGCTGTTCCAGTGTTTCCCTGTGGCCTCTCTGGGCACAGCAATGACGAGCATTATCTAAAATGGATTCCAGTGACAGAAACAAAGAAGGGAAGCCAAAGCCTCACGAACTAACATGAACTTCCCATCTCGTCTCTTGGTCTTCATTTCCAAAGCAGCACTTGGAAAGCCAAGTCCAGTTCAGACAGAGTTGATCTCCTTTCACCACCAAGAATCCCTGGCACTGGCGGTGGTCTAGAACACCCATGTTCAAACTGCCTCCCTCTCCTACATCCCATGAGATGAAAAGGTCATTCCCCGGTGGTTGCTTATGTGTTTTTATATTCTTGATGGGTTTATCTTTTCTTAAAACTGAAAAGCTCCCTTCCATGTCATACTCTGCGCCTCCCTTTTCGTTTTTTAATGACCACTTTTAATAATCTCTATCATCCAGAATTTCCTCTCTCTCCATATACGTTTATCTTTTATCTTCAAGACACTTACTTTTTCTGTTCTCTTCAGAGATCGGCTTTCAGGCTTCAGAACGGGTTCTCAGCAGCACCACCTGTGTCTGTCTTGCTGCCCTTACCTCCCCCATCCTTCCCTCTGTCACCCCTTATTATGTAGCCTTCTTTCTAAACCCCACCTGCCTCCCCGTCCAGTCACATGCACGTCCACTGGTTCCCTCTCTGCTCTACGTTCATACAGTGCCCTTTGTTATACAGTCTTGTACACCTGCAAGTATCTTTCCATAGCATTAAAATCCCATTTCCCCTTGGGTGCCTCTTTAGACTCCAGATCTTTTCTTAGCACATATGGGTCTGGACAGCTCATCAAGATTTGGACTTAGCTATCACCACATTCATTAGCGAAAGCATAAACTTAAATCTACTACCCCAAACCACAATCTGGACATAAAGCATCTCACATATGTCATGAAGAGGTTAACTTCCTAGAAAGGTAATAAGGCCCCACAGTTTCTCATCCCTTTTCCTACCTCCTTTTCTACATAATTCCTAGCTTCATTCTTCTATTCTTTAAAGGGTCTTCATTCTTCTTTAAAAGTCCACCTACTTTTAAATTCTAGATACTAAGCCTTAATCCCTGATGGCTCTCTTAGATTCATGCTGCTGACCTCAACATGTAAGACTAAGGGAGAAGTTAAAACTGTATCTGTGTACAAAAGTCTTGGTGCCAGAAGATGGAACCTTCCTCATCTCAGAAAAAGACAACTGTATATGACAATACATACTTGCCAGTTGCGTGAAACAACTCATGACTCAAGTCCAGGAAAATCTAGACATACTAAGTTAATTTTAAGTATGATTTTTTTTTATGGTATCATGCAATGCAGCGACTTGAGGCAGAATTGTAAAAAGAAGTAAGTGGAGAGATACTAGACAAAGAAAAGAGAAAATACATTACATATTTCCTCTTGCCACATAGGAAGTCATGGCCTGGTGTGAACGTAGCCCTGCCAGATGCTCATGGATCAAGGAGAACAAGTTGCAGACCCTGATTTCAAGTCCCTTTGATTTTACCAAAATGGAAAGATTAACTTTAATGCATCAACTTGACTGAGACATGTGGCACCCAGATTAAACATTATTTCTGGGTGTTTTTCTATAAGGGTGTTTCCAGATGAGATTAACATTGTCATTGCTGAGCTGAGTAAGGCAGATTGCCCTGTCCAGCATGGGTGGGCATCATCCACTCCAATGAAGGCCTAAATAGAAGAAAAAGTAAGGGAGTATTTACCCTCTCTTCCTGACTGCTTGAGCTCACACATCAGTCTTCTGCTCTCAACTGGGACTTAAACCTTTGACCTTCTGGTTCTCAGAAGTACATCACAACCAGCTTTGTGGAACTCCTCAGTTTCCATAACTATGTAACCCAGTTCCCCTTTTTATATGTATAAAAGTTCTGTTTCTCTGGGGAACTATGAATAATACATGAAGTTATTACTGATCTTGAGAAGACAGAAGGTGTGGCAGGTCCCAAGTATAAAAGAACATGAGAACGTGTCTGGCCCTGCAGATATCAAATGAGACAAAGTATGCAGAAACACATGATAAACTTGGGAGCATGGAGCCAGGGCAGGTGTTCCCATCACTACTTTTACCGTGACTTCTTCCCATGATCTCTTGAGCTGACCACAACTTTCAGAGCAGGAGACGACTGGACAACTGAGTCTGCAGCGATTGTAGATTCAATTATCCCATGCACTCTGAATATATCAGAACTGGAAGAGACTTCAAGACCATCGCATTCCTTTTTCCTACTGGATCTGAGGATCTGTGGAGTGTGAATGCTCAGAGTCTGTTCTGAGAGGACTTTTACTTAACAGTGTTAATCAGTATGCATGGATTCTAAAGCCAGACCCTCAAGCTTTCTTTTTCTGCTGGTCATACCATCTCCAAGGCTCTTAAGAGTGTGAATCCCAAGCAGTAGCAACAGATGACCCTTCCACACTCAACCTGCTCCTCTCAAGAACTCCTAGGGCTAAAAGGACATAAAACATCATCTCCCACAACCACTTATTATGTCTGAAACCCTGCCTCTTTCTGGCCTAGTCTTCAGCCTGTATCTCAGCCTCTTCAGCCTCCTCAGCCCACCTCTCGAGGCAGCCCATTCATCCTTGTATATTCTGCCTCCAGCTATATTTTCCCTAACAGGGGGTTAAACTCAATCTCCCTGTAATTTCCTTTCACCGATCCTCAGTCAGCTCTTTGGAAACACTCAGAACATATCTATTCCCTATTGTACATGACCTTCAGATTTATGCCTGAGAAATTTAATCCCCAGCCCATAGGTTCCATAGAGTATTCATCCACTAAAAGAGCTGGAAGTTTTGGAGGGGATGAACCAAAGGGCGTAGGATCAAGATACAGAAACAACAGTTTGTACTGACTCAAAATCAGGCTCTCACTAAAACACATACCTGAAAATGTCTGAACAAGCCAAGAGGACCCTCTGCAGAAATGAACAGCATACTCGTTACCTGTCCTCCACTGATCTCTTTTCCTGTGTCCATTCTCTATTTAAGAGAGAGAATTATGCTTCCATGCATGAGGCACATTTTTTTCTTTTTTGCAAATAACAATCCCTGTTCATAGAGCCTTGCAGTAAATATTCTTTCCTATGTACATACTCTGTAATTCCTATGCATATAGATCTCAACCCTCATCCCTGCCCAGGAATGAACAAAACAACCATTCCAGTAAGTTGAGTTTTTTCCAAGCATGTAACATCTATTTTGCCAGGATAGGAAAAAGCAGAGTTTAGGACATGTCTACAGGCCAAATTGGAAAATCAAACCATTGGCAACTAGTTACTGAACACCGTATCATCAGATTCTCCACACTTACACAAGTGTTTTCCCTATGCCTAGCCTCATGTTTCCTAAGACATTAGTATTCTTCAAGTTTTTCTTTCTGAAATCACTTTTTAAAAGGTGACATGGGAAATACATTGTAGAATCTGCACATTCATAAACACAAGCATATTTATCCTTTATAAATTATCTAAATTATCTAGCCTTTGTAATCCAATACTTTAAGTATATCAAGTAAGATTCTTTACTAGATTTTATCTGTCCTAGGCTTTTTTTTTTTTCTATTTTAGTTCTTTAATGTAAAAAAAAAAAGTATATATGTGTCGGGGTAGAGAGTAGGGGAGTGACGTGGAGAGAGACGAGGGACAGAAAGAGATAAAGACAAACAAGCCTCTGTCTCCCGGGTCCACACAACGTCCAGGTGGAGTGGCTTAAGCGTGGGTGAGTGGCAGGACCTGCGAGGCGGACCTGTTGCCAGGCGCGACAGCATCACTCGTCCGCTTGCTGGAGAAGCAGGAGGTGGATTTCCTGGAATGAGGGCCGATGCTTGGTGTCTCTTCTCCAGCAGCTGAGCATCAGCTTATACACAGAGTCAGGGCAGATGGCAGGCTGAGGGAGGTAAGTCTTTGGAAACAAAAAATGCACAAGAGAGGAGGATATTAGCAGAGTGTGGAGAAAGGTCGCTGCATCACAGTATGATTTGCCCTCTCCCCGCTTCCTTGGACTTGATAACTGAAATGGGCGTGGTGTCTCTCCGTCTTCTTCGTGAGAGTTTTACGTCGTATCAGTCCCCTTTCCATTCTCTTTGTCTTTTCCAGGCCTGCGGAGCAGAACTTCCTGTGGTCCCTGTCCATGCGAGCATGCTAAGTTACTTACCATCATGCAAAAGGTGGAACTGAAGCAAGAAGATATCTTTGCCTGGAAAGTGATTGCAGCACCTAATCCTCCAGTTACAGCCAGTCACAGGGAGCTTTATCTTGGTTGAGCCAAGTATGGCAAGGGCAGAAAGTACGTTAGTTGCCTTAGCTCCTTGGCTAAGAATGGACTCTTAGCCACTGAGACACAGGATGTATCTATGGAGCTCTTGACCATAACTTTCTCTGTGCTCTCCTTCTCTACCAGCCCCAGGTGGGAAGACTGGATTTCTTCTTTACATTATTCACCAACATTTGTACATTTACCCCCTCTACAGCCCTGCCCTGAATTCCAGCCTGGAGCTGTATTTGGCTCCACTCTCAAAGCAAGCGACTGTGTCCACCCAGCAAGCTTGACTCCAGGTCATCTTCTGCTTACCTGTAATGTGTTGCTGTCATTTCCTGACCTATGTCTTTTAAAACCTCATATACTGACATACTCCTGATCCGAACCTAAATGTCTCAAGCTCTTTGAATCACAGGTCCAACATCTGCTGCTGGTTAGCAGTTAACCATTTCAATATTGCATTCTCCCACACTTAGACCAGCTTGTATCACGGGTGGTAGGATCAGATGGTAGTTCTAGCTTTAATTATTCGAAGAACCTCCATACTGTTTTCCCTAGTGGCTGCACCAATGTACATCCCCATCAACAGTGCATGAGGCTTCCCTGTTCTCTACATCCTTACTCACATTTGTTGTTCCTTGTCTTCTTGATTATAGCCATTCTAAAGGTGTGAGGTGATATCTTATGATGGTTTTGATTTGCGCTTCCCTGGCCTGCCGGGTTCCTTCCTCTGTCCATGGGATTCTCCAGGCAAGAATACTGGAGTGGGTTGCCATGCCCTCTTCCAGGAGACCTCCCTCAGCCAGGGTTTGGACTTGCATCTCTTAGGTCTCCTGCACTGGCTGGCAGGTTCTTTACTAGCGCCACCTGGGAGGCCCAGTAACTAGTAGTGTTGAGCATCTTTTCATGTACCTGTTAGCCATCTGTCGGTTGGAAAAATGTCTAGTCAGATCTGCTCATTTAAAATTGGATGGTTTGGGGGATTTTTGCTCTTGAGTTGCATGAGTTCTTTATGCATTTTGAATATTAACCCATATCAAATATATGATTTACAAATTTTTCTCCAATTTGGTAGTTTGCCTTTTCGTTTTGATGGTTTCCTTTATTATAAAGAAGATTTTTAGTTTGATATAGTCCCACATGTTTATTTTTGCTTTATTGCCTTTGCTTTTGTTGTCAAATCCAGAAAATCATTGCTAAGACCAATGTCAAGGAGTTTTCCATCATCAATTCTTAATTAAAAAGTAAAAAGACAAATACCTCTGACTTCTATTTGAATATATAATAAGATCTGACAAACCTTAACTCAGTATGTTAGAAGTGACTATGGCTATAAAATCACAAGTATTTAAAAGAAATATTACTAATATTATAAAGGATACAGGATAATAGACATTCTTGTATACTACTTGTGAAACTTAAAACTGTTAAGCCTTATCTAGAGTGTTCACTAAATAATTTAAGAAAAAAATACATCCGTTTTGAGCCAACAGAAAATTATTTGCCCTTTTCAAAGTTGTATAAACTTGGCAAATAAAGCTACAGTTCATAATAATTCTCATTATATTGACAGTATTTTACTTTTCATAACATCAAACAAAATAAGCTTTTAAAATTGTATTTAATTTTTAATTATTTAATTTCATTTAGACCATGAGCTTTCAAGAAAAGCACTTTCTGAGAATTCTTTACAATTTTTAAAAACAAATTGAAAACAAAAAATGTCAAATACATTTTAAAATCACTGGAATTATTATTATAGACTTCCAAGCATTTTTAATTGACTATGAAAGACTTAAGACTTGTCTAAGCTATGAGTCCTAAGGATAAGATTCTTTCTAGAATTTGTGTTACTGAAAAGTTTTCTCCTGCACTTTATCTGCTCTGTTCCACAAGTTGGTGACCTTAACAATGCTGTTTGAATACAAATTAGATCACATGTGTAGAGTCCATAAAATCCATTTAGCAGCTCTTAGTGATGAGTAACTATTGTGCTTACAGTCTAATGTCAAACTTCCAAAATTTGAATACTGAAATTTTAACAATAAAATTTAAAGGAATTAAAATTTGTAAACTGTTATAAAATACGAATTTAGTGAATTATGCTTAGTTTGTTCATAGGTTGAATTAAATAAACTTTTATCAAAATTTTAAACTTATAGGTGAGAAGTTTACTCAGCATATGATGGTGATATTAGGCTTTGGCCTTGGCTTCACTCAAATATTTAATTTTATTATTCAATCATTTAGTAGTTGGTCAAAATTTATTTGACTCTAGCATCATTTAGTAAAACTGAACATGAACCCTTTTAATAAGCAGTTAAAATAAGTAATAAAAATTAAATCCCAGAGATTATTAGAATTTAAAATTTCCATTAAATGATAAAACAACATTTTCTTTGAAAATGAATAGCATAACATTTGATTAATTACTTTGCAACTTTTTAGTGCTAAGTAAAAAGCTACCTAATATCAAAAATACATATAATGCAAAGCAGGCAGTGGGGAGGGGAAGCATGCCTGTCTTGGCTGGATGTTTTGGTGGTTCAATGGTGCCTCATACAAATTGTTTTTTGCATGTGAGATTTCAGTCACTGAATAATAAAATCAGGGCAACTGAAAGGTTTAAAATATTCCTCCCTTTGCCTGTAATTCCAGGATGTAAGCAAATCAGAATCATTGTTATGATGAATAAAATTACACTTCCTAATTGAATGCATCACCTTTAATTGGCCATGAGACATCTAATAGGTCACCCAGGTGGCCGTGAAGTGCTCCTGGTCCAGAAAAAAATGTTTTTCTTTGGTCCACTCCTTATCTCACGCACCCAGCAGAAAATCAGCCTTTTGCCAAGATGAGAAGGCAATTACCTCATAACCGAAATAGATAATTTAGATCCCCTGCTACCAAAATATCTGCAGAGTATCACAATACAACTCTAGGACTCCTGCCCCTTCCTCTTTTTGACCTGCTTATTCCGCAATCTCTAGTCATTCCCATCTTTTGTTTGCTTTAATCTGTTTAAGCACAGAGGATCCACTTCTAATTTTCTTGAAGAGCTTTTTCCTTCTCCTCAACTGCTATCATTTTCTTGTCTGAGATGCCACGCTCCAAGTCACTCTGGGGGCTCAGCGCTCCAGCCCCCAGCAAGCTTTCAATCCCACCTCTCGCGAGAACTTAGACACTGAGTTATCTGAAGGAATCTTGGAGTATCTCAACAAGGAACTGGGGCCCCTATCAGCTTAGAAGCTTAGCTCTTTCCGAGTCCCAAGAGGCCACAACATCTGAGCCCAGAGATGCCTTCCAGGAACAGCAAAACCAGGATGCCCTTGACGGTCTCTGGGCATGTAAGTTGAGAAATATTTTTATATAGCACAAACCAAATTTTTTAACAAATGCTAATAACTCCCTTACTCTCTTTTAGCTTATGTTTTTATTCTTGCATTCCTCAACCACAAAGATAAACTGTACAGTCTAGACCAGGAAACAGATCAAATATGAGAGACAGGATTTATTTCCTGATATCTTTGACTTGGCCTTCCCTGGTGGCTCAGTTGGTGAAGAACCAACCTGCAATGCAAGAGACCAGGTTCGATCCCTGGGTCAGGAAGGTCTCCTGGAGAAGTAAATGGCAACCCACTCCAGTATTCTTGCCTGGAGAATCCCGTGGACAGAGGAGCCTGACAGGCTACTGTCCATGGGGTCGCACAGAGTAGGACACAGCTTAGTGACTAAACCACCAAGACCACCAGCTCTGAGTTACAGAGAAGCCTGATGGGACTCCCTCCTGTTCCCCGATGACCAGTGGGTTGACCCATGGATAAAGCAGGGTGTGTGGAGGCCTAGGGAGGACCTTGGTCTTCCACATCACCTGGATGGTTAGTGACAAATGACTACCATCCAGGTAGCCCATCTTCCAGCTCAGGTCTACCCTGTTAAATCAGAACTTCTCTTTCTCTCACCTTGGGAGCACCCAAGGCCACACCTCTCCGCCCCCAGCAGCTCTCACCTGCCTGCCTTGGTCTCGGAAGAACTCTCCAGTATTCTCAATGACCTGTTCGTCGGACAGCTGGGAATAGGGCTGCTCCTGGCAAAAGGTGAGAGTCTCCCACAGCGTCACCCCGAAGGCCCACACATCACTGGCTGTGGTGAATTTGCCCTGTTTAAGTAAGGAAAAGGAGAGAAAGTCAGGATAATCTGTGGACAACAAGAGCAGAGAGATTTTCATAAAATGGAATTTTTAACTACGCAGGGCAAGGAATACTGGAACTGCCAAGATTTGCACCAGGAATCTGAAAATGACAATAGGAAGTTGTTTCAATGCCAACCTCCACCCATTTCTCATCCTCAGGATCTCTGCTAAGGTCTACTTCTCTTGGAGATGAGATCCAAGGACTGGAAAGGATGTGGCCATAAGCTACCTGACTCTCCTGCTGAGAGTTAGAAGGTCAAACTCTAGGATCTAGGGTAGCCTCAAGTAAATGCCCACCAGAAAGGCAAAATAAGAATAGGAAGAGATACAGATATCTCTGTGTTAGAGATACAGGAATCCAATATGAATGCCTGGAGTAGTTCCTGTTCAATGATCACCACAGTCTGCAAGGACAGACTGACAAGCGATCTCAGTGAGATTCAGGTGCATCCATGTTCTAGTCAATAATCGCAGTGCTGAAGTAGATAACATTTATTCCTACTTTTTAGATCAGAAAAGTGAGACAACATAGGTTTACTAAAATCCCCTGGTTTATAAGACCAACAACAATAGAAAAACTGAGAGTCAGATCAAAATCCTCTGAATCTTGGTCTAATAATGTTTTATACCACCATGAAATACATTTAAAGGGAGCAAAGCTTAATAATCACATTAGAAAGGGGTAAAATATGTGATTCACCTATGTAGATGATAAAAATCTTTATAATGATTTATATAGAATGATATATCTTACAGCATCATTCATAACTGAAGGAAATTAGAAAATACCAAATTATTATGACATTAAATTACAGGATATATCTATAATAGAATATTATACAACTATTAAAATCATGTTTTTGAAGAATATTTACTGCCAATAAGAGAATTTTATGTGCATAGTATCATCCCAATATGTAAAATAACTTTATATATATAATACATATATTCAGAGAAATACATGTATAGAAAAATCCTCAAAGGAAATATACTAGAATACTAATATTAATAGTGGTTATCTTGGTGAGAGGAAAGGGATAACTATACAATTTTTATTTTAAAATTAACAAATCCTACAAGAATATGAACAAGAAACAAACAGATTAACCATAAATGAACAAAACTAGATTGCTTTCAGGCTTTTCTCTGCAATATTAAATGACAAAAGACAAAAATTACATGTATTCAGCATCATAGGAAGTAAAAGTTTAAAGTCTAATAATTCTATAAATCAGCTAAATGGCATAAATTGCCTCAAATATGCATGGTAAGAGAAGAGAAGCATTTGGGAAAAAAATTATTCACTTGTAGTTCAGAATTCCAAGAGCTGAGTAAAAATTATAAAAGCAAAGAATGAGGAACTTAAAAAGTAAATGATGATAATCATTAAAATAGAAACATAAAATAATTAATTAGCAACATGGTTATGAAATTAATACAAAAGATATTCTGTGTGGATAACAGGTCTTTAAATGACAAAATTTTAATACCCCAAATTAAGATCAATAATATGGGAAGGGTAGACATTAAAAAAAGTCATACTAAACCTCTTATCATTCCAGGTATATATTCAACCTTTCTCTCCAAATTTTCTATAGTAAGCGTTTTACATGTTATCAGCAGAAATAGGCAAGCATTAAAAAATAATGATTAGCACCAAAGTAAATCATCTCAGGTCAGGGAAAACACCGCCGTCTATTCGTTGTCTGCCGCCTGCTGTCTCTGGTGCTCCTCCACGCACCACGCGCACCTGCCTGTGGGCGGGCTGCTAGGGCAGAGCTCAAAAACGCAGGGGACTCACCAGCAAGATGCTCTCCCAGGACATCCAGCGGATCGGGAGCACTGCCCGGCCCTGGATTCGGTAGTAGTCACCACTGTACAGGTTTCTGCTCATCCCAAAGTCAGCTATCTTGATGGTGTAGTTCTTACCCACTAAGCAGTTTCGTGTGGCCAGATCTCGATGAACAAAATTAAGTGAGGAAAGGTACTTCATACCAGATGCAATCTGGGTAGCCATAAACTTCAGGTTGGCATAACTGAGGAAATACAGAGGGAGAGAGAAAGTAGCCTCTGGAAACAAGAAGCTGTGAAAGGTACATACTCTACAGTTGGTGCCAACAAACTGGGGATCCAACCTCAGCATCCCTTCTCTATTCTTCATTTATCTTTTTGCTTTCCCCCAAAAGGCAGCTGCTCTGTTGTTCCCGGCACACTAACATCTCTTGACTCATTGGGAAAGACCCTGATGCTGGGAAAGATTGAGGGAAGGAGGGGAAGGGAGCGACAGAGGATGAGATGGCTGGATGGCATCACTGGTTCAATGGACATAAGTTTGAGTAAACTCTGGTGGAGAATAGGGAAGCCTGGCGTGCTGCAGTCTGTGGGGTCACAAAGGGTCAAACACAACTTAGAGACTGAACAGCAACATCCCCCACCACCCGAGAACAATGATGAACTTTAAAGCTCACTGCTCCCCATCTTAGTCTCATGAACCCAGGAAAGAGAAGGAAGACTCAGCTTACTTACCTGACAGTGGGTACATTGGCAGAGGAGGAACTGGGTGGCTCGTGGCGGGAAAGAAACTGATTAAGGTCTCCATTCTCCATGTACTCAGTGATCATGCAGAGAGGGTCCTCCGTGATACACACAGCCAAGAGGCGGATGATGTTTGGGTCCTTGAGCCGGGACATGATCTTTATCTCCTTAAGAAAATCATTCCTTTGAAGGACACAGACACAGATAAACCCAGAGGTTGCCAGAGTTAGAATCAAGAAGTGGGAGAAGATACAGCAAAATCTAGTCCTGCCCATCATACTAGTCCTTCTTTTCCTTTGGATAACCTTTGTGAGAACAGAGAAATTGCTTCCTGGAAACTGCCTCATTCTACTCATCCTGGAATATGATAAACCCTTATTCAACTGTAATTTTGGAGGCATAGGGACCACGACATTCACACTCACACCCTTAGTGTCCAGCAAAAGCCCTGCCACAGAGACAGCAATTAATATTTGCTAAATCAAATGTAGTTTACTAAACACAAGTCCTAAAAATAAAACCTTCAACTGAAAATTGTATCTTAAGTGCACTGGGGTCTTTCCCTTTTTTAAAAAAGTCATGGAGTCACTCTATAAATAAAGCTAAGGTACTTTTTTATGAAAATGAATAACCACCCTCTGGTTTATCTGATCATTTTTTATTGTCCCATGCTTGCTTCTCCTAATGCAGAGTGTACCAGCAGACAGTCACAACACACATTCAGTAACCTGTTCACAACTGAGCGGTTTAAAGTTCATGGTGGTAACGCAGTCATTTCAAAAGAAATACTCACTTGGCCAAAACCAAGAGCTGTTAGAGTAGATGGTGATGGCCATCCTTGAATCACAAAGTGGGCTACCTCCCCAGTAGTAATATTTGGGGGAGGCCATCCTTGAATCACAAAGTGGGCTACCTTCTCAGTAGCAATATTTGGGGAGTGAAACCACTAGCCCACGTTCTCGAGACTATTGGAACAGACAGGCTGCACGTCTCTGAGGAGTTTCCCAGCAATCCTGGACTAGGAGTCATACTTGTCAATATAGAATCCTTCAGATCAATGTGGTCTCAACACCTCTCCCCTTTCGTTCCTCCTTCCACCTCAAAGCAAGGGGGTCCATGGTCTGGGAGGGCACACAACCTGAGCCATCCATCGTTGCTTCACTGGAGTGGGCACAGATGGGACACCAAACCTCACCAAAAAACAATGAGCAAGGAGGGAGGCTCCAGAGGGAGGGATGTATGTTTAACTATGGCTTATTCACGGTGTTGTAGGCACAAACCAACACAACATTGTAAAAAAAATTTTTTTTAACCGGTAAAAGCTTTGTTACACTCCATAGTTTTTTTTTTCCTTTCTTCTTGCCACCTTCTCTAATCATGTGCTAATATTAATATCAGGAATATTCTTTCTTTTGATGGGACCTGAGGATATCACTTTTCACTCATATTAGTATCCTTAAGATTGAAATTCTCACAGTTAAAATTCCCAAACCGCCACAGTTCTGTTCCCTTGACTTTCTTTCTTCTTCATGCCACATCCTGCCAATTGAAAGGCTTTTAATAAAACCCTATCACCATTCTTGGAATTCATGATAATCTGAGGTATAGCAATCTAACCTTTTTCTGAATTTGAACATCAGTGAGACAAATGAAGCCAACACAAATGAAGAAATGCATATGTTACCCAGATGTGCAGATTTTTCTGAGACACATTCAATCAGCTTTCAACCAGCATGCCTGTCTGGGTGAGGATTAACTCACCATTACTGTAATGGAAAGGCTGTCAAACAACGGAGTGTGGCTGGAAACTGCAATTTATGTAGTAAAGGATCCAAGAGATTATTAGCCAGTTTGGAAAACTGCTAAAGGACTGTGGATCCTTTTGCTTTGAGGTCCATGGGTACTTTTCCAAGTAGAGGTAGCTTCTCATTTGGGGGGTTGCTGGATATAGATGAAGAGGAGCATAAAAGAGAAAAAAAGGGATGAGAAAGTAAATAGAGATTCAGTGTGAAAAAAGGAGGATGGCAGAAGCTTAGCGAGAAAGATGAGTGTGACTGTGAAAAGTTTGCAGGGGTAGGTAATGACTTTCAGGAATGTCAGTTCAGACTGTTGTGTAGGTTGGGAAGTACAGTGCTGTGCAAAGGAGGTTGGGAAGTAAATACATAGCAGATCTATCAGAAAACGTACATTTGTTTTAGAAGGAGATGAGAATGAAGATGAGCATTACTGACCCATCAGAAAAATAAAACACAGCAATGGATATGTGAGGCAGCGCACAGACCTTCCCATCTCAAAAGAAACGAGCTGCTCAGAAGTTCACAAGAATATCCCTGATCCTGAAGGTGAAACAAATGAAGGAAAATTCAAAATGTAGACCACAGACCTGGCATTCTTGTTGGCATCTGCTCGGAGCATTTTCACGGCCACCAGGACAGGCTGGTTGGCACTGGCATCTAGGGCAAAATCTTTGTCTTTGAACTTTTCCATCCCCTCCACTTCACAGAGATGAACCTAGACAAAAGTCATCTAGTCTCAGCATCATCATTTCTCCTCAAGATGTCTCAGTACTCGTGCTGGGCATTTCCTAGAGATAGACTAACTCTTACAACTCAGGCAAAATAATCAAAAGACCAATAAGAAGATACGTGTAGCATATCTTTGACTCAAATAATTGATTTTTTTTAAAATGGTAAGCTAATATGGTATGTTACCGCTTTACAAAAATACACATTGATTGGAATGTTAAATATGTGACTGAATCTATAACAGCATTTTATTACAACTATAAAATGCAGTGTTATTTTATAATACTATGAAATGTCACTGGTATAAATGCTTCAACTTTGAGTCAAAGGAGTTGGCTGTAAGATTGCACAAAACATAAGGTATTTTACTCTCTAAGGTAATCCCTTAGGATGGAATTAGCATTATCGGGAATACCGACGTGTCAGTAACAGTACGACAAGCCTGCATCTTCAACTCAGGAGACAGAATGAGTGTACAGAACACCACAGACGGACACCTGGGACCCTTCTTCCTCCACCACCACCAAACCTACACAAGGTTAAAGCATGCCACCCGTGCTGGAAACCAGCACCATACTCTTAGGAAACCAAGTCACATTTGGAGTTTAGATAGCGGTATTGAAGAGCTTCTGCTGCCACTTACACCATTGCTCTGAACTCTCAGAAGGCTCATGTGACGGTTGTAAGAGTGAAAAGTCAAATATTACACGCATCACTCTGAGAGCAATTGAGAAGAGTGTTCTCCTTATCTTGGTTAGTGATTTATTCCCTAGTGGCTGATTCTAAAAGCAGGGGCGAGGTTGTTTTTGACCATTTTACGTGTAACTCCCATTAAAATGGAAAAAAACCAAGTGACTATCCAATAGCAAGATGTTCTTGGACAGTTTATAAAAGATGATCACATCTTATGGTCCCCACCCTCCGTAACCTGCTGCAAAATATTTAGAAAATACTGGATGTTTTTTAGGATCTCTAAGTCTAGTGACTTTCCTGCCTTAAACACTCTTGTATAGAAATCAGAATTCCCAGGAATTCCACAGCTGTTTGACAAAGATGAGACTTACCCCACTAGTCTTCTAGAGTAGGGGTCCCCAACCTCCAGGAATGTCTATCTGATCTAAAGGTGGAGCTGATGTAATAGGAATAGAAATAAAGCCCACAATAAAGGTAATACGCTTGGGATTTGGGGACGCCAAACCACCCCCTCCCCCAGTCCATGGAAAACTATCCTCCATGGCACCCGGTGCCAAAAATGTTGGGGATCACCAGAGAGGACACTGCAAGGGGAAGGAACTGGAGGACGCGCCCCGTGTGAACCCACCGTGGATGGGACCCTTGGCTCTACATGTCATTTTTATTCAGCTCCTTCCTCTGAACTACCAAGGACCAGAGACTCCACTCCAAGAATCAGCTCACCTCCCCAAACTGGCCTTCGCCCAGCTTCTCCTTGAATGTTAAGAGCTTCCTGGGGAACTCTTCCACGGCCACGTCCTTTCCTGAGAGCAGGTCCATGGTAACGGCAGGCACAGAGTAGGTGTTGCCCCCAGTCACCCCCTGGAGGTTCACAATGTCGGCCTCTGCATAGTGGGGCACGCCCTCGGGCCCACTGGGCTGGACTGGCTTCACAACACCACTGCAGCCTGGGAAGACAAGGACAATGAGTTTCATCCCATGGAGCATTTTTGGAGATCTCTTTAAGAAAGAAAATCTGCCAGGAAGGCTAAGACATGCAGCCAATTCATGTTAATGTATGGCAAAAACCATCACAATATTGTAAAGTAATTATCTTCCAATTATAATAAAGTAAAAAAAAAAAAGCCCCCAGTCTAACCTACGCTATGACATTACTACTTGGACAACAGTTCCTCCAGAGACTTTCTTGTGCCCTCCAGAATACAGGTCACCATTTTCTCTCTTACCCTTCTCCTCATACTACATGATCATTAACAATCTCCTTGACTAAACTTATGGAATTGCAGTGAAGTTCTAGGAAGGCTGGCTGTACTAGTTAGGGTGGGAGTATTAAAGTTTTAGGATTTAACAGCATATTTTCTTAATTTTAAGATATGATCACTGATGTAAATAACCTATTTTAGGGATTAAAAACTGTGATTAAATTTATATGATTTACCTTAAGACATCCTAACTTTAAAACACATTAAAATAGACTTCAGGAAGTAGGTAAACTACTTTGGTTCAGCCTAAAAAAAGAATTATATCCCTTTTGTTGTTATCTCTGTGAAAATCCCATAGTTTAATATGCACCATCAAAGTTAGATATCCACTGAGTGGTAAATATAAAGAAAGCTTTCTATAAAAAAAAGCTGAACACCAAAGAATTAGTGCTTTTGAACTGTGGGGTTGGAGAAGACTCTTGAGAGTCCCTTGGACTGCAAGGAGATCCAACCAGCCTATCCTAAAAGAAATCAGTCCTGAATATTCATTGGAAGGACTGATGCTGAAGCTGAAACTCCAATACTTTGGCCACCTGATGTGAAGAGTTGATTCATTGGAAAAGACCGTGATGATGGGAAAGACTGAAGGCAGGAGGAGAAGGGGACAACACAGGACGAGACAGTTGGATGGCATCACCGACTCGATAGACATGAGTTTGAGCAAGTTCTGGGAGTTGGTTATGGACAGGGAAGCCTGACATGCTGCAGTCCATGGGGTCACAGAGTCGGACACGACTGAGCGACTGAACTGAACTGAACTGAGTGGTAAATACACACTAGTGTCCTTTCTTCCTTTGGAAAGACTCCCTTGAAAAGCCTCTGCCCTCGTGGTTAGTCTTGCTTCTTTTCCAATGACCTCTCTTCTGAACACCATCAGTCCTCTCCTATTGACTCGGGTCACTTTTGGTTGCTGATATTATGGAAAGAAAACCTGCTCTTGGTCTCAGCAATGACCCCAGCATCCCTTCTGATGTCACTCTGCAGCCCTTCTTAAAAAACATTGGGATGGGAATCAATTGGCACCATTTACCAAAACAATGCTTTTACTGAGAGAAGGCAAGAGATATTTATTTTGGTAATAAAATCATATATTAGTCTAATGCATCATTCACCAAAGAGAAATGAACAAAAATTAAATAACGCAATTATCTGTGCTTAGTCTCTGTCGTGTCCGACTCTTTGCAACCCCATGGACTGCAGCCCACCAGGCTCCTCTGTCCATGGGGATTCTCCAGGCGAGAATACTGGAGTGGGTTGCCATGCCCTTCTCCAGGGGATCTTCCCTACCCAGGGATTAAACCCAGGTTTCTCACATTGCAGGCAGATTCTTTACTGTCTGTACCACCAGGGATGCCCAACACAATTATCTAGGTGACTAAAAACGGGGGATTCTAGGATGTCTTTAGCTTCATCGTTTTTTCTTCAAGTTTGATTCTAGTCCTGAATTTACCCCTGTTGGTGTTTGATGTTGAGCAAGTATCTTATCTGAGTCTCCTTACTTTCCTCTTATGAAAAAGGAGGAGGTTGGACTAGTTGGGCTGTTTAGGTTCTTCCGGTGTTAACACTTGAGTAACACATTTTATCTATTTTCTCCTTCTAACATATGGGGCCTTCCAAACATCTGCTATTATTAGTAGCAGAGGAGAGACACTCAGATGTGAGTAGGGGTAGTAGCAGACCCAATCTAGAAAGACAGTGTGGACTTTCCAGGAGAAGGTGGACTTCTCTAGGCTAAACTAGACTCGGTTGAGCAGGAGTAATTGTGTCACACCTTCATAAACCTTGTCCCTCAATTCTCTGCCCGTCACCTCATCCTCACCTGACTCTTCCTCCCCTGGCGCAAATTCTGGAAGTTTCCGGATCAGCCTGGATGGCTCCTGGTAGTCAGGGCGAAGCGGGAAGATGCGGTCGTAAGTGGAGCTGGACTCCTGCTCACTTGGTGATGAGGAGCGGTTATTGTTGAACATGCTGGACTCGCTGGGCAGCGAGAGGCTGACCGTCATCTCATCGTCCAGCATCCTCCGGGAAGCCTAAAAGAGAGGGGGAGAAAGGCATGTTGGCACAAAAGAGGTCATTACTCCCTCGTCTTCTTAAAGCCAGCTTTTCCACTTAGATGAAAATAACTCTTTAATACTCAAACTCCAGAAGCAATGCAAATGACAGGGATGCAGCTTGGTTCCACAAATACCTATAGTGTAGAAATTTAGAATAATCTTTCCTTTCATCAAGGAAGAATTTGACTTCCAAATATCTACACTGCCAACATTCATTAACTCCCATTGAAGTCCTTATAAGCATCAATCACACAACACTGTAGGAACCTATCAATAACCAATCAAAGAATCTCAATCTTAGCATTTTCAAAGTTCTATTAAACAATGCGTTTTCCTGACACCATTCAACCACTTGATATCGTGTAGATATAAATTAAAATGCTCATTAACACAACAAATGTGTTGTAACACGATGAATCTGTACTTCACCTGATCACTCTGGCATTGTATGTTAGGGTAACACTCTCTTTATCCCACGTTTTTACTAACCAAAAATAAAATGACTACAAAATAGGAAAGGAGAGCCCTGCATGTCTAGGGATACTGAGTGAATTATACGTGTGTGTGTGTGTGTGTGTGTGTGTGTGTGTTTGTGTGTGTTAGTAGCTCAGTCATGTCCCACTCTCTGTGACTCCCTGGACTATAGCCCACCAGGCTCCTCTGTCCATGGAACTCTCCAGACAAGAATACTGGAGTGGGTTCCCATTCCCTTCTCCAGGGGATCTTCTCAACCCAGGGACTGAATCCAGGTATCCTGCATTGAAGGCAGATTCTTTACCATTTGAGCCATCAGGGAAGCCCAGATTATACCTAACACAGGAATAAGAAGAATTAAATGGCTAATTGCTCTTGTATTCCATCTAGTATGGCCTGTCTGCTCCTTCAAAATGAAATCTCATAATCTAAATATATGTGACTATTTAGATTTAAATACATGAAATGTTCTTCTCCAACAAACACACCTTGGGTACTCAATGGGGAAACTGAGGCATCTGCTCCACAACTAGGCTGATAGGTCCTCAATAGTGAGCGTGGAACCCAGCACATGTAGGTACTCAATAAACATGGATTGACTCTCTCAAAGAGAGAACTGAAGACACCATGATAAGTATCCTGCAAATCATGCTATAGCATAAGGCTACTTTGAGTAATGTATTGGGAATATAAATATATGCTTAAGGGTCTTCTACAAAAAAATTCTTTCCTCAAGGAGAAATCCTATGTTATTCCAGAGTGGTTTGAGTTTTCTCACTCAGGATGTACAGGGAGAGAAAGAATTCCTTGAAGGACCAAGTTAAATATTCAAGGGCAAAATACTTAGTCTCCCTTTTACCTAGACAGTCTCCAGCCCCAGATTCCTCTCCCAGACCATGAATATATTCCAGTGGGTTTCAGAAGAAAGACTCAGAGAAGAGTGGTAGACTCTGGTGCAGAGAAAAATAGCTCATAGAATAGAGAACACAGGCTCTCTCCCTCAACTAAAAAAAATGCAGTCATAACAGACTGTTCAACAAGAGCACAGCATCAAGCTCTCCAGCGCATCTTCAGCCCACCAGCTTCTCCCACCACACTCCTTGCTGGCCTTCTCCCTGGAACCTAGGTACTCAGGGTGTTTCAACATTCTAAAACAAGAAAGGTTTTGACATTGCCTCATCATGCCAGTGCGTGAGCTCTTTGTGGATTCTGCCTTTCAGCCTTCAGTCACTATTTATGGATTGAAAGCTTTAATTTAGTCAAAGTATTTTCAGACTCATGGTAGACTCATGGTAGAAGTCCCTGTGGGAAGCAAAGAGATCCTCTCTTCTGTGAAATATTCCTGCCGAAAAACCTTAAACTTCAGTCTTTCAGAACCTAAGTGAGTAGCAGCTCAGAAGGAATTGCAGGCTGCTGGTGTGGATCATTCCTGCACTTCTCTGATATTAGCCCTTCCTCTTGTCCCACCCACCACGAGTTTAGAAGGTTCCAATCCATTCACCTCTGCTGGTATGTACTACACAGAGGCACTGCTCTCCTTTGAGAGCCCATCTCCAAACACAGGAGCTATGGACACAGTCAGGCATTACCCTCCCTCCAGGTCCCAGCCCTTGAGGGGTACTTCAAAGTCTCACAACCCAGAGCACCCGTGACCTTTCACAGTCCACAGCCATTTGAGCTCATTGACCAGAGACAATACCCACGGCCAACGGTAGAAACACTTTACCATCAGCAAACTCCAAGAATATCACACACTTAGCAGCAGTGCCCAGAGATGCAATATGGTCTAAAAAACCAAAGGAGTCATAGATAATCCATCTGTGCATGTGTGCTAAGTCGCTTCAGTCATGTCCAACTCTGTAACCCTATGGACTGTAGCCCGCCAGGCTCCTCTGTCCGTGGGATCCTCCAGGCAAGAGTACTGGCGTGGGTTGCCATTTCCTTCTTCAGGGGATCTCCCTGACCCAGGGATGGAACCCACATCTGTTTATGTCTCCTGCATTGGCAGGCAGATTCTTTACCACCAGCGCCACCTGGGAAGCTGCAGTCTACCTGAGGTGGAATGTATATAGTTTAGAAAACAAGAAGTCAACAAATTTCAAGACTGACAATTGGAACCAGCATAAAAAAATAGGATATGAATGGCACTGAGCACTTCATATTTTTTAACCAATAAAACAGTTAAATATAACTACTATGCCCAACTCACTGTTATTCAATGAATATCAAGTAAAATCATGGAAAAAGTCTTTGTAGACTGTTAAGTCTTAGACAAATGTAGTAGAAATTATCAGATCACTTGGCCTAGACAAAATGAATCTGAGAAGGCATTCAGAGGATGCATAGCCATAACATTCAAGTACAAAAAGAAGTTTGAATAGAATTGCAAGAAACTTGTCTTGGATATTAATGATGTTGGATATTTTTCTACACACATACACACACCAAAAAACAAGCAAGCAGTAAAAACAAAAGGAACAGCATTATCAGACATTTTAGCTAGGTATCAGTTATGCATCAGAATCACTTGTTAACTTTTTTAACTAATTTATTTTCACTGTAGAATAATTACTTTATACTTTTCAAAAATACAGATGCCGACACTCCCCTCAAAACCCAGTGAGTCAGAATCTTCCAGGAAGATGCCTAGGTTGAGATGCCTAAATGTGTTGGGAAGAAAAAGAATGTTTTTGAGTTCTCTAGGGAGGTTTCAAAATCTCCATCCTAAAAAGGAGAAACTGGACTTAGCTTATTCTTTTCTGATCCTTTCAGCCCTGGCTTCTCTATTCCTATGCCTCTTGGAATTATCTTGATTATCTTTCTAACCATTTACATAATTTTGTGATTTGCCTCTTACTCCCAGGGTAAGAGCAGCACAGGAAAGGATGGAGTAGTTTCCTAACCCATGATTGTTCTGCACTTCCTCACCTTCTCCAGCATTTTCTGCCAGAACTGCCTCCAAAGGATGATGACAATGATGGCCAAGAGAATGAAGATGATGGCTACCAAGCAGCCAATCAGGATCCGAGTGTTGCTGTCATCAACTTTAAGCATTGGATCTGTAACCAGGGAAGGAAAGATGAAGAATATTATTATCTCACAAGGCAAGAAAAGCATGAAGGCTTGGACTAGAGATAAGAAGGCAGAACCTGCTCCTTCAGGATAATCCCACAGCATGTCACCTTAACACTTGGTATTGCTACTCTTGTATTACTTTGCTCCTATATCCTACAGTCCACAACCATGGGACAGTAGCCTCCTCTTCTTCATGTATTAGACTGGATAATGGAGAGGCTTTCCATTCTTCCCAAATTTTGCTCCTTCATACCATGGCTTGGGTCTGCTGGCTTCTAATCTCACCTCATGTAAAGCAGGTGAAGAACCAGTTCCACTGTGATTTCTTTGAGACATGCCAGGGTAGCTGAGAGTTCTCTTTGGACTTTACACTATGATGATGTGTTTCCCAGATTGCTGACTTAAACAGCCAGTGGCTGTCTGAAGCAATGGATACATTTGTCCATATTTCCCTGCAACTGGAGAGCCTAGCTTTTTGTTCCATAGACTTCCATTCTTGCCTTGAGAGCCCTACTGTGGGTCTCACCTAGACATATCCCCCTCCCTGTTTTTGCTCCAAGTGCCCCAAACTTCCAAGAAGCTGTTGGGACAACTCAAGACTCAGCCTCAGCTGAAGAACCACATAGACCAGCAGGGAAGGGAGTGAGTTTGGGCCACTAACTTTGGATGTGGACTGGCCTATCTTTCCAGAGCTACTCTTCATCCAAGGACACCTTGTAGTAAGCATCCCACACAGTCAGGCCTTTGCAAATCTCCACTCTTCTCCATCCTCTGGAAGGTCTCCTCAACTTAATTTTTATAATGAAGACTACCATAACACATACCATAGGTTGTGGGTGCCACAGGAGATGTGGGCAGGGCTCCAGAGTTGTTGTACATTGCAGCATCTGTTATAAAACAAGGGTGAGTCAGAGCTGGGGAAAAGACAGCTAGGTAGTGGTTTTTCTGAAGGTAGGTTCTAAGCTAGTACTTTGTGAAATCAATTTACTGGATTAGAAATGAAGTCATATATTATTAATAAATGAATAATATTACCATTCATCTCAATAGCAAGGGCAACTCTTCTTTTGTAAGTATCATGATATAAAAAAACTTAAGAAAGATCAGAGGGCTGTGACCACACATTACCATAAAGCATGCATAGGAAGTGAGACTCAAGTTCAGTAAAATATAGAGAGAATATAATGAGTTAGAAACATGGAACAGGCATGATGCTAAAGATGACCTTTCCTTCAAGGAAATTAAATTAATTGAACACTTTTGTTTACTAAACATTATGTTTCATTGTCCTAGACATTTAATTTATAAATTAAGCCTTCATCCTTATAGATAAATTAGAGCAGGGGTCCCCAGCCTCCAGGGTCTAATGCCTGATGATCTGAGGTGAAGCTGATGTAATAACAGCAGAAATAAAGTACACAATAAATGTAATGTGCTTGAATTATCCTGAAACTACCACCCCTCTCCACTCCATCTGTGGAAAAATTGTCTTCCATGAAACTGGTCCCTGGTGCCAAAAATGTTGGGAACTACTGAATTAAATTATCCTTTACTGTGATTCTGAAGCTTCCAAGACTAGATCCCCAAAGTGTATTTGACAGATTGATGTTGGGAACTTATTTTTCCCTCTGATTTGTCTAATCAAGAGGGGAAGAATTAAAATACTCACTTCCTATCCAAAAGAGATTCTATCCCAAAAACCTAATTTTTCTTCTTATTAGCATTATGATATAAATAAAGTATCTGGCCCCCACCTGTACTTTTCTGAACTGGATTCTCAGGCTTAAGTGAAAACTAATATTATCACGACATTAAAGTTCATCAGCAGTCAAAAACTATGTAAGTATAATTACATAGCTGTCTTTCTGGCACACTTCTAAACGTGTCTTCTTTAATGTTAATGATAATATACACAGCAGACATAACTAACATGTTGGTCTGATTTGGGTTTACACGGGATGTATTTAATCACTTACTGAGAACATTTTTTTTCAAAGTTGTATTCTTATCAAGAAAATGTAAAAAAGATATGAATACATTTTCTGTGATTTTATGCCACAAACACCACTGTTTAGGAGATCATTTAATATAAACAATTGCACTGACACATCTTGCTCCATTTTCCTATCAGAAATACAACTTTAAGATGACTTCAAACTAATCATTCATGTCGTTCTAAAATTCTTTGGTCATTAAGTTAGCAAAACATGCCTTCTATTAATTCCTGAAGCAAACATTTCAAGTGTTCTGCAGAAACTCTCAGGATGATGGAAACCTACTGTCTCCTAATCAACACTTACGATGTTAAGTAACACTGCTTTTGAACATTTAACTTTCCTCCCTTAATAAATACTTCATAAAATAATGAATCCACTTACTCTTAGCTTAAATTTTTATAACAGAAGGTATTGAGGTACCAAATCTCTTTTTCTAAACATGTGCTCTATTTCCTTATCAATACATCTTAATTAGTGAAACATCTTAAAATTTTTTTCTATTAAAAATCAAATTAGGAAGTATGGGATCTTCTGGTTTGTTTTTAGTCTTCCCTCTTCTCTGATGTCTTTTTTCGCCTGTATTCTTCCTCCAGGCCTAGTATAAAGTCTCACTCCTTTGTCTATTACAAATCCGCTCTCTAGTGACCTCCCTCCTTCTGCACTTATTGTTGGCCACCACCTTGAACATCTTATGAAAAAAAAATCATTATCTAGGTTTTAAATCCTCATCTAAATTGTGATGATATAGACAGTGTCCTAAATGGCTTTCAACTTTTCATGATTTGACACAGTCCACATTGCCAACTTTGTGGTCTCTAAATACCATTCCCCAGTAAAAGGAACCAAAAATACTTGAGGAAATGTGATTCCACATCTGGGCAGTGAATGCTCAAAATAAGCTTGGAGTATCTTGTTCTTTCAGATAACAAAACAGCTATCAAAAACTTTTAGGATCCAACTCAAAGTAGACAGAGACAGCTTAAAGGCATGTGCTCTGGTCAAATACTCAGGCAATCTGAGTATTAAAAAGAATATTAATTGCAACAAACACTGAATTTATAAAAATCAATGAATGTATAATGATACTAAGAAACATTACAAGGATGAAAATAAAAACAAAATCTATAAGATACCATTGAAATTTGCTAAAGGTTGCATTAACTCATTACTCTGAAAATTGATGAAAAAAATTAATCATGTATCCTGCCCTTGCAATGTGAATTATATTTCAGAGTTAACAAGTGTATGGGGAATAGTTCTCGTATTCAGAATAAATTCAGCTAATGAATGCAAAAGGAACAAAAGAATTAGAAAATCATCAGTCAACAACTCCTAATGAAATAATTTAAGCAGTGGTCATCAATGGAGTGTAAAGTCTAAGGAGAAAGATCGTGGGGAACTTCTCTGTGAAAGAAAAACCTCCTGAGCCCAAAGATCAATCTTAGCATCACTGAAAGTGAGGGAGTCTACCATAACATCTCCACAATGAGATTCAACATAAAGTACATAACACTATCTATGAAAAATCCTTAGCAAAAATAAATATTGAATTTGAATCAAGTTCACCTGTAGATATAACCTCCAGTCTACAAGATGAAAGAGGATATAAGTCACAGTAAAATGACACCATGAAAAGCAATCAGTTAATCCGGAATGGAATTTTTTTAAAATTTATTCCTTAGATTAAAAGAGATACACCTAGCAATGTAATAAAGGAAATAGACCAAGAGGGGCTTATTAGTAGGATCCTAATTCATTCAAGCCAACTGTTGTCAAGACATTATTAGACAATCAAGGATACATGAGTGTGGATTGGCTACTATATTACATTAAGGAATTAGTTATTAATAAATGTTGTTATAATGCATTGTTACAAAGATAATGTTATCTTCTCATGTGTATCCTAAAATTTTATTATTGAAATCAAATAACATCTCAGATTCGCTTTAAAATTCTACAGCAAAAAGGGAGGAATAAATGAAACAAGTATGACAAAAAAAATATCAACGATTAGTAAAGCTAAGTGATGGACGGAGGTTCATTGTTCTCTTCAGTGTATACTTAGACATCTTCTTTTAAACACTTGGATAGTTTGCTGGTCTTATTTACACTAAAGTTTTAACACACTGTACTCACTTTCTTTTTTATTTTCAGACAAATACGAGTGAGAGCCACGTCCACAGTCTCATCTCCGCCCTTCCACAACCAAACCAGGGCTCTCTGCTCTGCCCCTGGGACCCCCTGTCTGACCTCTGTCTTCCCGGAGACCCCCAGTGAGAGGCCCTGGGCGCCCCCCTCCCGTCCCTGCTCCCCGGCCTCGGGCCCTCCGCGCTGCCAACCTGACTGGAAGGTGATCTCGCTGAACATCATCCAGGTGTCGGCAAAGTGGTACTGGCACTTGATGGCGCTGGCCATGCGGTGCTGCAGGGGCACGGTGACGAAGCGGGCGCTGGGGTTGACGTCGTCCAGCACCAGCGGGAAGGAGACGGCGTTCGGCTCCCACTCGTTGGCCTCCGAGCGGAAGAAGCACTGGACCTCCTTAAAGATCTTCACCCCCTTGGCGAACATGTTGTTGCAGTGGACCTGGCCGAGAGAGAGGCATGGAGTGGCAGCTTGACCCTGCAGGGGGGCACCGAGGACACAGTGCACCCCAACCCAGTAAGACCGCCGGCTTGTCAGACTTCTCTGAGCACCGCCCTTGGCGAAGAATTGGTGCTCTGCAGCAATGCATTTCCCCTCTGGGAACCTCATAGTGGCAGTGGGACATTGCTCTGACTTTATAAAACCGAGCCTGCTGCGCTAGTCCCCTTTATGCAGTTGTGCCCCCTTGCCATCTCACTGCACACAGCTGGGAGAGGTGTCCTCATCTTAAATTAGGGCTGGACCAGCCTCCGCTCAGGTCCTTCCTTGCCCTTCACGCTCTCTGGTCTGTCCCTGTCCCTCTCACCACTCCAGTCCTCTCAACCATGGTTGCTGTCTACCCGGAATCAAGCGATTCTGAACTACTTTCTCCTAGGTGCATTTCCAAAGTTAATCCACTCCTTACAAGTTTAGATGAGAAACCTGAAGTAATACACAATCCAATACAATTTCGTCTTTCTCTTTAGAAATCTCCTTTTGACTGTCAGATACGAGCATTTGTCAGCCAGAGACACAAGACTTAATTATCTCTCTTAGTTAAGTTCATTTTGGTAAAGCCGTTCTGATGAGGGCATTAAATCTTCATCATAGATACTTTCTGAGATGAGAAAAGAAAGTCTTTGGGAAGGTAGCTTGTACCCTCTTGCCTGCTGCCATGACTCTCTCACCAGGGTATTTGAATGGCTTTTAAGGGTCATAGGAAGAAGGATTCCACAACAGTTCTTCTGTAGCGCCTTGCTGTGAGTAGCATCCCTCAAAAGCAGAATGCCCATGTTTGTAACCAAGTCAAGTCTCTGGTGGTAGTTCAGTAACATTACCTCAGGCTCAGTCCTATGCAGAAAATGAAGCTTTGCTGATCACTCTCCCCTGAATTTAAAGACTTTAGGTTGGAAGAGCATCATTGCAATTTTTGGAATATATTTGTTATTTCAATTTTATGTCTTGCTTAGTGCCTGAATTGTAACCCTTCAATACCGTCCTCTGGTTTCTGGGTAGTCAGTACAACCCAAGTGGCTCAAATGGTAGAGAATTTGCCTGCAATGCAGATCGGGGTTTGATCCCTGGGTTGGGAAGATCCCCTGGAGTAGGAAATGGCAACCCATTCCAATATTCTTGCCTGGAGAATTCCATGGAGAAAGGAGCCTGGCAGATCACAGTCCAAGGGGTCACAAAGAGTCAGACATTACTGAGCAACTAGCACTTTCACTTTTTAAATTCAGAATTTATTTTTAGCTGAGGAAGAAGAAGTAATGCTATAGGAATTTAATGACTGATGAAACAGACCAGAAATATGTGAAAAGAATAAAATCATGAAATATTAGAGTGACTGGAGACTTTAAAAATCTTCTAGTCCAGTTCTTTGTATACTAATGAGGAAACTGGCGCTCCAAGAGGTTTGACCTGTGTGGAGTCAGTCAACATCAGAACAGGATCTAGAATCGTAGACTGCAATCCAGCATGCTTTCCACATCCATGCCATATGGAAAGGGGGCAAATCACCTCAACTTTCCCATTTGGATTTTCCTCTAAATGTTAATGATGAAAACATGTGTTAATATCTTCTTTGGGATGAATTAACAGCTCCAGTCTATTGAACACAAGTAAGTAGAATAAGGCTAAGAACAAAATCAAAGAAATGCCATCTATAGCTTCAAAAGATTTTTCAGATGTTTTGAAATCTGTGGAGTGTTGGATAAGTAGTCTGTGGGGAAGACAATAATCTGTCCTGCAAATGTTTTGGGAATCCTCCTGGAATGCAAATACATAGCACAGGATTTCATTCCCTGATGGACTTGAATATTTATTTAATAAATAGAAAACATTTTGAAATGCATTTATATATATATTTCAGAATCCCTTTTAATTTATTTTTCCTTGATTTGTCTTTTTTTTCATTTTACATTTTTCCAAAGAAAAAGTTCTAAGGTTTACTATAATTTATATAGTTTTCCAGCTTTAATTAAGTGGTTTATACATTAATCTTTGATGTTGGAATTTGGTGTCTAGTCCATTTCCTTTTTTAATAATGAAGAAAATATTCAGTACCATGAATTTTATTCAGTGTAGTTTTATATGTATCCCATTTGTTTCGACATATGTAATATTTTCATTTTCTAAATGCTCTGTGGATTCGCATTTCTTCTAAATGCTGTATTTTAACTACAATCAGGGCAGAGAGGGAAATGGGCAGTACTTTGCCTAGGAAGCAAAACTCCTCTCTCTAGATGACCTGAAAGTCATCTTT
The DNA here is from genome assembly GCA_007570785.1 of Antilocapra americana. NCBI lineage: Eukaryota > Metazoa > Chordata > Mammalia > Artiodactyla > Antilocapridae > Antilocapra > Antilocapra americana. The sequence goes on along the minus strand of ML660219.1, from coordinate 1,248,595 downwards.
TACTTTTTGTTTCAGAAAAATTAAAACAAGGTAGATACCGGTTTGGCCTCTTAGCCTTAAGAGGACCAACCCTGAGTCGGCTCCTGAGAAGTTTCAGGAACCTTCTCATTGCAGAATATGCTTTTGAATAATTTTGACCTGTGATAAACTACACAGGAGTGGCTAGGGATTTAAGAAGATCAAAGTCAATTGAGTAAATGTTATAGCTTTATGGGGGCTTTAAAATACATTTTATTATTTGTGGGACTAGAAATTCTCCCAGTGATATACAATGAATTGATATGCTTGTGCATAGGTACACATTGGATATACATCTTATTCACAACACAGATAAATTTTTCCTTGAAGAATATATAGTTTTGCTACTATGCAAATTTCTCTCCTCCCTCCAAAAAACTTGTGAAGGACAATTTATTATACACAACTGCACACATGTTTTACAGCTGCCAAAGACCATTCATGAGCGACACACTGGCAGACTAGGTCTTCTGTTCTCATCATATAACTAATAGTTATTAATCCAGTTAGGAGATATTATCATCTTAACATGTGAGAGTGATGTTAGACATGCATTTTGTTTTTGACTCCAGTTTCATGCCAAGAATTAACAAATTTTTGTTTACTAGAAACCCTTAATGGTAAACAGCTTCCCTTCTTAGGGTTCCCATGTCATCCTACATACCTCCTTCTGCAAATAAAGAGTGTCTTCCCCTACTGAACCTCAAAGTGTCCCAAGAAAGAGACGATTTCTTATTCACCTATTTACCCCAGAATCTAGCATTCAGGTTTAGCGTCTAATCTGGTCACATTTCACATGGACGTTTTGTTCCCTTCTATTCCTTTCTCTCTGAAACATACATGGGATTGAAAAGGCAAAATGACCATTTGAGCTGAGTACCAGGAAACCACCATGCCAACAGCTGCTGCTGCTGCTGAGTCACATCAGTCGTGTCCAACTCCGTGCGACCCCATGGACTGCAGCCCACCAGGCTCCTCCGTCCATGGGATTTTCCAGGCAAGGACACTGGAGTGGGGTCCCATTGCCTTCTCGGGCCATGCCAACAGAGATGTTCTCAATGCTTACATCTAGAGTGGGCTCTCCTGAAAGGCCCTATCCCAGAGAAAATGGAAATCAAGCCTTAAGTTCCCTCCCTCAGCTCTTCTCAGGGTCTGACTTAACTCTCCCCAGAGCACACCCAGTTTGTCCTTTTCCAAGATCTTTCAGCTTTCATCCAAGGCCTCAATAAAATGTACCTACTCACTTTTAACTACTCTGTAATAATAAACTGATAAAATCACTTCTGCTATTGTATTTAAGACATTAACTTTTTATTGTTTTCTTTCTCTGAGGTAAAATACTTGCATTTTAATGCAGACTTTGGGGTGATGGCATTTTAGTAAAAACAAATAAAAAACCTAATAACTTACATTTGAGGGCTTAGAAAAGACTTGGGTTAAAACCATACCACCTCAGCCCACCATTTGCCTTGAATCTCATTCATTGGATAAAACTCCTCTGGCTAGGCAAAGAGTCACAGAGATCTCAGAGATATCTGGGCCTGAGGTCTAAAATCCAGATATTGGCCCAGCCAGAAGTCACAGCAATTTCTCCTGCCTGGCCCCAGTCCTTCTACAAGTTTCTGTTTATAGTTGAGGAAATACAACTGTATTTTCAGCATCTTCTTGCTGTTCATCATATCTCCTCCTCCTTCTACCCTAGGTGGCAGAGATATTTATAACTATACATGGCGAAAGTAGGCAATAAAGGATATCATTTGTTCATTGGCAAACATTTTTTGAGCCTGCATATATTAACTGCCAGGAGCTTGGGTACTGAGATCAGAAGGCAGAGTCACCACCTTGGAGGAGCTTGAGGTCTAATAAGACAACCAGACACATATACATATAGATGATCATAGATAAGGAAACAATGAACTCTGGGAATAGAAGTGTACGGGATCTTCTATCATGGTTTCTCAGTGCTGTAGGCATAGAGAAAATACTCAGAGGGTGGAGAGTGGTTCAAAATATAAAGCCCTTTCTTCTTCCATTGAGCATCAGAGCTACAGTGAGTCTCCGTTGCTGACAAGAGCATGTCCCCTCCCTGAAGAGTGCTGGGCAGGGCCGAGTAATGATGTCTATGGGCCCTAGTCACTTCTGCCTTTGTGGGCCCTACCCTTCATAAAAACGCAATAAAATTATATTTTACAACCATATTTGTTAAAAAGATGAGAACAATGTTGACCCTAAAGCTCATTTCTTCTATTCTGACAATAAAAGAAGTTAAATCATTACTGTGGGCTTAAAGTATCACGGGTCCCAGACAGTGCACCCAATTCGCATAGTGGATGTCAACCCTGTTGATGAGACAACAGCAACAAAGTACATTGAAAAACAGTGACCTAGTCCAACACCCTTATTTACAAATGAAGAAACCAGCCCAGAGAAGTGAAGTGACTCATGAAATGCACGCAGCTGGTTAGCAGTAGAATATGTATTTGAACCCTGTTCTGCTGGCTTCACCCTCAGGTTCTTCCCAGCATGGCTTTTCCCTCGATCATGATTTTGGCTTCCATGCCTGACTCCACTGACCTTCATAGTCGTAAAATTCCTGACGCGGTCAAACTCAAACATGATCTCGATGTAACCATTGGTGGCGCTCTCATTTCTCCAGCCCACATAGTCATAGCCCGGCCACACATGGTACTCATGGGTCTGGGTGAAGTCATCCAGGCCAGACACCCCGTCAGTCAGCTGGCCCAGCCCTTCAGTCATGCTGCTCAGACGAAAGAGGAGAAGGAAGAGGGAGAGAGGAACTTGGAGTTAATCACATATTCACAGAAGAGCTTTATCCAGTTTCTTCACCCCAGGTTTTGTAAGACCTGATTATCTTGGAGGTTGAAGAACTATGAAAAATCCAATATAGTTTACAGTACTAACTCATATATCCTGCGTCAATGGGGAACAAAGAATTCCGTATAAATGAATTTTACAAAATATTTGATACTTATCTCTATTATAGCAAAGCTTTTAAACACTTTTTAAAAATCATTTTATATGAAAAGTTTTCTATGATCTATTGTATCCTTACCTGTTCTTATACTTAACATAATAAGTCTTTATATAATAATTCAGCATTATCAAGTGCATTTGACAAATTCATCCATTAATGAGTAAATAAATGAATGCATAGAATGAATAATATTGTAGATGGTGGCACTTGCTCATCACTAAATAAATGGTTCCAGAGTGGCTGGAAATTTTTCTGACTCCCCTTTGACTGTATGTTGTTAACATTTGATGAGTCGATTCCAGAGCAGCCAGTCTTGCCTTCTGCCTCACATCCCCAACAACTTAATTTGATATCAAACTAAAGGGGGGAAAGGAACCACTGCCAAATTTAAGTACTAATGTAACTTTAATTACATTTATCTAATACTAGCTTCACGCAGTAAAATGCATGGATCACAGGCATGTCTCGGGTATTGAATCTCATTTTCTTTTCCAGTTTGAGTGTGAGGCTGTTGTGAACGGCTGAATTTGCCAGAAGCCTGACTGCTTCTGTCTGAAGTTTGAAGAACATAAAGAGACCTCCTTCCTTCTTTTATGGAGGGACAGAATGAAAATACATCCTGTGGAGTTTCTCTCTCCTCAGTCTCTGGAAGCTATGTCAGGAGTGTCCCAAATGAAAAGATTGGGATAGTCACCCTCAAGCAATAATCTGTGTGATCCTTGAGGTTACAGGCAAACCAATCCCATGGAAAATGTGTTAATTATAAAAATAATAATAATAATAATTAACGTGATTGTGCCAAGCTTACAGATATATTTTTAAATATATTTGCTCATTGAAAAATGTTTGGCAAGTTATAATATTTATCTACAGGGACTAAAGCCTGGGTCTCCCTTCCAAGGTTTTGCCTTCTTTGTTACTCTCTATAGATCAAAAAGGCTAGGACAGCATAAGTTTACTTGCCATGAATGTATTTCCCATTGTTTCCAGAAAAATAAATCCCCATGAAAATCTTCAGAAAAGCAACACAAATTAAAAGGAATGGTAATTCAATTTCCCTTTAGTCAGAATTTAATCAAGTGGGGAAGGAGTCAAGAGAGAAACTTTGCCTGTTTACCTTATATACTTTAAGATTGTTAGAATTTCACAAGAGTATACATTACTTTTAGATTTTAAAAAATTTAAATAAGTAACTTTTGCTACTATGACTGTTTATTTCCTGAGAACTTGAATTAGGTAATTTTGTTATCTTCTCACTCAGCCACACCCCAACTAGATATCTTATGACCTCAATTATGAGGTGGAAGCTGATTATGTCTAAATCTCTGCCATCATTTTTTTTTCATCTTTTCTTTTGGAGTCCACCCAGAGTCATATTTCCAGTCATCTGCCTCATCTCTCCATCTGAATGTCCAGTTCCTTACATTATAACCCAAAATGAACCCATCCTCATCCGTTTCTAAACTAAATCTTTCACCGAGATTTCCCATTTCTGTCAGTTATGCTTCTCTCCCATACCAACTGAGGGCTCCTGGCATATAATAAGCAAGTGTTTGTTGAATGAATAAATGCCATCTTCATGGTTTTAGTTACCTAGACCACCATCTTTCATCTAACTCTTTTTGTCACGTCCAGTGGTCCCTAAGTGAGTACCTCTTTCTCATTCCTATCCTCACAGTCACCATTTTGGCCTGGGTCCTTAATTTTTTTCATCTGACTGAACTTGGAATTAGAATATATCCCCCTCTCATCCTCTCTTTCCATTCAAATCTGGCCTTTGAATAGCTTAATGAGTCTACCTAAAGCACAGCTCCCATCACGTTCTTCTCCAGCTTTAAAAAATCTTCAGCAGCTCACTGTTGATGATGAGGATAAAGAAGAACAACTCCTCCTCCTTGTCTCTTCTTCCTGGCCTTGGTTCTCTTTTCTCCACATCCTCTCTATAATTTATTGTGTGTAGATTTTTTAAAATCATGGCCATACTGACTGTTGTGAGGTGATACTTCATTGTAGTTTTGATTTGCATTTCTCTAATAATAAGCGATGTTGAGCACTTTTTCATGTAAGACCAGAAACTATAAAACTCTTAGAGGAAAACATAGGCAGAACATTCTTTGACATAAATCACAGCAAGATCCTCTATGACCCACCTCTTAGGGTAGTGGAAATAAAAATGAACAAATGGGATCTAATTAAACTTAAAAAGCTTTTGCACTGCAAACGAAGCCATAAACAACATGAAAAGATGGAAAAATCTACACCCAAGATTACCATACCCAACAAGGATCTCATTCAAAATTGATGGAGAAATAAAACGCTTTACAGACAACCAAAAGTTAAGAGAATTCAGTACCACCAAACCAGCTTTACAACAAATGTTAAAGGGACTTGCATAGTCAAGAAATATAAGAGAAGGAAAAGATCTACAAAATCAACCCAAAACAACTAAGCAAATGGCAATAGGAACATATCTATCAATAATTACGCTAAATGTAAGTGGATTAAATGCTCCAACCAAAAGAAACAAACTGGCTGAATGGATACAAATCCAGACCCATATATATGTCTATAAGAAACCCACTTCAGACCTAAAGATACATATAGACTGCAAGTGAGAGGATGGAAAAATATATTCCCTGCAAATGGGAAGCAACAGAAAGCTGGAGTAGCCATCCTCATATCAGACAACATAAACCTTAAGAATATTACAAGTGATTAGGAAGGATATTACATAATGACCAAGGGATCCATCCAAGAGGAAGACAAACAACTGTAAATATCTATACGCCCAACATAGGAGCACCTCAGTACATGCGACCAACACTAACCGACGGAAAAGGAGAAACGGACAGGACCACAACGATAGCAGGGGACTTTAACTTCTCACTCACACCAGTGGACAGATCGTCAAAGCAGAAAATCAACAAGGAAACACAAGTCTGAAATGATACATCGGATGAGATGGATCTCACTGATATCTTCAGGACATTCTGTCCAAATGCAGAAGAATACACCTTCTTCTCAAGTGCACGTGGAGCATCCTCCAGGACAGACCACATGTGGGGTCACTAATCAGACCTCAGTACATTTAAGAAAACTGAAAGCATATCAAGCATCTTCTCTGACCACAACACTGAGGATAGATATCAATTACAAGAAACAAACTGTAAAAAACACAAGCAAATGGAGACTGAAAAATGCATTTCTAAATAACCAAAAGGTTACTGAAGAAATCAAAAAAATTCTAGAAACAAATGACAATGAAAACACGACAACTCAAAACCTATGGGATGCAGCAAAAGCAGTTCTAAGAGGGAAGCTTATAGCAATACAATCCTACCTCAAGAAACAAGAAAAACATTGAATAAACAACCTAACTTTACACCTAAAACAACTGGAAAAAGATGAACCAAAAAAACCCCAAAATTAGAAAGAAAGAAATCATAAAGATCAGAGCAGAAATAATTGAAAAAGAAATGAAAGAAATAGCAGTAAAGATTAATAAAACTAAAAGCTGGTTCTTTGAGAAGATAAACAAAACTGACAAACCTTTAGCCAGGCTCATTGAGAAAAAATGAGAGAAGAATCAAATCAACAAAATTATAAATGAAAAAGGAGAGCTTACAACAGACAATGCTGAGATACAAAGAATTATAAGAGACTATTATGAACAACTATATGGCAACAAAATGGATAACCTGGAAGAAACGGACAGATTCTTAGAAAGGTTCAATCTTCCAAGACTGAACCAGGAAGAAATAGAAATTATGAACAACCCAATTACAAGCACTGAAATTGAAGCTATGATCAAAAATCTCCCTAAAAACAAAAGCCCAGGACCAGAAGGCTTCACAGGATAATTCTATCAAGAGCTAATGTCTATCCTTCTAAAACTCTTTCAAAAAACTGCAGAGGAAGGAACACTCCCGAACCCAATCTATGAGGCCACCATCACCCTGATACCAAAATCAGACAAAGACAACACAAAAAAAGAAAACTATAGGCCAATATCACTGATGAACATAGATGCAAAAATCCTCAACAAAGTTTTAGCAAACAGAATTCAGCAACACATCAGAAAGCACATACACCATGATCAAGTTGGGTTTATTCCAGGAATGCAAGGATTCTTCAATATATGAATGTCAATTGATACACCATGTTAACAAATTGAGAGATAAAAATCATATGACAGTCTCAATAGATGCACAAAAAGCCTTTGTCAAAATTCAACACCCATTTATGATTAAAACTCTTTAAAAAATGGGCAAAGAAGGAACCTACCCCAATGTAGTAAAGGCTGTATATGGTAAGTCTACAGCAAACGTTATTCTCAATGGCGAAAAACTGAAAGCATTCTCCCTAAGATCAGGAACAAGACAAGTGTGTCCACTTTTACCACCATTATTCAACATAGTTCTGAAAATCCTAGCAACAGCAGTCAGAGAAGAAAAAGAAATAGAAGGAATCCAGATTGGAAAAGAAATAGAGTTCTCACTGTTTGCAGATGACAAGATACTACACATAGAAAACCCTAAAGACAGTATCAGAAAACTACTAGAGCTAACCAGTGAATTTAGCAAAGTTGCAGGATACAAAATCAACACTCAGAAATCACTTGCATTTCTATGTACTAACAATGAAATCAGAAAGATATATTAAGGAATCAGTCCCATTTACCATTGCAACAAAAAGAATAAAATATCTAGGAAAAAACTTACCTAAGTAGATAAAAGAACAGTACACAGAAAATTATAAGACAGTAATGAAAGAAATCAAAGATGACAAAAACAGATGGAGATATTCCATGTTCCTGGGTAGGAAGAATCAATATTGTGAAAAATGACTATACTATCAAATGCGACCTACAGATTCAGTGTGATCCCTATCAAATTACCAATGGCATTTTTCACAGAACTAGAACAAAAAATTTCACTATTCATATGGAAACACAAAAGACCCTGAATAACCAAAGCAGTCTTGAAAAAGAAGAATGGAGCTGGAGAAATCAACCCTCCTGACTTCATATTATACTACAAAGCTAAAGTCATTAAGACAGTATGGTACTGGCACAAAAACAGAAATATAGACCAAAGGAACAAGATGGAAAGCCCAGAAATAAACCCATGCACCTACGGTTACCTTATTTTTTTGACAAAGGAGGCAAGAATATACAATGGGGCAAAGACAGCCTCTTCAATAAGTGGTGCTGGAAAAGCTGGACAGCTACATGTAAAAGAATGAAATTATAACACTTCCTAACACCACACACAAAGATAAACTCAAAATGGATTAAAGACCCAAAGGTAAGACCAGAAACTATAAAACTCTTAGAGGGAAAGATAGGCAGAACACTCGATGACATAAATCAAAGCAAGATCCTCTATGACCCACCTCCTAGAGTAACATAAATAAAAACAGAAGGAAACAAATGGGACCTGATTAAACTTAAAAGCTTTTGCACAGCAAGAGAAACTATAAGCAAGGTGAAAAGACAGCCCTCAGAATGGGAGAAAATAATAGTACCTGAAACAACTGGCAAAGGATTAATTTCCAAAATATACAAGCAGCCCATACAACTCAATACCAGGAAAACACACAACCCAATCAAAAAGTGGGGAAAGACCTAAACAGACATATCTCACAAGAAGACATACAGATGGCTAACAAACATGAGAAGAGGCTCTACATCGATCATTACTAGAGAAATGCAAATCAAAACTACAATGAGATATCACTCACACCGGTCAGAATGGCCATCATCAAAAAGTCTACAAGCAATAAATGCTGGAGAGGGTGTGGAGAAATGGGACCACTCCTGCACTGTTGGTGGGAATGTAAATTGATACAGCCACTATGAAGGACAGTATGGAGATTCCTTAAAAAGCTAGGGAGTAAAACCACCATGTGACCCAGCAATCTCACTACTAAGCACATACCTCGAGGAAACCAAAATTGAAAAAGACACATGTATCCCATTGTTCACTGCAGCACTATTTACAATAGCTAGAACAAGGAAACAACCTAGATGTCCATCAACAGGTGAATGAATAAAGAAGGTGTGGTACACAATGGAATATTACTCAGCCATAAAAAGGAATACATCTGAGTCAGGCTTAATGAGGTGGACGAACCTAGAACCTATTATACAGAGTGAAGTAAGTCGGAAAGACAAAGATAAATTTCATATTCTAATGCATATATATGGAATCTAGAAAAATGGTAGTGAAGAATTTACGGGGAAGCAATGGAGAAACAGACACAGAGAATAGACTTATGGATGTGGAGAGAAGGGAGGAGAGCATGAGATGTATGGAAAGAGTAACATGGAAACTTACAATACCACATGTGAAATAGATAGGCAATGGGAATTTGCTGTATGGCTCAGGAAACTCAAACAGAGCCTCTGTATCAACCTAGAGGGGTGGGATGGGGAGGGAGATGGAAGGGAGGTTTAAAAGGGAGGGGATATATGTATATCTATGGCTGATTCATGTTGAGGTTTGACAGAAAACGACAAAATCCTGTAAAGCAATTATCCTTCAATAAAAAATAAATTATTGTTTAAAATAAATTAAAATAAAATTTAAAAAATTTAAAAAATCAAAAGACAATCCTCAGAATGGGAGAAAATAATTGTAAATGAAGCAACGGACAAAGGATTCATCGCCAAAATATACAAGCATTTCAGACAGCTCAATATAAGAAAAGCAACCAAACCAAAAAAATAGACAGAACACCTAAACAGACGTTTCTCCAAAGAAGACATACAGATGGCTAGTAAACTGTGAACTTCTTAAAGGTAGGATCAATGACCTTACTATATTTGAATCCCTATCAAATTCCTTGCATGTAGTAACAGTTAATTAGCAAAGATTTACTAAACTAAACTGAATTCAATTGATCTCTGCTTTCCTCTGTGCCTTGATTTTATGGCAGTTGGGTGTGGCTAAGTGAAATGATGTCAAGACCAACTTATGTAAAGGGGGAAGAACAATGACTAAGTAGATGGAAAGGAAGTGATTCGCAGTAGAAAACCTGATGAGTCAGGTCTTCAGATAGGGATCTGGAAGCTGTAGGGCAGTGGTTTATCTTCACACCTAAGGCAATGGAAGGGCTGTAATTCCACAGTCCTCCTCCTGAGATTCACTAATGTCTCTCTGTTACCACCCACAACCTCCATTATGCAGTGTGGGCCTTGCTATGATTGAGACCTCTCTGCCAAGCTCAACCTGTGCCAAGATCAATGGGGTAGAAGAATGGCAAGATTTGGAATGAATCGGGATAGGTGGGAACGTCTTTTACCCAACCCTACATTCCTCCTGTATCTGAACAGACTCCTCTACCATGGCCCTCCCTTGGTTCACTACAAGTATCCATCGGTCCTGCTGCTGTTCCCAGTTCTAGCTTCTGCTGAAGTCAGGTCATTCTGGTGCTCATCCCTGATTCCTTACCTCTGCTTCCTCTACCTACCTCCTTTTCGCCAACTATCATCTCATCCTAGAAATTTTCCTTGTCTATTATAAGTCTTAATAGTCTCCTTCTTTTCACAATTTCTAACGCATTTACATGTATGGAATTCATTCTTTCTGAACTTCTTTATAAGTCCAATTCATTATACTTGTAGCTTTGGTTCTTCTGGCCCTTTGTCTCCATTGGTAAGTAAGTGTGAGGCACTTAGTCGTGCCCAACTCTTTGTGACCCCATGAACTGCAGCCCACCAGGCTCCTCTGTCCATGAGATTTTCCAGGCAAGGACACTGGAGTGGGTTGCCATTTCCTTCTCTAGGGGATCTTCCCAACCCAGGGATCGAACCCGGGTTTCCTGAACTGTAGGCAGATTCTTTACCATCTTGAAGATCTACTGGAGAAGGAAATGGCAACCCACTCCAGTACTCTTGCTGGAAAATCCCATGGACAGAGGAGCCTGGCGGGCTACAGTCCAGGAGGTCGCAAACAGTTGGACCCGACTGAGCGAACAACACCTTCACTTTGTCTTCCCAAACTAGGCTCTCAGTTCCTTCCAAATAAAGACTACATCCATTACATATGTTGGATCATCAAAAAAGCAAGAGAGTTCCAGAAAAACATCTACTTCTGCTTTGTTGACTACGCCAAAGCCTTTGACTGTGTGGATCATAACAGTCAAATTGTGGAAAATTCTTAAAGAGATGGGAACACCAGACCACCTAACCTGCCTCCTGAGAAATCTGTATGCAAGTCAAGAAGCAACAGTTAGCACATGGAACAACAGACTGGTTCCACATCAGGAAAGGAGTACATCAAGGCTGTATATTGTCACTCTGCTTATTTAACTTATATGCAGAGTACATCATGCAAAATGGTGGGCTGGAAGAAGCACAAGCTGGAATCAAGATTGCTGGGAGAAATATCAATAACTTCAGATATGCAGATGACACCACCCTTATGGCAGAAAGTGAAGAAGAAATAAAGTGCTTCTTGATGAAACTGAAAGAGGAGAGTGAAAAATCTGGTTTTAAACTCAACATTCAAAAAATGAAGATCATGGCATTCAGTCCCATCACTTAATGGCAAATAGATGGGTAAACAATGGAAACAGTGACAGATTTTATTTTCTTGGGCTCCAAAATTACTGCAGATGGTGACTGTAGCCATAAAATTAAAAGATGCTTGCTCCTTGGAAGAAAGGCTATGATTAACCTAGATAGCAATATTAAAAAGCAGAGACTTTACTGACAAAGTTCCATACAGTCAAAGCTATGGTTTTTCCAGTAGTAATGTATGGATGTGAGAGTTGGACTATAAAGAAAGCTGAGCACTAAAGAACTGATGCTTTTGAGCTGTGGTGTTGGAGAAGACTCTTGAGAGCCCCTTGGACTGCAAGAAGATCCAACCAGTCCATCCTAAAGGAAATCAGTCCTGAATATTCATTGGAAGGACTAATGCTGAAGCTGAAAATCCAATACTTTGGCCACCTGATGAGAAGAGCTGACTTATTGGAAGAGACCATAATGCTGGAAAAGATTGAAGGCAGGAGGAAAAGGGGATGGCAGAGGATGAGATGGTTGGATGGCATCACTGACTCAATGGACATGCATTTGGGCAAGCTCCGAGAGTTGGTGATGGACAGGGAAGCCTGGCATGCTTCAGTCCGTGGGGTCACAAAGAGTCGGACATGACTGAGTGACTGAACTGAACTGAATTGATTTTACTTTATCTAAAGTTATCTCAGGATGCCTAGCATAAGTGCTAAATAAACCCTGGCTAGTTGATTGATTCCTTGATTGCTATTCCCAGGCCATGATAAAGTATTATTCTCTTTTGGTGGTCATCTTCCTAGCCTGATGATTAAAGTCTCCTAGGATTTACCTGTACCCAACAGCTCCATCATAGACAGAATCGTTGAGATAAATGATGGAGCCTCCCGGCAGTACAAACTGCTGTCCAGCTGGAGCACTGTAAGACACCAAGCCATCTGCCAAAGGAAACACGGATGTGTCAGTGCCTTTGGGAAGGAGATGTACCTGCTGCTTAGACCTGCTATCCCAGGGAACTATCTGAGGCTTCAAGAGTGCTATTTTGAGCAGTGTGTCCACCTAGGATTCAATCTGGGCACATAAGGAGCCATCCTGGGGAGCACTCCTCTGCAGCAGCAGTCAGCACGGTAACTTGGTGTGGGGCACCACACCCTGGGTGGATGAATACTATTCCTTTCTTTACTCTAAAGGATGATTAGTAATCGCAGTGAAATCCTTAGTGGAAGGAAGTAAATGCTCTTTCTGATCTGATTGCCTTCATCGACCTGGGGTTGATGTTTTCAGTAAAGTTTACAAGCTCCCTCTCTTCGGACACCTACCCAGCCAGACACAGCCATAAAGCTCCACCCGCATGCACACATTCATGGAGTGATCCGTTACTGGGACAAAGCGCACAAATCTGGCCACAATGGGTGGCTCCAAATCCTTCAGGAAAATGTCGTAGGGGTTACTATTTCCATCCAGCACCTGAGAAGAAGGAAGAGAAAGAGAGAGGAGATGCGGCGAAGTCACGCTGACTCCTTCTCCTTCCCCGGGTTGTTTTGTCTTTGATGGGACCTCCCTTTTTAACTCAAGAAGCAGGATGTATTCCTCCACAGCTCTCTCAGCAGCCTTGATACCCCCGTCTGTGCCCCCACCCTATCTTGGGTCACACATTCACAAGGGCACGGCAGGTCTGCATACACACACGTCTGTGTAGACAATCCGTGTACTTCCTCTCCTAGCCTGAGTCAGAGCAGGGCCCCAGACACCCCCGGGTTTGGTTGTCTCTTCTTCTTACCTGTTTCCCATGCCGGTTCCGCCAAGAGATCCAGCGAGTGCCATCTCGACTGTAGTTGATCTTGTACATGGGGGCAAACTCAATGCCATGGCCCCCCGCATGGCGGCCCTGGGTCCCCACCAGGGTGATAAAGTGCAGGGTGTGCAAGTCAATCTGCAGAAACTCCTTCAGGTCATCAGGTTCCACCGGGATCTCAGGACACCAGGCTCCGTCCCCTTCTTCTGAGTCCAGCCTTGATGGGGGAGGGGGAGGGGGAGAGGAAGGAACCATGAAACCACAGTCATTTCCCAGTCCCCAGCAAGCAGCTGCCCATCCTGAAGGGAGACAGCAGGCTGGGGGTCCAGTCCAGACGGACTTCTGAGGCTCTCCCCACCAGTCCGATTCTTACCACCGTGCCCACTGGTGGTCAGATCCCTCTCCCTGGGGCACCATGAAACCCAGAAAGACAGTCACCACCAGGGAGATGGAGACCTTCAGATAACATGTGGCCTTTACTTCCAACCCTTATTTAGAGGTCTCAAGGGAGGTCCCACGCAATGAAACCCTCCCTACCCTCTATTCCTTATAACAAAGCTAACCACTCCTTGCCTGGATGTCAAGTTATAGGACTGGGGAGGGAGGAATCATCAGATCTGCAGTGTGGGTTGTGCAATGCAGTGGAATTTCAACCAGCAGGGTGAGCGTGGCAGCTCAGCCAAAAGCCATGAAAACCTATGGTGAGAGTGAGGAGTAAGGGCATGTCAGGGAAAAGTAAATAATCTAGTTTCATTTTATGACCTCCAGGATGACCAACCAGCAAGCAAAATTGTGAAATCATTGTAAAGCTTATTTTGGGACCCTCTTCCTCCTTTCCCTTTTCCCAGGAATGTTCCTCCTCTCACAGATGATACCTACTCATTGCCACTCCCTTCCAGCCCTACCAGACATCACTCTAATCTTTCACACACCAAGACAGAAATTATGGAGAAGGTTTATAGGGATGTTTATAGGAAGGCTTAAAATGGATGATTCCATTTTAACAGAGATCAATACATTACACCAAAAGAACTAGATTCCAAGAAGAAGTTTATTTCCTAACAAGTTAAATAGTTTTTGACAAGGGTTTTTAATGCTTTAAAGGACCTCTGATATTAGACCACAAGAAACCTAACAAATTTTGTTTATGGATGAGGATGGCCCTTCAGTGTAAGGTATCCTTGAGAGGAGGGAAGAATTTGTTGGATGCCTCAATGTCTAATTAAGTCCTTGATGTCTCCTGCTATGAGTGAGGTTTCACAGATACTCACCAAGAGGAGGACCAGGTCTCCTAACTCCCAGTGTCCCACCTAATCTGCACTTTCCCATAGGTACCACTGTAGTCTACTTCCTGCAGTAGTTCATGGTGAGAAAGTGGCTAAAGAAAATGTGCTCCAGGCCAACAAACCCACCTGCAGTGGCTGGTGAGGCTCTGGGGGAGGTTGCCAGCCCAGTGCATGGTGTCCTCCCCGACCCCCATCAGCCCCCACCAAGTACATCCTCCTCTGGGAGCCCCTGGAGCCAGTTATTCTGTCCAACCCAGGCATGCAAGCTCAGTCCCTCAGAAGTGTCTGACTCTTTTCAGCCCCACGGACTGCAGTCTGCCAGGCGGTCCGTGGAATTCTCCAGGCAAGAACACTGGAGTGGGGTGCCATTTCCTACTCCAGGGGATCTTCCTAATGCAGGGGTTGAATCTGTACCTCCTGCATTGGCAGGCAGATTCTGTACAGGCAGATTCTTGGGAAGCCCCAAGGGAGCCGTTTGTCCAACCTTCAGGTTGTTTTGAGGTGTCCATTCTCACCTTCCATATTTGGCAGCTGTGGACTCTGACCACTGACTGGAGGCTGTGATGTCCTCATCTGGAATGTGGCCTCCTGACATGCCCAGAGGATAGCGGCATATAGCTGAACCAAGAAGAACCAAAGAGAAAAGAGAGGAAACGCTTTTATTTTTGTTTTCAGAGACCCCCAGCTAGAATGCAGTTGATTATTGGACAGGAAAGAGGAACTAAGTCCCTCTACAACCCCAGTTTGACCCTCTGACTCTCTCAGCCTTTTCTCCCTGGACTGGCCTCCAAACTTACTAGCGTTCAGTTTTCCAATCATTGACCCTTAGCCAACCCTATCTTTTGGTCCAAATTCTGACGATCCTGTGTTGTGCTGATTTATTCTTTCACTTGGTAATGACCCCATGGCCCATCCCAGTTTCCTTATTAGCAGACTTGCGTTTCTAATCAGTTTCCCAACAGTGGTTTAGTCCACATCCTCATAATTACTAGGTACCTTTTATGACCCATAGCATTTTTTTCCTTAGATAGCTGATTTCATAAAACTATAGAGCAAAGTTAAAAAAAAAGAAAAGAAAAGAAACTCTCCTATAAAGGTACTGAACGCACAGCTTTGGCCCCATCAGCATCATGCTTTTGCCTCTGGCTAAGAATAATAATCTCTAGAGATGAACTTCCTCCTTCAGCCAAGATAGACTAACAAAGACCAGATTTATTCTCCTGGGTAAAACAACCAAAAAACAGGAATAGTATATGAAAAATTGGGTTTCAACATAATGAATATCAGACAACAAAGGGCAGCAATCCCTGAGCAAAAGGAAACAAAGAATATGAGCTCCACAGTCACAACAGCTTACTTCCAGGAGAGCATCCAGGCTGTAGCAGAGGGAGAGGAAACTCAGGCAGAGTCTGGAGGGTTTCCTGAGCTCAGAAGACAAAGGAAAGAGGCTGTAGAGGTCAAGGGGACTAGAGGTCTCAAGACATGAATTGCAGCAATAAAATAGAGGATTCTTAGCTAAATTTAAATTTCAGATAAACAATGAATAAATTTTTAGTATAGATATGTCCCATGCAATTAAAAAAAACTAGGCTGTAAGAGAAGCAGAGAAATAGTGTCTATAATAAAAATAATCAATTGAAACAGATTCATAATTAATACAGAAGTTAGAATGGGAAAAGAAGAACACCAAAATAGTTATAACTGTGTTGCATAGGTTCAAAAATATAAGGAAAGCTATAGAGGATATAGAAAAGAGGTAAATCAAATTTCCAGAGATAAAACGTGATATGTGAGCTAAAATACATTGTATGGAATTAAAAGCAAATTACATATTGGAAAGAAAATAATACACATAAAGACAACAGTAGAAACTATTCAAAATGAAACAATGAAAGAAAAGAGAATCAAGCAATAATCTAAAAGCAGAACATTGGTAAGATGTGGAGCAACTTAAAATATCTAGATATACATGTAAATGGATTCTGTGAAGAAGAGGAAGGAGGAAGATAAAAAATTATTTGAATAAAAATGGTATAAAATTGTTTTAATTTGATGAAAATTATAAACTCAAGAAACTTAATAATCTGAAGCATAAATAAAATGAAGAAAACTATGCTACAGCATATCATAATCCAATTGCTTAGAACAGGTGATAAAGAGAAAATTTTAAAAACATCTAGACGAAAAGGATACTTTATGAACGGAGGACCAAAGATAAAGATGACAGCAAATATCCCATTCAAAAATGGCAATTACATGGTAAGTAAGATGGTTTTTAATGTTATTTCTATCTCTTTAAGAGGTAATAGGCTATTTAAATAAAAATAAAAACACATTGTGGTGTTTATGACATATACAAAATTAAAATGCATGACAATAACAGCATAAAGACTTAAAGAGGAAAAATAGAAGCTATCCTGTTGAAAAGTTTTTTTTTATACTCTACGTAAAGTGATGTAACATCATGTGAAAGTAGACTTTATTCAGTTAAAGATGTAACTACAAACCCTAAAGCAAGCACTAAAATAATATTTTTTGAAGACTTATGGCTAGTAAGTCAAGAAAAGATAAAATGGAAACATAAAAATTCAATTAAAGTTGAAAAGAAGACAGAATTAAAGGAAACAAATAGGACAAATAGAAAACAAATAGCAAGAATATAGGTTTTATGCTAACCATATAAATACTCCTATTAAATAGAAATGGTATACATACACCAATTAGAAAGTAGGAATTATCAGAGTGGATTTAAAAAGAAAAATCAAGTTTAAAGCACACATAACCTATAAGAAACATATTTTAAATATAAAAACACAGATAAATTATAAGAAAATATGGAAAAACTATACCATGAAAAGCTAATCAAAAGAAAGCTGAATATATAAGGAATAAAGATGGTATTTCACAGTGGTAAAGGAGTTAGTTCATTAAGAACACATGACAATCCTAAACATTTAGTCACCTCATAACAAAGCTTCCCAACAAATGAAGCAAAAAAAAAAAGCCAATAAGTTATCAAAGTCATAATTATGGTTGGAGATTTCAGCTATTCTTCAACTAACTTCTTCCCAAAGAAGACATATAGATGGTCAACAAACGGATAGTCAATGAAAAGAGACTTAACACCACTAATCACCAGTGAAATGCAAATCGAAACCACAATGAGACAGCCCCTCACATCTGTTAGAATGGCCTTATCAAAAAGATAGGGAGCGACAAGCATAGGGAGGATGTGAGAAAGGAGACTGCTTACACCCTGTTGCTAGAAACGTAAGTTGGTGCAGCAACTGTGGGAAAAATACAAAGATTCCCCCAAAAATTAAAATTATCATTACCATATAATCTAGCAAGTCTACTCTGAGAAAATGGAAACCGTACTCAAAATTACATGTTCCCCCTTCACTTCAATTGTAGCATTCTTTACAGCAGCTAAGTTATGGGACAACATAAGCATCCTCTGACAGGTGAATGGGTAAAGAGGATGTGGGGTATGAGTGTGAACATACACATACATGTATACATACATACATACATACATACATACACAATGGAGTAACGCAATAGAATGGTAATCAGTCATAAGCAAAAGAATGAAATCTTGCCATTTGTGACCACATGGATGGATCCTGAAAGCATTAGGTTAAGTGAAATAAGTCAAAGATAAATACCATATGATCCACTTATATGTGGAATCTAAAAACCAAACAATCAAAACAACCAAGCGCCCAGATACAGACAACAGATTGATGTGTGGCTGCCAGAGGCAGGCGGTGGGGGATGAAAGGGGTCAAAGGGATCAAAGGTGCGAATTTCTAATGACAAAGAACATGTCATAGGGATGCAAAGTACAGCACGGGACTATAATTAATAATATTGTACTGCCCTCTTAAAGTTACTGAGAGTAGAACTTTAGAACTTATAAGTTCTTATCACAAGAAAGAACATTTTTGTAACTATGCATAGTGATAGATGTCAACTTAGACTTATTGTGGTGATCATTTCTCAGTAGGTGCAATTATAATTTCAATATATTGTATACCTGAAATAGTATATCGCTATATGTCAATCATAACTCAGTGTTGGAATAATGAAATTATTCTAATAATGATTGAATATTTTAGAATACTGAAATTTCCTGATAAAGCAACAAGTCAAGGGGAAAACAATAATAAAAGGCACCCAGATTGGAAAAGAAGAAGTAAAACTGTTTTTAACTGGAGATAATATGATCAGTTACATAAAAAATTAGATAAAGTTTATTAAAAGAGCTACTACTGGAACTAAAAATGAGTTTGGCAAGGTTTCTGGACATAAAATCAATGCCCACTAATCAGTGGTGCTTCTATATACTAGGAGTGAACAACTGCAATTTAAATACCATCAAAAACTACAAAATACTTAGGAATAAACTGATGCTGAAGCTGAGCCTCCAGTATTTTGATCATCTGATGCAAACAGCCAACTCATTGGAAATGTCCCTGATACTGGGAAAGACTGAGGGCAGGAGAAGAGGGAGGCAGAAGATGAAATGGCTGGATGCAATGGACATGTACTTGGGCAAACTTCCTGGCGTGCTGCAGTCCACGAGGCAGACATGACTGGGTGAATGAACAACAACAAACACGACAAAAGATGTGAAAGACCTATGTACTAAAACACTCCCCAACACTGCAAAAAGAAATTAAAGATCTAAAGTAATATAGATATACACTACAGGGTCATGGGTCAAAAGAATCAATTCGTCTAATCTCAGCAGACACTTTAGCATAAATGAACAGATTGATTCTAAAAAGCATATGGAAAGGCAAAGATCACAGAAAAACTGAAAAAGAAGATCAAAGAGGAAGGACTAACATCAGACTTGAAAACGTTATAAAACTATAGAAATCAAGACTGTATGATATTGGTATAAAGACAGGCAAGCACACCAGTGGAACAGGGCAAAGTCTAGAAGTAGACCCACATATCTATGCTTGGGTGCGTGCTCAGTCGTGTCTAACTCTCTGTGACCCATGGACTGTAAACCCCCAGGCTCCTCTGTCAATGGGGTTCTCCAGGCAAGAATGATAGAGTGGGTTGCTATTTCCTCCTCCAGGGGATCTTCCCAACCCAGGGATCAAACCGGAGTCTCCTGCATCGACAGGCTGATTCTTTACCACTGAGCCACCTAGGAAGCCCAGTTCACTCCTAGGTATTTGCTCCAAAGAAATGAAAGTGTGTGTTCATACAAAGACTTAGGTTTTATTTCCAATATGTAATTAAGATTGGGAAACGACCCCATGTCATCAACAGGTAAAGGGATATACAAGTTACAATATACCCATGCAATGAAATACTACTCAGCAGGGCTGGGATTAGAATGAAGCAAGTGAGAAGCCGAGGGTGCTAAATGTCAGGAGGCACTCACTCCCAGCGTTATGAGAGTGCCAGGACTGCCTTTGCAGAGGGCAAGCACCTGCTTCCGCTTTGCACCCTAGGCCCCTCCTTTGCCTCACCCTAGTCCCATCTCTACTCCCCAGTAGGAACAACAAAGGATGCTCCACCAATACATACTACAGCACAGATGACTTTCACAATGTCTCTGCTGAGGGAGCGTACTGAAGAAGTCAGGCAAAAAAGAGTACATAAAGTATGCTTCCGTTTACACATAATTCTAGAAAATGAAAACAAGTCAGTCCACAGTGACAGAAATCCAATCAGTGGTTTCCTAGGGAAGGAAGGAGTGGGCAGGAGGAATTACAAAGGGGCCCAAAGAAACTTCTGGCAGAAATGGATACAGTCATTATCCTGATTATGGCGATGATTTCACAGGTCTACACATATGTCAAAACAGACCGAATCATGCATTTTTAATGTGTCTAGTCTACTGTATGTCAATTGTACATCAAAGTTATTTTTCAAAATGTAACCTCTGGAATGGGATAACACCCTGAGATTGTATTTGCATGTTTTCAAACCCCTTTTCAGAGCAGGTAGCCAGGCCCTCCTGTACCTTCACCCCATGGAAGATTTATGTTTACAGGGCAGAAATAAGAAAGAAACTGCTTGAAAACCAATGGCTTCCTAGAAAGCCTGTGCTTGTTAAGGGACTGTAGCATGAAGTAGAGATGGCAGGAAGACAGGCGTGATTTCTCTAGGCAGGAAGGCGACAGAGGTAGGGAAATCACAAGGCTCCCTTTCTAGAAGTTCCCTGGAGTGGCTGCAAACTGTCAAAGAGAAAATGATTCCACATGAGCACTGTGTCCAAGGCTGGCACAGAAACAGCCAAACTGCTGTCCTTGGGAACATGGTGGGCTTGGAAAATAATGACATCCACTGTAATAATGACCCACTGAAGGCAAGAGGCCCTTCTGTGTCTATCACACTGAGCAGAGCTCCTGGGTTCTTGTCTGACCCTAGGGAAAGGATGATTCTGGGCCAACTAACTCTCCCAGAAAGAGTGTGATTACGCAAAATCATATATAGGCAGCTTTGGCAAGAAACATGGCTATATACCCAACAAAAACTCTTCGATGTTACTGTCCACTTCATTTTCCAAGTCAGATTTGAATCAAGAGATGAGCATGGGGATTTAGTTTTGCCTTTTCTTATCAAATGTATAATTTCTCCTTCAGAGGTGATTGGTTCCACAGAAAATCATTATTCTAGACCCTTAAATGCAAATCATAAGTGTAAATCTGGGAGTTTCATGAATGAAGCATCAAATTCTCAAACTCTGAACTCTCTAGAATGAGAAATTGAAGGGAGGAGTAAGGATTAGGAAATTCTAATACAAGATGCCAGTGAGCCAAAATTACTAATGAGTGAGGTCAACATACATTTCAAAATCACACACAGAGCATGTTCCTCTCTTCTGCTCGATTCCATCATTCCTGGTGTCCTGACTCCAGGTCTGCTCCAGCACCCTGCGTGAAACTTCTCCTACATGTTGTTGAGTGTACTCAGCGTTCTAATCTTCAGCACCAGTGACTTAGTGGCAAAAGAAGGCTTCTGGAGGTCCAGCCCACAAGCTACATGCCCTAGTCCAGTCTTCCAGGGTATCTGCGCTGGCATTTCGGACACAAGCGCAGTTACTTGTACTTTGCTTTCCCTTTGCCACTGTCCCTTGTGGGAATATTCCTCCTAGGGACCAGCTGGGGAGGGGGCTGAGCTGGTCCAGGCAGGTATTCCTGGCTCCTCTGACCATCATCCATGTCGCAGAGACCTCAGTTGCCATCTTGACCGCTACAGTACAATTCTTCACAGTCTGCAAAGTGCTGCCCCATTGCCTACCTCATTTTACCCTTCCAGTAACCCAATATGATAGGCAGGGCATGTATTATTATTTTCCAGTGATATATGAGGAAACAAACTGAAGTCCCATGACTATTAAGCAGTAGGGGTTTGACTTGGATCACATTTCTGAGTCCCAACCCAAAGTTTGTCCCAGCGCACCAGACTGCCCCCTCTGCTTTAGCCGAAAGAGTGACTGGAGGCAAGCCGTCTCTCTCAAGACTCAAGCTGCTCAGCAGATCCGTAAGAGAGCTGCTTTCTGGCATTTGCCTCTCCCTTCTGAAACCAAAGCTTTGTTCCCAAACCAGTCCTACCCCCAACATCACCCCGAGCATGAAAATCTGTTTGTTCGTATATTGCTTTCCAAATCTGTGAGGTTTTTAATTCTTATTCTTATTAACTCACTCAATGACTTGGGGGATTTTTGTGGTGTTATAATAGCAAACAAAAGAGACAGAGTACCTTTTGTCACAGAGTTTACACTCTAGGGTGGAAGAGAAGACAGTAAGCAAATAAGTATCTCATCTGAGAGAAGATGGTAAAGTCTGTGATGAAAACAAAGTACAGGATCTCTGAGATAAGGCAACTGAACACAGGTCTGGGTAAAGGAAAACAACAAACCCGGTGAGGCCAGAGGGGAGCACACTGCATGTAAAGGGGACAGGGGATGCAAGGAAGAGCATTTTTAGTTGGCTGAGTTAGAGCAAGGAGGTCAGGGCGCCTGCAGGGGAAAGACCAGCCTAAGTTATTGCCCAGCGAAGTCTAATAAACTCGCCCTCAACTAAAGCAGGCATTTTGGAGGGAGGATCGTACCACTTTCGATAACTTTCTCCTCCCTCTGATTTCTGACATTTCCAACACCTCTCTTCTAGCAGTAGGTACATGCTGCTATAGTAACACCTGTGTCTAGTCCCGTCTCCCTATAGATGGCAAAGTTTGGAGGGAAAAAATGAAAGGACTGTATCTTGTTCATTTTTCTTTTATTTCTCAGTGCACATCTGGGGAGAGAATACTTGCTTTAAAACATTTATTGAAAACAGAAGGTAAGCCTTTGAGATAGATATAGCTCAGGAATAAAAAGAAAGATGAGTGAAATATTCTCCCTCCAAAACTCATTCCTGGGTCTTTTCCATTTCAGCCAACTCCATTATTCCAAAGACTTGAGCCAAAAATCTTGAGGCCCATCTTTGACTCCTTTCACACTTCATATCCAGTCCATCAGCTGATAGGAAATTCTGTTAGCTACTCTAAAAATACTCCCATGGGATCATCTACCTTTTGCAAACACTCTGCTACCAGTCTAAGCCAATTTACTATCCTCTATCCCCATGAATAGAATAAGAATCCTCTACCTCGCCTCCCTTCATCCACCCTTCCCTTCCCCATGTATCTACTAAAATATAAATGAGATCATGTAAATCTTCTGTTCAAAGCTCTCCACTAACTTCCCATCTCACTTGTAATAAAATTAAAAATCTTCACACAGAACCTGTCCCTGACTGTATTGAGCCGCATTTCCCCACCCTTTCCATCAGCCACACTGGTCTCCTTGCTGCTCTTCTCACACACTGTCTGCTGCTTCCTCACAGATCTGCGTTTACTGTTGAAGTATTTAACTTAGTAACATAATTATCTTTATAGGGTGGAGGAAAGAGAAGTGGAATACCGTATTTCCTATTTTTTTCCACATGTGAACGTCCTTAAAATCTGAATGCATCTTGCAAGCAAATAGTGAGTCATGCTTCATCGGTACTTTTTTTCCTTAGAGGCACAGAAAGTAATGACACATCTTAGAGTCATCAGTGTCTTAAATGTGATGAAATATGTAATCACAACGTTCATTTAGAAGCACTTATCAAGTGTCAAGCAACAAGATAAGCATTTTCTTACTTATTACTTCAGGTTTCCCACTTATTACCCATTTTACTGGTAAGAATTTAAGTAATTGCCCAAGACCTTTCATTGAGTAAATACTAACTCAGATTAGAATCTGGCCCTAGAGTCTGTGACCACACTAAACTATACAACCTCTGAAAAACAAATGACTTGAAATTCATTCCTGGCTCCACCACTTAGCCAGATGGGATCTGAGCAAACGCCACCCCTCTTTGGGCCTCAGTTTTCTCCTGTGGACAGCAAGGGAGTCCGAGGAGATGTTCTCTCAGGCAGTGGTTCCCAAAAGCCAGTCCATGGGCCAATTGCTTCAGAATTGCTTGGGAAGGTTCTAGAATGCACATTTGTGAGCCTCTGCTTCTGAAGCTGAGCCCAGGAACCTGTATATTTCTAAAGTTTTCCAGGTGATTGTGCTGTGCAGCCAGTCTTGGGAACCACTCCGCTCCCAGATCCCTCCCAGCCTGAACCCCGGATGATCCTCTGGGGCCATGCTGGACAGAAAGAGAAATCCATGTTCACAGTCCCACTGGGCTTTCATTCCTGGCTGTCATGTATCTCTAGACACTGAACTAGAGTGAGTGTAATGAGAACTATTTCCTGGAACATCTAAAGTAAACCAGAAATGGGGAAGGGGGGTCGCCTGGGGTGAATCATGATATTGTTGCAAATACCTTCCCCACCAAGGCATAGCTTACCCTGGGAACAGCAAACAAGAAGTTTCAACAGAGCTGCTGCTGCCGTAGCTGCTTTCACGAAACATTTTGGTTCCACTGTATTTCCTAGGCTCAGGGATCCTCTCTATTTTACGGTCTAACTGAACGTATATGGGAATTTACCCTATTTAACAGAGAGAAAACCTGAGACCCACCTGGGATACTCTCTCTGGTACAAAGGAGCACCAACTCCCTTCCCCAAGGTTCTGGTCTCCTTATCCATCACTGTGTTAGAGCTGCGGTCCTCTGAGCATGCTCCCAGGTCCAGGAGCACCAGCATCACCCAGGAACGTGTTAGAAATGCAAATTCTCAGTCCCTACCTCCATCCTACTGGATCTGCAGATGGGGCCCAGCAGACGATGGTCCCACAGCCCTCCTGGTGGCATTGATGCACAATCAAGTTGGATAATTAGAGGAACTGGGGGAGAAGATGAGGCGCCAGTTCTTCACACAAAAAATGCTAAACGTGTCAGAGCCCCCTCCTCCTCCCCTCCAGTCCTTCCATCACAAAAGGGTTTAAGCCCCCTGTGTGTAGAGAGCAGAGTGGCAACAACATTGACAAAAATTAGAAGGGCTCTCCCTGAGTCAGGAGGGAGGGACGGTGGTCTCTGAACCTCTACCTGGAAACTGATATAAAGCTTTTGGAGAGGAAGAATTTAGGATGGTAGGTGACATGTTATTTCTGCTAAGAGGCAATCAAAAAGTAAGATGCAGACTTGGCCTCTGAGAATCACCTGGTTCATCAGCAAATCCCTCAAATTTATTGGTTTGGCCAAAACGTTTATTCAGGTTTTTCCATAAGAAGGTGTGAGGAAATTAACAAGATAGTGCCAGTCAGGCTCTCCCACCCCATGTTCTGTAAACAGTGACTTTGCGTGGTTATGTAATGGCTGAGATCATTTACAGCACTGCACATGTGTGTCACGAGGTACTGGCTTGGTCATAGGCTACCGTGTGCAGCTCACCTGTACAAGCATCACCACGGCAGCCCTGGCTGCGGCTGCGCTGGGGCTGTGTCGCAGCGACAGCGTGGTTGTGTTATATGAGGTTAGGTTATGGCTGCTGAGTCAGCCAGGAGAGAGGCTGTGTTGTAGCTGCTGTGCCAGCCAGGAGAGAATAATTGTGTCTGCAGTTCCGACGGCTCCTTGAGTCTTTTTCCAACCTCTTAGCTCACGCCTTGCCTACCTTGGGTTCAGCGAACAGGGCAAACAGTGTGAACAGAGAGACAGATGGTACAGAAGACTCAAACGAACTTTTTCACCAGCCCAATGAAAGTGAAAGTGACAGTCATTCAGTTGTGTCCAACTCTTTGCAACCTCATGGGCTATAAAGTGAAGCCAGTCAGTCGTGTCCGACTCTTTGGGACTCCGTGGACTGTAGCCCACCAGGCTCCTCCCTCCATGGGATTCTCCAGGCAAGAATACTGGAGTGGGTTGCCATTTCCTTCTCCAGGGGATTTTCCCGACCCAGGGATTGAATCCAGGTCTCCCGCATTGCAGGCAGATGTTTTAACCTCTGAGCCACAAAGGAAGTCCTTATGAGCTATAGTCCATGGAATTCTTCAGGCCAGAATACTGGAATGGGTAGCCTTTCCCTTCTCCAGGGGATCTTCTCAACCCAGGGATTGAACCCAGGTCTCCTGGCCCTGCATAGTAGTAGTGAGGAAGGGGAGAAATAGCTGAATTTAAAAAATTTGCCCGTCCAATACCTCCTGCAAATTTTTGAAGTTCAGCTATTTCTCCCCTTCCCCACTGCTTCCACGCAGGGCCCAACCTCCACCACCTCGTGCCTGGAATACTATAATGCCTTCTAGCTCTTCTTCCTGGTTCTCCTATTGCTCCTTCCCCACATAGTAGCACAAGTGAGCTTCCTGTTCACTCTAACATGACCATTCTAACAGCTTCTCATTCTTCTCGAGATAATGTGTCCCATGAGGGCTGCATGATCAGGCCTCAGGGCACCTCTCTGGGCTAATCTTGTGCCATCCTAGATCTTTGCTCTCTGTAGCCCAGCACGCTTCTCTTATTTCAACATCATGGAGACACAAAGTACCTTCCAGCCTGGAGGTCTTTCTAAACATGATGTTCCCTTTGCCTGAAACATTCTTCCTTTCCCCTCTTTTACCTCCTAAATCCTGCTCAAGCTTCGGCTCCCAGACCATCCTTCCATCAGGGAATTCCTCTGTGACTTCAGCTCACTAAGAATTGTTTGCTACATGATCTTATAATGCACTACTTTTCCTTTATAGCACTTTTCACACTTTTAGAACAAATAACTGTTTAATTTTGGCCTCTCCATGAAACAGTACTTGTCTTGAGGGCAAGGATCCTATCTAGCTTTCTCTTTGCTGTATCTCTGGTTTATGGTAGGGTGTCTGGGATTAACTGAGTCCTTAATAAATATATATAGGTAGAAAAGCTAGTAAAAGAAGAATTTTATATTGTGTTGTTTATTATTGCAGAACTTAAAAACATGTTGATGTAAATCAAGCCAATATTATAAAGCAATCAATTAAGAATAAATAAATATGCAAAAATAATAAAATACAATTTTTTTTAAAGAAAGGAAAAAAAAAAAAGGCCTAGGAAGTTACAGAAGGATAACCCTATTAGTGACATTTAACCTGGCAGCAGATGTCTGAGACTTCCTTCAAAGTCTGGGCCATTATAGGGCTTCCCTGGTGGCTCAGACAGTAAAGAATCTGCCTGCAAAGTGGGAGACCGGGGTTTGATCCCTGGGCTGGGAAGATTCCCTGAAGGAAGGCATGGCAATCCACTCCAGTATTCTTGCCTGGAGAATCCCCATGGATTGAGGAGCCTGGTGGGCTACAGTTCATGGGGTCGTAAAGAGTTGGACATGATTGAGCAACTAACATACACACACATCTTTTTGTTCATGAATTTAACAAGTTTGTTGTTGCTCAGTTGCTCAGTCATGCCTGATTCTTTGCGACCCCATGGACTGTAGCCCAGCAGGCTCCTCTGTCCATGGGATTTCCCAGGAAAAAATACTGGGGTGCATAGCCATTCCATTCTCCAGAGCATCCCCCTGACCCAGGGATTAAACGTGGGTCTCCTGCATTGCAGGCAGACTCTTTACCATCTAACAGAGAAGCCTGACAAAACTATGGAAAACATTAAAACATGGTACGAAGATAAGAGTGATGTGGGAAAAATTGGGACATTTGTTTAGGTAGCAATCCTGCCTGAGATTTTCCATTTTACTTGGGCTTATTTATTTCCTTACTGAAATTGTAAGCAATTTTGAAAATACTAATTATATCAGGTTTTTTCTTTTCCCCCTCACCACCTACAAACACAGAGTACCATTAGATGCTCATCATGCATTTAGCAATTAAATAAATAAAGGAAGAGGTAGAGTGATGGGTAGATGGATGGAAAGATGAATAAATGAAGACTGTGATCTTAACAACGAGTTGAATTCTTCAGAGCAGCTACTATAACTGATCTGCCCCAGAACCTCTCACAGCGTCTGGCCATAAAAGGCACTTAGCCCATGTTTGCTGAGAAAATACCCTGATTAGCAGCATTTCCCTGATGAGGGTCAGGGTTTGTCACAGGGAGCGCCATCTTGTTGCCAATTCACAATAATCTCTGGAGGACAGTGCTGCAAGAGTGTTTTGTGGGCATTTGCATGAGAGGATGGGGAAACAATGGAAATAGTAAGAAACTTACTGTCTTAACAATAAAGAGACTTTATTTGGGGGGTCTCCAAAATCACAGAAGATGGTGACTGCAGCCATGAAATTAAAAGACACTCGTTCCTTGGAAGAAAAGCCATGACCAA
The DNA here is from genome assembly GCA_007570785.1 of Antilocapra americana. Classification (NCBI taxonomy): domain Eukaryota; kingdom Metazoa; phylum Chordata; class Mammalia; order Artiodactyla; family Antilocapridae; genus Antilocapra; species Antilocapra americana. Next base: position 1,220,297 of record ML660219.1, on the reverse strand, counting down.
CCTAGACAGCATATTAAAAAGCAGAGACATTACTTTGCTGACTAAGGTCTATCTAATCAAAGCTATGGTTTTTCCATTAGTCATGTATGGATGCGAGAGTTGGACTATAAAGAAAGCCGAGCACCGAAGAATTGATGCTTTTGAATTGTGGTGTTGGAGAAGACTCTTGAGAGTCCCTTGGACTGCAAGGAGATCAAATCAGTCAATCCTAAAGGAAATCAGTCCTGAATATTCACTGAAAGGACTGATGCAGAAGCTGAAGCTCCAGTACTTTGGCCACCTGATGTGAAGAACTGACTCACTGGAAAAGAACCTGATGCTGGGAAAGATTGAAGGCAGGAAGAGAAGGGGACGACAGAAGAAGAGATGGTTAGATGGTATCACCAACTCGATGGATATGAGTTTGGGCAGGCTCTGGGAATTGGTGATGGATAGAGGGGCCTGGCGTGCTGCAGTCCATGGGGTCTCAAAGAGTCAGACATGACTGAGCTGCTGAACTGAACTGCATGAGAGGAAGAGAAGTTCTGACCAGATTATTAGTCAGTAGAAGATCCCCAACTCAAGTAAGACTCAGGGCTACAAGTATTACAAACTTTCTTCAGGCAACGGAGCAGAGCTGAAGGTCTACAAGTTGAGACCAGGGAATATAGCATGAAGAAAGGGAGTTCAGAGATAAAAGCCATCAAAGCAGCCACTAGGCAAAGTTCCCTGATGAACTGGTGTTGCCAGGGGCCTCAGAGGAAGGACAAAGGAAAGCAGACAAGCCGATCTTGGATGGCCTTCCTCATCCTAGTGGGTCTTTGGAACCAGGATAAACCTTGGCCCTCAGCAACCGACGTGGCACTTCTCAGCAGTACCAATGTGGTTTTCCCATTGAACATGCCTATTTTTGGCAAACTCCTTCTGTGGAAGGGATCCCAGCCAATAGTGAAGACTCAGAATTGCCAAGTCGGCCCAAGTCCTAAATGCCAGGTCCCCTCACTTCCCCCCAAGCCCATTCCATTGTTAACCAAAGCCCACTCATCTGTCTCTGAGCTTCACATTATGAAAGCAGTGTGAAAAGGCAGAAAATCACCAAGGGAAATCTGAAGCAAAGACACATCACCTGATTTTGCCTGCTGAGTCGTCTTGGTGGTTGCCTACGTTTCCGTTACCCGCCAATCTCCCGGACAGAGAAGCCAATGGACTTTTCCAATTTCCCAGAGTGGAAAACTACTAGGACTAGCTGCTGTGTGCCCGGGCAGCAACGCAGTTCATCCTGAGCTCTGGTGGGGCCTGGCAGGCAGGCTGAGGAGAAGCAGCTGCCACCAGGCCCCAGCTTCCAAGAATTATTTTCACACTGTGCTGCCAAAGTTGAGAGCCTGAAAGGGCCGCTTGTTTCACGATGTTTACCATCTCACTGTCAACTCCAGACCACAGGCTCTCCCCATCAATGAGTGTCCTATATGCAGCTTCCAGGAAAACACACGCATGGCACACAGGCCTGAGGCCATGGAGAGCTGACAGCTGGGCCTCTCTGGCACAGGGCAGGTAAGACTGAGGGGGCGGGGCTCAGCTATTAGGGCCAACCAGCGGACCCAAGGCAGCTGATGACCTAAAGGAACATCTGCAATCATGAAACTTCAGAGGCAGGCCTTTAAGAAATCAATCCTTCCAAAGGCTCCATGTTAAATATCAGAGCCTCTGAGGCTCAGAAAGCTGAATTGACTTACTCAAGGATGAACAGCTGATTAAGGTAATCAAGACTGAAATTCAAATCTGATCCCTGGTTCCTCTTTCTTCAAGCTCAGGCTACCATGACCTAGTTTTTCCAGCTCCAGAGAGGACAAGGTGGTCTAATTAAAGAAGCTGTTATTTGGGCCCCTTCTCTCCAGAAACCCTGCTGAGCAGACTACTTCAGACTTGTTCACTGTGCAAGTAAAAATCTACATACTGGGATCTTGCTAGGTGCCAAGGAAACTTATTTGGGTTCCTCTAAGTACAATGACACTATTTTGCCAAGACCTCTTTTGCCCAAGTCGAAATTTCCCTTAAGAACAGCCCTTTAGAATCGTAGTTTTCCTAAAAGCTTAAAATACTCTCCAGAAACAATTATTGCAGAACTCTCAAAGAGGGGTCCCCAAGCTATACTGGATTTCTGGGTACTAGATAAGGATTGGATAAGGTATGTTAGACTTTCTGGTTAACAAAGTCAGTGAAAACCTCCTGCTAAAATAGTGTGTCCTTTCCCTCAACAAGGAGGTAAGTTGAGACAGCTGGGCAGCCATGAGTTAGGAGTTGAGAACAAAGTTGTGGCATAGTTTAGAATCAAAAGAGGCCTATGCTTAAAACTTGATTCTGCCATTTCCAAATAGTGGGACCTCAAGACAAGTTACTAAGCCTCTCTGAACCTCGACTTCCTAGACTTAAATAATCCTGCCAAGCAAGACTGTTGCAGAGATATAATGTACAAGAAACTTAGCAATTCCCTGAAGGCAATAGGGCTCAATAAATGATATACAGAAGGAGAGGGGATCATTCATTTTTAAATATTACATTCACTCTTCCTTAAGCAATTTAGAGGTTTTATGGCCTTAGGAAGATTAATTAAGCTTTAAGCCTCTCAGTTTTACAGTAATAACAGTACTTGTTTATGAGAAAATAAGAGTTATATATGTCAATTACTTATAATGTTTACAGCAGAGTAATGCTTAGAACCAGAGAAGGAAATGGCAACCCACTCCAGTGTTCTTGCCTGGAGAATCCCAGGGACGGCAGAGCCTGGTGGGCTGCCGACTATGGGGTTGCACAAAGTCAGACATGACTGAAGCGACTTAGCAACAGCAGCAGCAATGCTTAGAACAGCAACATTTAATAAAGGGTAGGTGTTATTGATTTTTTTTAACTATTTTTACTCTGACTCATTCTAAAAAAAATTGGAACTGGCTTCCAAAACTGTACAATATACTATACAAACAAACACACAAACAAATAAGTATAGAAATGCAGGTATGGGGAAGGAGAATAAGGATATTAAGGTAAGCTGGAGCTAAGGTTAATACCCAAAATATAATCAATATTACATTTGGTTCTAGACACTTTGCTGGTGATGGGCCTCAAATGTGTCTCTGAGCTTCCTACTAACCAATTCAAAAAGCAAAGCATAATCAGTTAATGTGAATTGCAGCAACAGAAAGGCAAAAGTTAATTTTTTATTTTTGTTCCCAGGTGGGATGGAGTAGGTGATAGTAACCAACACTCCCCTGAAGATAACTGGAAGAACCAGATAAAGCCTGTAAATCATCTATTTACAGGCATTCAATTGCTGCTGACACAGTGAGAACAGAGGAACTGAAGCTTCAGAGAAGGGAGCTGAGAAGGAGCATCACCCCTGCAGTCATATGTAACCGTTTGTCGACTGAAAGGGGCAAAGGCAAGAGGCTGACCCTGGGCTTCGCACTGCTCGAGGGTCACTAGAGGATAAAATCTCAGTTTTTGAAGGAGGCCTGGGATCTTCGAGCAGGCAGCTTTTTTCTTGTTCAGCAATTTTGCCAAATGCTGTGGTTGTATACGAGAGGCAGTGCAAAAACCTAAGGAGAAACCCTCTGAAAAGCTGAGCTGAGTTTTTGAATCTGATAAAGATTAGAGCTCAGGACCCACCAGGAAGAGAGGCTACAGAGAAAACATGGGAGTTTTCAAAAAGCACCGAATGACCAAGAATCCAAGTTTAAACCCTACCAATTGCCCAAAGCGAAGAAAGTCTACCCTACCATGTCAAGGCAGATCCAACTGCTTTCACTGTTAGGCAGTCTGGACTTTGGGTTCACATCCTCTTAAGAAAATCAAAGACCCAAACACATTTCTAAAGAGAAGACCACCCAAGCCTCAGAGAACTGGGACAAGCCAGTTTTCTACCTAAATGCAGATCATCTTAGTGGTCATAAATGTAGAAAAACATCTTTAAATTTACCCCAATATTTGTAAATTTCTTACTCTTGGCACTTCAAGAGAAGAATTCAGATTCATCCTCATAAAAGAAATTAAGAATTAATTTTACTTAATGAAGAATCAAAAAGAGTAACCAGAGATTTATCATGTCATTATTGCTGTTATCACTAGTAGTATTAGTAAGCGCAGTAGAAGTAGTATTTGTATAGTAGCAGGAGAGGCATCCATTACTATTAAGCAAGTTACTCAATAACAAGCTATAAAAAGTCCTAAATATTGGTTTAACCTACTTAGAACAAACAAATATTGTAGCTTTCTCAATGTGGTTTTAGCCTATCCCCATATCCAAGGATTCTCCTATGCCAAGATGAACCATTTCTTAAATTAGCCTTACTTATGCATACAAGATACTCTTCATTGTTAGACCTTATATCTTGACTATAGCTTACAGCACCAAAAGATTAAGTCTGAATCATTCCCTTGAAAGTAATACAAAGAGTAATACAAATTTGGGTAAATGTGAGCACATTTTTCTTTATTTATAACCACTAAAACGCTCTGCCCACAGACCAGAGGAGAGGGACCGTAGGCTTTTAGGAATAAGCACAGAGGCTACTGTACCTCTGCAAGGAAAAAGGCTCTCAAAGCCCTCGGACACCAGGGGCTGGACCTCACTACTGCGCGATAGGAGCTGCAGTTCAGGGAACTTCAGTCTGTCATCCTTCTACTTAACAGTCCCATTGTTAAAAGAATGATATTCTTATGTCTTCTCCTCAGCTTCTGACCATCTTTGTGAGCTCAAACCTCTCATGGCATAATTTAGATCCATTTTTGTAGGAAAATACAGAAAAGAAAGGGAGCTTCTTGACGTCCTTTCTTGCCTGCCTTCTTTTTACTCCTCAAACACTTGCTGATTGCCTCTACGAACCAAGCACTCAGATAGGTGTCCATCATGAGGACACAGGAGATCAACACCCCACCAGATAAGACAATGGCCCAAGTCATTAACATCTGCAAAGCGGGGGAAAAAGGAAGTTGCATACTTTTTAGCAACTCATTGCCTTCCACTTAAGCCCCTCCAAAACCCTCATTGTTTTGAAAGTCTTAACTTTTGCCTTACTTCACTGTGTTTGTGTCCAAACCACTGAAAAATTCTGGGAAGCCTATCTTACCACATCCATGCTCTTCAGAGGCCTGTTGGCTGAGACTGAGAACTAAGTCAACAATCACACCATTCTCCCCAGAAAATTAAAAAAAAAAAATCACTGTCATGGATATGTTCAGGCTGGGCACAGGGCCTCGCATCCCTTGGAGCTGGGATGGCAGAGTTCAGGGTTGTCAGAGCCCCTATTCCCCAAAGGTAACGCGAGTCTCTCCTGGAGGCCACGAGGGACCATAATTGTCACTAATGAACTCTTTTTCTCCTTCCTTGTCCATCATCAGCTTGAAAGAAACTGTTGTTTTACAGTGTGCATTATTTTAATTTCCTTCTCTTCCAAAAGTAACAAGTCACAACCCTTGATATTTGCATATAACTTTCCAAAGCCCATTGACTTCCATTATCTCATTTGGTCCACCTATTGTAACCCTGTGAAGTTCTTCCCCTTTTATAAGTGAGCAAAGTAAGGTGAAGAAATTTAGCTAAAGTCACAAAGGAGATAGTGCCAGAGCTGAAACTGGAATCTAGATCGCTCAGTTGCCATCATCTCCTCACCATCTATGCAGCCGTCACACTCTTCTGTCAGCACATACTCTCCATCCTGTGTGTAGTGTAACATCAGGGTCACGAAGAACTACCAACTTAGGGAACAATCTGGAAAGAGGGCCCAGAGCAGCTTACTGCTTGTGTAAGGTTTAGAATGCCCTGATTCCAGATTTGCCGAAATCTTACAGCAAAAGGAAGCAGCACTCTGGGAGGCAGGACACAGCACGGTGTCTTGTTATCACTGGGTGGAGGTGAAGCCTTTGGTTGGGAAGCACCTGCCACACACCAAGGACCCCAAAGCCACGCGGCTCCTGTCTTGGGTCCTGACTTAGCTTCATGTTTGCCCCATTGCTCCTCAGTGACGACCATCTCCACCCTCTTGTTTTTCTGTCTGTGGTTACATGTCCTTATTCCAAGTTCTCCCTTTCTCTTTTTACCCAACCTGGCAGATTTATTTTTCTCTGGATCACTCTTGGCCTTCGCTGTCTCTGCCAGCATGACTTTAGAGACTTGACGGGATTGGGTCACACACATTCAGTGAGTTGAACACTCCAGGAGGCAGCAGAGCCCAGAGGTCAAGACTATGCTCCCTGGAGGTGGACCACATCCCAGCTCTGCCCCTTGGCTAGGTCTATAACCCTGAGTGAGTTACCTGATGTTCCTGGGCCTCAATTTCCTCTCTGTGAAACCGGAACAACAATGCCACCTAATCCCTAAGGTGCTTCTGAAGACTAGATCTGCTGATAGAATGGCACCAGGAATATGCTAGATGCTTATGAAGTACTAGCTGGTACTCTTCTTTGAAATTTGCATCTTCTTTTTCTCCACTTGGCATGCCTAGAGTGCTTCAGGGGCAAATGAGTTTCTGATATCCCCAGAGAAAGATCTTTTTACTGGCAGGAAGGATACCAGAGGCCACCCTCAGGCTAGATTCGACAAACAAACATGTTGATACAAGCAAGAAAGAGCCAATCTGGGCAGCATCTAGCATTGCTCACTGAAGAGAAATTCAGCCCGGGAGGTCCCTTTCCAAGGCCCATCTCAAGCCATAAACACACACACACACACACACACACACACACACACACACACACACACA